>VZRR01013244.1:402127-419742 GCA_013398015.1 Oreocharis arfaki | reverse complement strand
AAAAAAAAAAAAAAAAAAAAAAAAAAAGAGCCACGAGAGGATCTTAGTCACCAGATCTGAAAATACATGAAGAACAATTGCTTTCTTGCTGCATAATGACTCTATTTTCCCCAAGTCACAGAACAAATCAGATCCAACATTCAGTGATCACTACAGCAACATGAAAGGAGACAAGTATTAAGGATTCAACAAGCTGCTTTTTAGTAGCTAGAACAGTTACACAGACTTGCCACAATTAATTGAAACAAAAGGTCAGAAAGTAAATTTTAGATAATCTCATAACAATGCACACTTTCTCTCTGCCCCCTCCATTTAAAATACAGCAAAACCACTGATTCAGAGTTTTCACAAACTACTTGTAATCATGTAAATTAGGGATGAGATGTGGATGTCAAATGAAATGTCCCTTCTGAATAAAGTCTCTGTGCTTCACTAGTCAAAGAACAAGTAGATACCTACACAAATGAGGGGAGCTGTTACTAATATACAATTATTAACCCTGTATTACACTATAAGCAGCATATTAAATTCTAGTCTTTTAAATTGATTATATCTGAAGATTTTGCACCATTTATCACCACTCAGTACTGTGACTTCTAAGTCGTTCCCAAATTTAATGCAAGAATACGCTGGTTCTACAAAACAGAGCTGAACAGCTCTGCTGGGACTGAAAACTTGAAAACCCATTCCCCTGCCTTTTTGGGGGGATGATTTACATAAGAAGAAAGCAATTATTCTTGCCCTCTGAATGCCTTGCCACAAAATGTTCCATGTATCCAGTTAAGGGATTTTTGCAAATAAAGTCTCATCTTTTCAGAGCTTAGTTTCTTTTCATGGTCGAGGAGCCACAAAATTCTGTCTTTGATTCTTTTCATATTCCTCCCCACAATCTTACTTCAGGCCTTTCCCTCCTCCTCTGTGCCCTGCTTTCTTCCCTCCATCACAAAGTCCTTTAGAAATGGTCATTCAACTACTCCTTTGTACTATAACTCTCCAACACTCTTTTTGGTGGCAATTCGCTGTAAGCTTCGATTTTCATTTTTTATAATAACTGCTTTTCTCTAGAGTTACTAAGCATCTTAGCAGCCAAGCTTTGCCATAGATCCAAGCTGTGTTACTTGAACACAGACCAAGCTGTGTTAATTGAACACAGACCAAAATGGACTTTGGAGGACAGTGTTTTGGTAGATTATTGTTGGTAGTTTATTTCTGGAAAAAGCTAAATGAAATAGTTTATGCAGCAGCTCCCTCAGTCCCATTTTGCTAGAGATGGGCCAGGAGACGACATGCGGAAGTTGCTTATAAAGTGGTGTCCTGTGCACTTTAGAGACACAAAAGCCAGGGAGATTACTGAACAGCACAGATGAGGATGTCAACAAATACAGTTTAAGGAAAAGGATAAAGGCCCTTCAAACATAATTAAATGCACTCAGAAGTCCAGCAGAAGAGTGGCAGTGCAACCTGTTACATGCATAATCACCTGACTTATAGACAAGAGGTACCTCCATAAGGCACAAGTAAGTAGTAACTAGAGAATCTCAGAAAGACGAAAGAATTTTTCTTTTGACCAGTTTTGATTCCAAGAACCACAAAAGTTCCATGGTACATGGCCATCAAGCTGCAAAGAGAAAGTCACATATCTCTGAGTACTGAGGATAAATCTTCAAGGGTAAGCATTTCAGTGGAAAAAAACAGAAGTATGAAGTTCTGAAATGTCAGATTAGGAGCAATGTTGATGGCTTATTCTCTGCCACCACTGAATATCACATAACAATTTGCTTAGAGGTGCAACGAGGATGAACCTCACAAGATAGACAGGCCATCTACAATCAGTCAACAGCAAGGATGCACCTGAACACCACTGGAAAGAAGAGAGGTTCGAGAGGAAAATATTTTGGCTTTTATTCAGGAAGATAAAAAGCCAGTGCCTTTCTTTGAAATGCTGCCAGTATCACGAAGGGTCAGACAAGCAAGGCTGCATGACTCTGCATACAAGCAGTGCTTGGAAGAAGGGATTTAGGTCAATTCCAAACTGAAACCCTTTTCTAGAACAGATACAATCAAAGAAGGGTCAGCTGCTCCTATACCCAAACAGAGCCAGTTTATTTGTATATCGAATTGGGAAAGAAACAAAAAGCTGGAGAAAAATCACGTATCTCAACCAGAAATGTCCTAAGCATGCACCTAGACTGTGAATTATGACAAAATATGTCTGTCTTTGAAATCTAAAGCCTAAGACATTTGAACCTGAATGTCAGTAATTACATAGATCATACCACTGAAAAGTGTTGCTATGCCTGAAAGCTCAAACTTTGATAAAAGAAATGAGCTAACTGTATTAAAACACATCACAGAAGCTGGTATTCAATCCTTTTTTTTTTTTTCATAAAAAGAGCACGTTCAGATTCAGTGGAAGTTCAGAAAAGAAGCAGAAGCAAAAAAAAAAAAACAAAACAAAACAAAACAAAACAAAACAACAACCTGTGACCTATTTTCAATTAACCCTGCAAAGAGCAAAGAACAATGCAGAAATTAAAATTATAGACATGATGCATGACCAGGTCTTGGACCATTTCTTCTGAGAATCCATCAAATCAAGCCTGTACTGGATGAATTGGTTGGAAAAGCACATGGATTAATACTGTACACTAAAAGAGGCAACGTGACTTTTGTGGAAGGAAATCAAGATCCAATTTGAATTCTCTGAAGTAAAGATGCATGTAGATAAGAAGAACTGCCCAATATAATATACTGGCTTTCTAGAAAGGTTTCAAACTTAGGAGAGATTAAATGGTCCCACTTCACACAGACAGTACTTCATCACTAAGTAACTCAAACAATCTCTGCTATTTAACATTTTGTACAGGCTTGAAAACAGTGGTTAGTGAGGTGAAAAAAGAAAGGACGGAATACATGCAGACAATAAAAATCAAAGCTTACTTCAAAGGTACAAAAGATCTCAAAATTGTTAAGGAACAAGCAGTAAAACGTCTCGTTAAATGTCTTGTCATTTAGTCTTAGCAGACTAAATGTCTTGTTAACCATGAGGTAGCAGACAAGAGAAAGATATTCTTGTCCATGTAAACACAACACTAAATTCCGAACAGTCCCTGCTCCAAGTGGTCTTGGAGTTACTACAGAGAGTCCCTCACTAATGAGCAAAGAGGAAACACTCCTTATTGGAAAAGAAATTAAAAATAAGCTCACAAAACTTTGTTTAGAAATTTACGGTGCAAAGCGTCTGGGATAGCAAGTGGAGTTCTGTCCCTTGCATGCCCAAATCATCCCCAAAGTTTTAGAAAAGATTGATGAGGAGAAACAAACTACACAATGGCTTCAATATAAGGAGAAATCTCATTTACAAATGATTTTAACATGTGATCAAGTTCCATAACCAAAATATCAAACAGCATGAAAATGATAAAGAGAAAGAAACTGGCAAAAGAAATTGGCAAAAAGAAGTTGCCAGGCAGCAGACTTAAAATAACAATTTCATACAGCCATAATTCCATATGAGGAACTCACTGCCACAATAGTCCAATGCCAAAATATAAATTATATACATGCCAATATATAAATTATAAGAAAAATAACCCTATTAAATAAAAACAGCTCAATTAGTGACTATTCAAGACAGCCTAGATTAAGAAGCATCAAAACCCACTGATTGTCAGAAAGTAAGTCAGTGATAGATCTAAAAGAAAGTTGTTCCTATTAATCTACTCTTTTTTCATACTCCAACACAGCCTATCTAGACAGCTATCAAACAGAGCAGTCCTTAAATGATGCAAAAATTACACCATTATTGAGCCAAGGCACTGAAATGAGATAGATGGACAGGAGGAGTTTCTCCCCCTCTTCCACGCCAGAACTTTCCACTTTCCAGACAAGCTGATCAGTTGTTCAGAGCCAGGAAATATTCTTCGCTTCCATGAGAAAATGATACATAAGAAGTCTTACCACAAGATTCCCCCTCTGGACTGCCACCAGCACACACTGATTTTGCGTTGTACAAGATCTACACGTGTAATTTATGTCACCCTCCATTTGTTGCACACACAGATGTTAAATGCAAGATGTAAGACAGAGTTCACACATAAATAATGGAGCCTCCAAAAAGGACAACCTGAAGGTTTCATCTTCCATTTCTTGATCAGACTTCCGATTTAAGTCTGTCTTTAAGGTACAAAAACCTGAACCAAATGTAGAAACCACTTTAAAAAAACAAATAAACACTCCCCACCCCCCCCAAAAAAAAACAAACAAAAAACCAACCAACCAAACAAAAAAGCTGTTCTATTCGGCTGTACTCAAAGTTTTTAGACTCATCAAAAAAAGTTTCAAGCATCTTGTGAAAACATTATGCTGTGCAAGCTGCTAAGTAAAAGAGGAGAGAACAATTGCACAATATTTAAGACCCATCTTTACCAGCAAAGATGTTGGAAGCAGTTGCCTGTTTTCTGTGCGTGCCAAGAACTACCTGCTGGAGGACCCTCTGCCCACATCGTAAATGGTGTGCTCTAAATGGTGACACTCCCCTCTACAACTTCAAGCTTGGTCTCCCCAAAAAGGAATCAAATTGAAGCATATCGATAACAAAACAAGACTCAAAATCGACAGAAGGCAAACCTGTATCAACGGGAACTCTTTCTGTACACAAAAGTGACAATGTAGATGCACACAGCAAGTCTCAGTATAGTATACCAACCACTTACAACAAGTACAAGGAGACACTTCCAAACTCTCCAGGTTTCTCCCCACACAACTCAAGGGCACACAAAAGTACCTGAGACCTGCAGGACATTTTAAGTTTTGAGACTGGGGGCAGGGGGAAAGAAGGCAAATCATTCTTAACATAGCGTTTGCATTATTAAAAATACAATTTAATTGGCTGCAACTTATTTTTGTGTAAGGAAACAAACTGCTTGCAAAGCAAATTGAAAACTCATGAGTTTCAAAACTTTGAACTCTCCAGACAAATCAGGCATAGCTTCTGCAAAACATTCAACACCACCTCCTCTCAGCACTGGCCGCCCAAAGGCTTAATTCCATTCCTACCATATATAACAGAGTCTGGGCAGATTTCAGTGGCATTTTCAACTACAATTACAAAAAACATTCGCAGTTTCCAGAAGTGGAATCAAAATGGCATAGACAAAACCCGTATTTTTGGCATTCTCCGATATTAAAATCTTAGCCCAGGTAAAGTTTCTTGTTGTGTGTTCCAAGGCAGCTGTTAGGCTGCAAATTTACATCTGCAAATATATTCAAAATCATATTCAGGCAGGAAAATAAGTAGTTTAAGAGAGAGTGTGAGTAGGAAGAATCATCTGGGAAATATCCTGTTTTCTCAAGAAGCTGAAGTTACAACAGAGCTTTCAAATTTACCCAGTCAGCACCGTAATACCCACAGAACAGCAGGAGAAGAGGCAAGAACCATAGTAGGATCTCTGGATGCAAGAAAAGCAAAAAAAAGAAGTTTTACTAATATCAAAGAGTACGGTGGCTATGTGTGCAGCAGCAGCACCTGAATGGCCTGCAACAGTAGCAGAACAGATGATAAAGCAGCTCTGTGTTCATTGTGTTTGAGAACAGTTCTCTAAATACACACTCAAATACACGACAGACTGTAACACGTGTTTGATTTCTGCTGTCTGGTGGAAGCAGAGCACCAGCCATATGGATAGACTGCATCCTCCTAAATATTTTCAACACACAATTGAAATTAACAGACAAGAAGCTCCCAAATGTAGAATTAATGCAAACTCTCCACTCCCTTCTTGGACCTGACAAACTACTCTTAATAGATAGTAAGTGATGATTCTAAAGAGGAGATCAAAGTGGTTTGCTAAATCAAAATGCTTTCATGCTTTCTCATGTCCTTATTAAACTTAGGGACTACACAGCTTAGAACACCCTGTATTTAGTAATACATACACAGGGAGTGTATAGAAAAAATGTTTGCCTCCCTGCTTTTAAGTCTCAGGTTCTTTTCTTATAAAATAAATCGTAAAGTATTCAAAAACTTGTGCAGAAAATAAAAGGATTTCACAAATTGGAAAGGACAAGTTTTCTCTTGATAGTCAAACAGTTATGATGTAAAGCGGTCTCATTAAATCATAAGTACTTTAACCTTTTCTTGAAAGAAGTGGAAGATTTAAAGATTTATAAAGAAATTTTGCCTAAACTAGGAAATGACTCATATTTGACATGTATTGAAATGATAATGCTGATTTCAATAGGCACTCTAAGAGCATTTTCCTCCCAGGAGAGTAATTCAGTCACGGTTACCTCTCTGCATTTAGATTTTAAACTTACTTTCCAAAGCTTTTAATGTGCTATAGTCTGCCAAAACATGGCAGAGTTACATAGATATGATCAGGCAAAATAAAGGCTAGCAAAAAGACTATTTTTATAATTGCAGACACTATATATGAAACAAAAACATCAATCTGACATGTTCTCAAAGAATCTCCTGTTTCAGCAGCCTCGTCTGTATCTGCAAATTCATGTTTAAATTCCACTCTTCTTAATCGGTTAAATAAATTCTGAAGTAGCAAAGGGAAAGTGAAAGATTCTTAACAGTGAAACTGAAAAAGAAAATACACAATGGTGCTGCTGTTACTAAGTGGCATAAATCTGATATTGGTTTCACTTTGCAGAGATAATATGGTACACAATTTGCCTTAATTATGCATTGCCATGCTCAATTCTTTTATTTCTTTAAAAGTTAAGATTTTAAGACGCTGATTTTTCTGAGGTTTCACTTCAGTGCCCATTAGATCCTTTTAAGTTAAGGGTATATATCTGTTACTCCAGTGTGTACCTTCAGAGTTTTTGCTAATGTATACAGTGAAAAATACCATTAAATCAAGATCAAACACACAGAAGGGCCCTAGAACTTTCAGAAACCTGAAAGACTTGATCCTCACCAACTGAAAACAACTATAACAGTAAAAGATTTTGTGAGGAATTTCAAGTTCACTACTTTGCATTTTGTAATACCAATTTTATTTCATGCCAGTTCCCCCAGTCTTTTTGGTCATGCCACTTCTTCCTGTACAACATCTTACTGTTCCCCTTTCTGATTATGTCTGTTACCAGCTGCTATGATAGGTACACTCTTAATATCTGTGCCAAGATCATTAACAAAAATTTTTTAAAAGGCTGGTCTAAAGACTAATTCTCAAACAATTCAATTGTTTTTTGCCTCCCCAGGATTATAAGTAAGATCCTTTGAGCAGTATCTACTGCAACCCTTCCCATGAGCATTCCCTTTGACCCCACTACTTCTCATAGGTTGTCACATCAATGCTAAACTCAACTCCAGATAGAGGAAATCTGACACATTTACTTTGCCTGAAAATCAGCTTTCTCATCAAAATAAAGCTAAGAGGTTAGACAGTGATGAGCTATCTATAGTAAATCCATGCTGCATTTTATCCCCTTTTTCATTTAGCTCCACATCTTTATCTATTTCTTCACAGATCTTTTCTAAATCCTCGTGTGCCACTGCATCAAGACAAATGGGTCTGCATTGCAAAGATCCTTTTCCTTCCTCTTGGTACAGGCTTTGGCTGGGGTGGAGGTAAATTGTTTCACAACGCCCTGTAGGCTGCCATGTTTCAAATTTGTGGCTAAAACAGCATTGATAACACATAAGTATTTTAGTTATTTCTGAAAAGAGCTTGTCCAATGTCAAGCTCTTCTCTTTTCCCAGTAGAACTCCTCATCCCACTTCAGCAGTAAGCCAGGGTCGGGCCAAGAAACTGGGAAAGAAGACACCTGGGACAAAGAGATATTCCTTACTCTATAGCGTCATGTTCAGCAATAAAAACCTAGGGTAGAAGAAGGAATTTGAGGAAATAGGAGTTTTACTTCCAAGGTGACCAGCTGCTAAGAAATTGGCTGGGCAGTGGCCTGCTTGTGGGAGGTCTTGAGTGATTGCCTTTAAATCATTTGCTCCCCTCCCAGACCCTTTCCTTCATGAGTTTTTTCTTCACTTTTCCTATTTCTGTTGTCCCCCCTATTCCACTGGCAAGGGTGAGGAGGGTCCAGGTGCTTGGCTGCTGGCTGGCATCAACATGACACCCTTCCTAAATACAAGCGTTACAGCTCCATCTCTGACTGGTACCTTTGCATAGAGTATCGCCTCGCCAAAGGATTTTATGTGCCAGTTCTTTCAGAATTTTTGGACAAAGACCATCTGTTTGCAGCAGCATGTACACAATAAGCTTGCAAATTCATGTTTCTACTCTTTATGATCAGTTTTGTCTCCATCCATTAATTTCTGTTACCCTGGTTGGTTTTGCTCTGTGACTCTTGAAAACAGAAGTAGAGTATTTATTTATTCTGGGGACCTTACTCAAATCATCCTTAATCTCAAGCACATTTTCACTGTACTCAGGTCTTGCCTGCTTACACCAAAAAAAAAAAAAACCAAAGGTAACTTTCTACCTTTTAACAGCTTAATTCAGATCAACCACTTTATAGTTTTATTTCTATCCTACACAGCATTCTCTACGAATTTGGTTCCCCATTCCCCAATGCTCACACACTCTGCCCTCTCTAACTGCAGAGGTGCTTATTCACACAGATAAGCCTGGGCAGTACATACCCATTTTTTTTCCTTTAAGGGCAGAAATTTCTCTTAATTCTCTTATATTAATTTTTAAAAACCTCCATTTTTTTTCCATTCAATCTCTGGACTCCAAAGTTTACCTTGTTTCATTAAAATAGTTGCATTTGTCTGTTCTCTTTGAAACCCAAAAATGTACTTAGAGAACCAAAGAACTGTTTACCTGTTATTTCATCTGACTCAAGTTATGAATGCTCAACATTATTCTTGAGACCTACATCTCTGATAATGCCCTCATCACTTAACAAAGCTGGTATTCCCAGGCTTTCTGCTTCAGCAACTACTCGATGAAGAAACCCTTCATGCAGAACACACGGGAATGTTTGGGCCCTGCTCTTGTTAGTAAAACTTAAATTTCCCAGCTATAAACTGGAAAATAAGTCTCTGCAATGACACGGTTCTTAGCAGTAGTTCCCTCTAACAAATTACACATCTAAATACAAACCCAAGGATTTAAATTCCTAGATTACCTCAGTAGAATTAATTTACTAGCCTTCTCTTCCCCTAGAATTATTTTATTCCAAAGAAATTATTTTCAGTCTGTGCTATCCTTTCTTCTTTCTTTCCCTCTTATCATTTAATTACTATTTGGTGCTATTCCACCATTTAGCTTTCATTTTTATCACTCCTGAATAGGCATATGCTCTTACACCTGAATTCCAAACGTATCTGCCACCCCACCATATTTCTTCTCTCTCTAAATTCAGTTTCACATCTGTAACCCACACTTCACACTCCTCTGTCATGGTGTGTGTTGCCTAGCATCTGTGTGGATGCTAAACAGACACTTCCAGATGCAAGCTACTCTTGGATATTTTGGATGTGCAAGTCTCTCTCGTATTGTAATTTTCCATTCATTTCTCCATTTATAGAAAAAAAAAATGCTTTTGGACACCTGCTAAAAAACAAACAAAACCCCAAACCTTTGCCTGAAGTTTGATAGCCAGGCCAAGGGCTAAATGGATCAGGCTGCAGCCACTATCATCATTACTGGCAAGTCGAATCCTACAATAGCACCAAGCAGAGGAAAGTTCTACCCGGAGCTCAGAAACTTGGAAAAGGCATTAAGCCTGCAGTTCCTTTGAGGGTCTAGAAGCTATACTCCTTGACTCCTGCTATGAATTGAACAACCTTCTGCAGAGAAACAAAGGAGCAAATTCCACAGGGTGCTTCACGTTCCTTTGTAATGCAGCTCAGGATCTGTGTGTATTTAACCAGCCCTTTCACTTCAACTTGGCTATGCCCGGCTTTAGCAGTTTCTGAGTTACAAAATGAGGTTGACAGCAACAGCAGTAATATAGCACCCTTGGAGTGCTTGAAGTGTAAAGTTCATTAGTTCTACCTTAAGGTCACTCTTTTAATCCAACAGACAAAATCTTATTCACACTACCATGCTGTTATCCTGGAAAAAAGAAAACTGCAAAAAAAATCAAGACGTCGGCTTAGATACTTCTTGCAAGTGACAAGATCAGCACTAAAAATCCAAATCACAGTCAATACCTTTTAGCAAGTTTCAAGAAAGCAGCAAAACTATTCTTGATTGTGCTGCAGACCAAATGAAATTTAATAGAATGGATAAAGGAAACGAAGGAAGGAGAAGATAAACATTTCAATGCCTGATAATTGTGTTTTATAATTATTAGCTGAACTTGGCTTACAAATAGAATTTACTAGGGTGTCTGCTGGGAATTACAAGACATGCAAATAACTGAATTTTAATTTCTTCCGTGTTTGTTTACTGATTTTTGTACATACAGTTTAAATTCTAACAAACTCAATTTTGCTTTATCCTCGGAGGGTATTTGTACACTTATTAAAAAGTTATGTCAACAGAAGACTTTCAGAACATAAGGATTGTGCTCTAACAATTCTGAATCATATTTTTAAAATAAGTTATGGAGCTATTACCTCTTACTAGCTTGACTGATCCTGCACAAACTCACACATTTACTTATATGCACTCTAAGTAGCTTCTAAAATTAAATGGGAGACACCTCTGTAAGGTAAATACATTAGCATGTATAGATGAGAATGGCATTCCCTTCTATAGGAAATAATCTGAGACCCAAGACTAATTGGTAATGTCAGATATACATATCTAAGATATCACTAAAAGATTTTCTCCACCTCACATACTCATGTTCTTAAAGGTGAGAATTTTCAGTTTCGTGCAGTCTGCTTGTTCTGAAGAATGAGCACAGCATTTCTTTCCAGTGCTAAATTAGTAATTGCATCAAAATGAGCTCCCAAATTACGATCCTTACCTACGAGACTCAAGAATTATCATTTACATCCCCCAATTTATTCTTTTATATTTATACAGTTATACCATTCTCACACAAATGTTGTATTTCAACAAATATTAAACGGTTTTTATTTTACTCACCTGCACACTAAGATGAATCCATTTCTTCACAAGAATTCTCCCCAGTGTCATTACTTTTATTGGTGGCTGCAAACCATTTACTGTGCGATAATAAAACATGGTCTCTTTCTCAGAGATTGTGAGTTTGAACACAGTCTGCCCATCAATAGCCTTTTCTATCACACACCTTTGGAAATAACCAAGAAAAACAACATAAGGTCAGAGGCACACACATACACACATTCTTGCCAAGGTGCTACCCTGTAAAGTGATGCTAACCAGAATGTATTAAAATAAACATTAAAAATACAGCTCTTGAGAAGATGTTCAGTGACAGTGAAAGTCACAGGATGTACTAAGCGTAAAAGAACTTTAGCAAAGGTATTTTCTGTCTCGATCTGCGAGGTTTTTGGGGTGTTTCGGGGTTTTGGATGGTTGGTTGGTTTTTGTATTTTGCTTTTTTATTGAGTGCTTGCAACCCCAGTTCATTTGGGGGTGGAAGAGGGGTCTCATTTGCCTCCTCTCTTGAAGGTTCCATGACAGAAACCACAGTGACTGTGCAGGTCTCTGCCACACTTCTCATACAAAGCTGTGCAACTTAGTACATCCCGTGTACTTTAACTTTCCTTAGTCTAACAAGGCACATGTAATATAACCACAAAAAGCAGTACAAATGACATGCTTTGGTAATAAATCTTCATTCTTTCTACCCAATCTGTTCAGGTAAGGCAGCCCTAACACCAGCTTACCCTACACCCTCCCCTTCGCAGTCTTTCTTCAACCTAAGAAACTAGAGCAAGGTAAGAAGGATATCCAGACACTTACCAGGATTTTTTCCCCACAGAAGTCACTTCAACAGCAAATGCAACAATGACAAGTAACGTACAGAGAATACCATCCAGGGCAACCCATTTTGCATTTCAAGCTGCTGAAATGTTTTTGCCAATCCAATCACTATGATGTCAAAAGTTCTGAGAAAGCACGGACTCCATATGCTTGTGAAACAACTCTTCTCTTAAAGAAGAGTTATTTCTTCTTTATATTCTCTTAAAGTAATCATAAATACAAGGAAAAATTATAAAGTTCTACACTTCTCATTTGAGCTGCTCGAGAAATACAGTTCTCAGTGTATTGGCCCATGAAAAGCCAGTGGTTAACAGTTACACCAGACTAAATTAGTGCACCAAGTCACAAGAGAAAAGCATAAAAAATTTGTATGAGCTTCATATTTACTTATACGTATTTCAGAGGCAAAAAAAAACCCCAAAAATCTACTTATCTACTGATAAGTGTCTTCACCTACTCTACATTTATAAAAGAAAAGTATCATAAAGGCTGGTTTTTGATACTGCCATTATTCACTAATTCACCTTTAAATTCAAGGGAAAAATTAATTCCTCCTAACTATTACTATTCTAGCCTGCTGGAATGTTGTCAATGAAACACCTTGCAAAATGAAGACTTCTGTTTTCCCAACCTTACTAAAACCACATTTCTTAATAAATTGTCCACTGGTCTTTTCAATATTTTGTTTGCTTGTAAACATGCTAGTTTTGTTAGATAATAAATGTGAAGGAAGGCTCAGCTAAGTAGCAAAATATTTAGGAACTGGATTTACCCAGTTCCTGGATAAACAATAATTGGATAATCCAGGGTTTTGTTTGTTTTAGTTATCTAAAACAAACATGCCCACATTGTTTTTATCCCCAAAGGTGTCATGACTTTAAGAAGGGAAGCGACCTTGATGTACATCACTTTGAAAACTGAAAAGAACAAATGTGAATTGTGACTTACTACTAAAAGAGGAAAACCAAGAGGGAAAAGAGAAGAGAGGGAATGAAAAAGAAAAAAGAAAAAAATCCAAACTAGTTCTAACATAGGTGAAATAGGAGGAAGCACAACTTCTGACTCTCAGCTTGATTTTCCATTCTAGCCATGATTACAGAGACAAGCCACTGTCCTTTGTGAAGTCTCCAGCTTCGGGTAACCTGCAGTCCCACAGAGCCAATACCTGACTACATATATCTCACTGGTGGGGTTGGAGGGAAAAAAAGCAAGTAACACAAATCCACTCGGTCAGCTTTCAACGAGAAAAAGATTCTAGAGAATCTAATGTGGCTGCACTGGGGTTCTCCACACATTCACTGGAGCAAATGGGAACATCTGCACTAGTCCAAAATCAGATGCATGGTATCTTACAGCAAATACCCCTTTCAGTCTAATTTCTAATGTAAAACATCTGAATGGATATTAAATAATACCATACGATTTTAGTCCCTCAGATAAATAAAGTTTAAAAATGTATGTGCTACCCACTTCACATTCAGGCCGTTCCTGCTGATCCTTTCGCATGTAAAAGGTCTCAGATCACTTCTTGCCACCATCAGTATCTTTTAGGCATCCGAACTCACTCCAGTTCACACTATATTAATGTAAGCAGCCTGTAATGGTTACTCACATAGGCCAAGCTTGTACCCATATTCTTATCCTATTCCATTGTGAAGGGTTATCATCATATACTGTTTCCTATATTGTGCTAATGCTTACATACAGGCTACACACAGGCTTACTCAAGGCAATTATATTAACTGATGAGTACATGCAGCAAGAGAGGAAGCATGAGGCAAGAATGAAATCCAGGGGCAAGAACTCTGCTCACTTACTTCCTAAAGAGAAAGTAAATTTAAAGACTGGAGTACAAATGTCAATGCTTTCTCACTCTCCTCTTCCTTTTCTTCAATATTTCCAATGTGCAGTGACTTAAAAGCATGCCTATGAACATCTCTACTAAACATCTTAGAAGAACATCAGGGCTTCAAATAAATCTGCAACATGACCTGACTCCTCTCCCTGTGTCAAAGTGTATTGTCTCCCAGATTCACAGAAGAAAACTTGGCATATGAAACTGATGAAGAAAATTCTTGGTGTCTCTGCTTATCTGCTATCTTTAAAGGGCCTTCAGACTTGGATCCTCACATCACTCTCTCTCATTTCACCTAGCACAGTAACTTCTAATAAAAATCCTGCTATTCTCTTACATGGGTACATGCCTATCAGAATGTCACAGGATGTAATGGGATACTGTGCAGCAACACTCATAGCTTCCTTCCTAACCACACAGTCTCACAGGCAGACCATATAAAATTCAGCACAAAAACACATTGGTATGGCATGTCCAAAACACAAGGGCCTGCTGTACTTGATGTAAGAGCACTCTGCCAGTAAAAAAAAAAAAAAACAAAAAAACAAAAAAACCCCACCCTTGTTAAACTTTCAATCACTCTCCTGGCAAAACGAGCAGCTCATTCTGGCTGATCTTCCTAATGCTTTGGTGGGGAACACAAAGACTTTGTTAGAATGCATCCCAGTTCTGTGAGGCTCCTCCTGTGATAATGGGGTTTAAAAGGTCTCACAAATGACATGTAACAGTGACAATTCCCCATCAGGGACTGCAAAATGTAGGACATCCAGTAAGTCAAACTCCATCTGCCAACCTGAAGGACTCACTAAACCAATTTAGTAAAAGGGAAAGCATCTTATTTTGCTGATAAACTATTTCTCTTTCGTAAGATGCCTTCGGAGTCAAGCTTCAATAGCTATTCATGGGCAACAACTGTTCTACCACAACTGGAGCTCAGTATTCCTTTTACGAAAAAAGAAAAATTAATACGGTTCTTTCTGTGAACAGGGAAACAAAAGCACCTGGACAGTGGCATATCATCCTGACCACTGGAATAACTGCTGTCCATCTTCAATTTTCAGGACTGGGCTTTACCACTGTCTTTTCTACATGCTGAGTAACAGCAAATCTCATAAGGCATAAGAATGAAGTGATCTGTTACAAAAATTGAATAAAAACATTTAAATTTTAAAGTGATCTATAAAACCCACTGAACAGGAATATGTACATTGTGTAGTTATTAACACAGTAGCAATTGGAAGCTAATCTTTTACACTAGTCCATGGCTTATCAGTCATCAGTAGAGTCTGGTTTCTTCACAGCACTTATTGAAACTAAGGACATAACATTTCATTGTTTTAGGCTCCATGCATCAAAGCCTATCCCATTGACAAAAGACTTCCACAATCTCACTCAACACGTTGCTGCAACAGCTTGCTTGGAAATTAGCAGGATGCTTCTGCTCCAAGGTAGGCATGTGCTCTGCTGAAGGAGACTCTGATGCGCCCGTGTGTGCGGGGACATGAACTCACAGCACGGGACAACACCAGAAATGGACTCTCGGACATGTGAGATTCAACCATCACACAGAAAATGCTGTCTATTAAAAAAACATAGGCCAAAGCTCCAGAGATGCCTTTACACATACCACCAGCTGAAATGATTTAACTTCAACTCAAACAAAAGTCCCTTTTGCTCTGCAGATCTCATTTATTTCCTCTCCATAACCACAAATTCTACAGTTAGGTCGAGTCTTTTAAGGTAATTTTCACTGCATAAAACATACTCTAATTTTACATTACAGTTTTAGATATTTCTGTTGTTCCTGATGATTTTGCTACCCTTAGACAAGTTACTATTTCACAGCAGCATGTAAAACAAGTATCAAGAATGCCTCAGCAAAAGCAGATCATTAGCTACGTTCTAAGAGTAAGTTATGAACACAAGTATAAAATCATTTGTGGCATGTAGTCCGAGGCAACAAACTATACCCTTTGCGTGCTTTATTTTAAAGAGATCTAAACAACAAAGGTAAGAAAGAGCAGGAGGCTCTCCATTTTGTGATAGATGACGGGAACTTTTTTTTCAGGATCTGGGATGCGTTTTTCAAAAAGCAGATTTTTCATTACAGTAAGGCCCAGTCAAGCTGAAAGGTCACTTCCAGAAGCAGTATTTCCTGAAAATGCAACATGTAGGCAAATAGGAGGGAGCATGCATAGTCACCTCTATTTTGTGAGCACCTAGTGAAACTTCATGAGCAGTTTAAATAGCGAAATCATTTGTTAAAGCAGCAACACAGTCTGCCAGCCGGGCAACATTCCCCACATATTCCAGGAACACTATGACCTCTCTTCTATGGCTCCAAAATATACATTTTGGTGGCTTTCCTTGTTTAAGACAAACTTGTTTTGGAGAAGTCCTAACATCTTAGATTTTTTTTTTTCCATCATGAAAGCAGCAACAGCACAACCATCTGACAACAAAATTTTCTAGCAGCTTTCAGAAGGAATGTGAATTGTAAACACAAATTTCTCTTTTTGAGAATAGAGATGCACCTTATGTATGAACAGTTCCAAACACTGAAAACAATTGGGCTATCATGTGAGTCAATGCCACTGAAACTGAAGCCACTTGTCTTGACATCTGGGAAGACCCCAACCTAAATACAGCTCTACAAACGTCAGTTTCCCACCACACCTTTTGAAAGTTTAAAGAGCTTGCTAATAATGACCGTGACTACAACGATCAATTTTTTTAAGAGCACCAGGAAAGTAAACACCTTCAACACTACTTACATTACACCTTCTTTCTCAGGTTTCAACCATACAGTTAATGTAAATGAAGCTCCAAGCCTTGGAGAACGGGGAGTAGAGAAGCAATCCTTGTGATTATGAAAAATAAAACTGGAAGCGTTGCTGGAGGACCCTGGATGCAAGTCCCTTTTGTCCTCTGTGATACAGGTACCAAGGCCTTCTGAAAGAAGCCGTTTGTAAGATGAAGGCGAAGACCTATATGGACACTCCTGAACACAAAACCTCTGAGTGCAGGATATAATACTTTGAACAGCTACGGAACTATGACAAAAAGTACTTCGGTCTGGCAGCCCACAAGTGGCTTGAGTTGGCACGACTGACACATTCTTGAAAGCTCCCACATTTTCAAGCCTAGGGAAATGTCCCTGAGAGCTGACCAACACAAAGGAGTCATAATAAGTTAAGATTAATGTTTCAATAGCATGAAACAAGAAACGACAACTCAAGGAAAGAGCTCGGCAATTCATGTTTACAAAAAAGCTCTTCCTGATTAAAGCAAACGTAAATAAATAATGATGTCCATGTCGGTAGCAACGTCCTCAGGTGCTGTGCTTTAAGAGTTTATGTAGCGTTTCATCCTCAAAACGCCCATGCAAGGACTCAGTCACAAGCGACATCTACGTCTTCTGGCCAGCGAAACGCACGTGGGTGACAGCCGGGATCTGCAAACCACAGAAAACAGACAGAGTCCGTAGGCGGAACCTGCTCTTTTGCACAACAGAGGTGATGCCCGGCTAGGGATTCCAAGGGTTTGAATTCTTCGTCCAGATTCCAGCCAGCAGGCCCACCCGCACACCCTTGCCAGCTAGGGCCGAGACGTTTCTCCGAGCAAGGACATGGGATTAGGCCGACTCGAGGGTGCGCAGGCTCATGGCCGAGCGGAGTTTATCCTGGATCTGTCGCGTCACCTGGCTCTGTGTGTCACAGTAAGGAATAAGGGACACGGCAGCAAACCGGGGCATGCAACTTGGGCCTCCGAAAGTCTCTGCCGAGGGTTTCAGGCGAGTTGGTTGGAACTCACGCCTGCAGCCCCCTGGCGCTTACCTCAGCTTCGCACCGCTCCCGGGGAGCTGCCAATCCCACCGCGCTATTCCCGGGCACGCCGAGGGATACCCCCGT
>VZRR01013244.1:363640-402003 GCA_013398015.1 Oreocharis arfaki | reverse complement strand
CGCCCCCGCGGCCCCCCGCGCGTTAAAGCGGCGGCGCTGGGCCGGGCGGCGGCACAGCAGCGCGCACCGGCATCCGCCGCGCCGGGCGTGCTCCCCGCGGNTCCCCCCGTTCCGCGGGGAGCCAGGAGCCCCCAGCCGTGTTCCTACCGTCCCCTCATGCCTTACCCCGCCGCCCACCTCACGCCGGCTGCTCCTCTCAGCGCTCGGCAAAGCTGATTAAAACCACGTTCCCCATCTGTCCCGTGTGGAGCTTTTTCTAACAGCGAGCGCCTGCGCCGGGGCGCAGCGGGCCGGGGCCGGGGCTGCGGTGGAAGGGCTGATTTAGCGCTATTGCCCGGCCGGGAGCGGGGCCAGCGGAGCCCGGCGCTCCCCGCGGCAACGCCGCNCGCGGCGACATGGTGCGGCGGGGAAACATCCTGAGCAGCTTTCTTCCAGAATCGCGTTTCTCCCTTTGGTAGCGCTCTGCGGAGCGGGCACAAACGAGCTGCAAAGCTGTGGCCGGTGAGCTGAGCATGAGCTACAGCGGGTTGTTTACGTGTGTTTCTGGACGGAGAAGCACCAGTTAATACGTCCCCTGAGGATATATGAAGCATCTATAAATTTTATCTTTATTATGGAAGTTGCATGAGCTGCAACCTAGCTGGTATCTTTCCCTACGATTTTGTTGGTATTTCCTCCAGTAACTTTTCACCTTAGCATATTTGGACTTTTATTGGCTACATAGTGGCAAAATTCTTTGGCAACGTATGCAACTGCTAGGAAATCATCCTCTGTCATAACTCTTAATGCATTTTAACAAGCCCTTCATCCCATATCAAACAAGCTCCTTGACCGTTCCTGGAACATCTCTGCTTTAATACAGCTCTTTTTCCTAAGGTCATAAAAGATAAATAGTAATTCCTGCTGAAGTGTTATCAGTCACTTGGCAGTGTTTTCATGTTCTGGTAGTCATTCAGCATCGTAGCTCTGTTGTCAGAATTACATGTCCTAAAGTATTCAAATATAAAGAACTTTGTTTACCACTGAAGGGCTGGGGGGAAAACATTTGTCTGAGGCACAGTGCAAGAACTCAGCCCATAAAGCATTTCTAGATAAATACAGTCAGACCACGTGCTACCACAGTACCATCGACAGTGCGACGGCCAGAGCTTTTGCATATCAAGAACAAACCAGGTCTTACAGAACACACAGGAGAGAGAACAGACAGAAAATATGGTAATAAAATCCTAGTTATTAGCTACCATCTCAGGACATGGGAACAACTATGAGCATGGAGCACGCACCTGACAAAGGTGGGAACTTACCAAGTGGCCAAAAACACCAAACTGGTTTGTGAGTATTTCTTGGCAGTCCTGAAATATTGGGGAAAAAATAACCCCAAAACGTTTTGCTCACTCCCACCCCTTTCTAGCAACCAGCGAGGCTTGCTTCAAGAATCCTTGAAGATTCTAACAGATGTCTGAAAGGAAAGTCAGGGTACATTCAGCACAAAATGCACTTTCTCTTATATTCTGCAAGTACCTGAGAGCATCACCACCTCCCAAGCAGACTGTAACATATTTCGATGGTGCTCAGTTTGGGAAAATGGCCCTGACTCGTATTACACCCTCTGTTCCCCAAAACAATGAGCAGAAATGACAATTTTTCCCTCTGCATATTTCATCCAAATGCACAAGACAGCAGTACAAACCTTGCAAAACCACTTTGCAGGCCAACAGTTACCTAGGTCAAGGATCACTACGTTTTTGTTCAACAGGAATATAATCAATAAACTACCTGCAGGAGGTTAAAAGATGAGAAAGCATCCAAAGGCCTTTGCAACAAGGAACAGGCAGGCAATGTAAACTGTATCACAAACAAAAACATGTGAGGGTGATTTTGCAGGAAACACAGATCCTATTCACAGGAGTGTTTTGAAGGCTTTTTAACATACACATATGAAAACAGGAAATACTACCAGGCAAAAAAAAAAAAAGGTGTGCTAGTATTCTGCAATGAATTCTTACGAAAAATACCTTATGCCTGTGGGAATTAACAGCAGGTCAGAAAGCTTGTCTGAGTCTGACATTGGTCTCAGCACAGTCCATTTCTACCTGTGAGAAATGTAGTCGAGAGAAGCAAGAAATTCAAAACAATAGAGGGAGTAAACAGCAACAAGGCTGCAGCTGGCATTTTGTTTGGATTCTCAGGATGTCTATGTTGTAGATAACTAATAATAGTATGGTGTAGTTAAAATAGCCAATGAATCTACTGTAGGAGTTGAGCAACCAATGGACAACTAACACGAATGATAAACATACAAAAGTGTATATATATGACACTGGCTCTTGGAATAAACACTTTTTGCCTGCACTTTATGTTAGAATTAGTGTGTGTTGCGCGTCCGCCTCAACTGCGACATGTGCCCATTTAACAGAATTAGAATTGTGGCATAAAGAAAGTGATATAATTTGAGTGCTTCAAGCTTTTAGTTAGAACTGTTCATTTCATCAGGAAAGAAAGCTCATTAGCCCCTGGGGTGCTTTAAACAACCCCAATGGCATTGGAGAATCTGACCTGCGCCAGAAAGTTGTGATATAAATGGGGGCCTGATCCTAATGATTCAACACCCTATCCATGGTAGATAGCATTACCCAAAAAAACCCTTTCCATAGCAGTTGTTTTCTTAACCCATGGATAGTGGAGAGTCTCGAGACACATAGAGGCTCAAGAAGGTCAGGGCAGGTTGCTGAGGAAAAGAAACCATAAAGCCTGGTTTGTTACATAGCAGTCTGTGCCTTGACTAGAAAATTTAGAAGACCACATGTCTAAAATTCAAATGCTCTGAAGCAAACTTTGATATGAGAAGTCGTCTTCCTAAAATTAAGTTATAAGCCCTCAAAAATACCTATTTGCACATGCTCAGCAGAACATCTTATTGAAGATGATAAAACCGCAGGGACTAATTAAGTTTGCATAAAAGGCAAGCTTAACATGACCATTGCCAAATTTCAATGTGTTTAACTTGGTAACAATGATCCACTGGTAGGATGAAAAAGCAAAAAAATGAAGGGAATACAGCAATACACTTACTCAAAACTCCAATTTTACAAAACTAGTGTGCACAAACAGTGCACAGTTGCATGTACGTGTTTTATACTTATATAGTGCAATGCCAACTTAAAGTAATTTCCCAGAATTCCTTGGATGTTTGAAGTAGAATTTCAGGTAATACATTTCTCTCCCAAAACACCATGAGGTGTTCTTCACCATCACAATTTCTTTTGAATGTTTTCATTAGTGGTGGGCAAAGTCTTGACACCTAATTTGTTCATCAATTTTGCCTTGTCTTCTGTTCATAAAGAGTTCTGAAAAAATGCAGAATTTTGCAGTGTGTTGTAAGCTTGCTTTTGTATCATTTTCTGCAACCCCCTTAAAACCAATATGTTGCTCTGGTTTTTCACTGCATGCCTTGTTTGCGTTAGCAGTGAAAAACTTTCTCATAAGTTGTAAGATAAACAATGCCCATGTTTTTGTAACAAATCTTTTCTAAGCTGTATTTTTAGAATTGTTTTGCGTTCCTTCTCCGGAGGCGGAGGAAGGTGATGGACTGAATTGATATCCTATCAATTTGGAAAAGCTTAACCTCTTCATCCAATTGTTGATTGTCTGTACATATGTATATAAGTGTGAGAATCAACGAGAGCAGGGCTTTTTGCCCGTTGGCCCAAGACCTTGGCGTGTGAATGAAACCTGCATCCATGCCTGATTCTTAGTGTCGATCTGCGACACCAATGTTAGCTCCAATTTGTGCAGTGCTGACTAGTTGAATGCTACAGTTTTTGCTATAGAGTGAAGTGACCTATGTAAACTAGCCCACACAGCATGACTTTCAAAGATTAGGCTCAAGTGTACCATTCAAAATTCACTTTCAGTGAATATTCATAAAGACTTGCTTTTATGAGTGCTTTTTCCCGTAAAACTCCACCATTTGAATATTTGCAGGAAATTAACATAAAAAATCCATTTGCATTGCTGAGTCAATATGTATGTTTCAAATTCAACTGTCTAGCAAAATTATTTTTTCCAATATTTTGCAGGCAATAATAAAACTACAATGCCAGTACATTTTAATAGCTGGAGGGGAGTTGATCATGACAACCCAGAAATAATTAACAACTTACGGTTTAAAGGGGAGGAAATTCTGTGTAAGCCAGCGAAATAAATATTGGAGTAAAATTTTCTGAAAGCACAGGAGGAGGCGGCAAGTATTTTATAGAGCTGTTAAGAGCCTTTTAACAGCTTTAGAAGCACAGTACATCACACCACTTATTTTAGCACCAAAAACTTTCTTTGTTACTAGAAAGGCAGAAACAAAAGACTCTTTTAGGCAACGAGTTTTACAGGTTTCCTTCACATGAAAATACGGAGCTGCAGTGTACATCTCCACATGGTAAATCCAGAGAAAGGAAACCTCTGCAAGGGCTTCTTTGCACAGAGTTTCTTTTCAGTGACTGTGATAATAACGGCCTGTCCAAGCAGGAGAGGCTGTCCTGTACAGCTGGAGCACTTGGGCTCTGACAATCAACATTTTCTCTCCTCACAGCCTCTGTTATTTCCTCCACACCTCCTCACACCCCAAGCCAACATATCCTTTCCTGGCAGTTACCAGCACAGGACATGTCCAGGTAACAATTTCCCTTTTATTAGCCCATTCTTAAAAAAAAAAAAAAAACAACCACCCACACATTCTTCAATCCATCCTCTGGCCTTCAACCCTTTTGATACGTTATCTGTACCCAATTACTCAATTCTCTGTTCTCATCAGCAATCAACACTTTCTCCAGACTCTCAACCAAATCCCTGCCTCTGCTCTTCATTTTCCTTTAGACCTTCTGCTATACTCCCCTATTTCATGGCTGCTAGGAGGAGCAGTCAGCAACCAAAAAATTCTGTGAAGAGACTTACACTTGAGACATTGCAGACAGATTCAGCAAAGGTAACATTTCTTCTAAAGTTCCTGCCCTTATTTTCAAAGGTGTCCTGTGCTTTGTAAAAAAACCCAGCAAACAAACAAACAAAACCAACCAACCAAAAAAAAACCCCAAAACCCTAAAGAAACAAAAAGAGACCCCAAACCTCTTCCACATGTTAGAAAATTAAATTAGGATTTGTCCAAATGTCAAATAATTTGGCAATTTTCTAGAGACAGATGATTCTGGCTTTCAATTGAAGACTACTTCATACAACATGAGCATAATCATTTCCTCCCATAAATGTTCTACTTCTGCTTTTTCTTCCTGAAAATTACTATTTCACAATTCTCAAAATACCTCACCTATCTTTATAATTTTTTTGTTGAAGACAAAAATGCCGGGGTTTTCTCCTTCAGCTTCTAAATTCACATCTATTTCATAGCCCCTCCTGTTGCTTCTTGCAAATCACTACAGCAAATTAAGTCATATTTATCATTCCCTCGGATGTGCTTCTTCCCCGAACATCTCCTATTTGCTCCTGTAAGGATCTGATCGCTTTCTATTCAGAATAGCTGTTCAACAAGTATCAGGTCCCTCAAACCTTTAGCATCCTCTGCCCTCAGAATACTTATTTCCCACCCATTTCTTCTGCTTTAAATGTATCCCTCTTCTTCACAGCACAGACATCCCATAAATACTCTGACCTTTAGTTTCCCCTCTCTCTTCTTATTCACCTTCTCTTTTCTCTGAAAGCTTCCACCTGAACTTACCTCAGTCCCAAGTTCTCCAAAGTTTGTGGTAAATCTTTTTCTTCTCACAGGCTCTCTCTCTTCTATATGTCATGAGGGAGAGACCTGAAGGAAGCACTCCGGAGTCATGAACTGGTTGTTGCTGTGTTTTGCTCATCTGCTGGGTTAGCTGACCCAGGAATGACGAACCAAGAGCTTCATCGTGTCCAGAGCGGAACCACAGCGCCCTGCTTTCCTGTATAGGAAAGGCACATTGAAGGTCTCCCCATGCCAGGAGGAGCAATTAAACCCTTTCTGCTGCACCAATGAGATCCCTGATGAGCAGCAAGAGCAAGCCAGGGGAGAAGCTGCTCCTGTCTCCCCATCTGCTCCTCCCTACAAGTAACTAAGAAGAAAGCAAGTTGGGTGTAGGCCTGTTTTCTTCCCTTCCTCCCACCCCTTTACAGCTCCCCTGAGCCATCACAGTGCAGAACGCCTTCTCAAGTAACAGCTCTTCAAATCGTTTCCAGCCACCAGGACCCATTTACTCCCTCATCCCTGGATGGACATGGCTGCCTCAGTCACATCATGCAGCTGAATTCAGGTCCTCTCTCCACTTCAGACTGATACAGAGGAAGAACTGCGCCTTCCCGACTGTTTCCCTGCAAAGTTTCCCCTGCTGTATTATGTGCCATCTTTCAAAGGTGTGCATTGCCTGTAGAAGCCTCATTCTTTTCTTTAAAGTAGTGATTCCTCTGCTCCTGGCACCTTCTTCTTTCAAGAATAATTTAGAAACTGTGTTACATTCAAAGAGACAGAGGTGTCCCCAGAACCACTGAGTTAAGCTTGTTAAACTTCTGCCTGTGAAACACATTAACATTATTCACCACCCTAACTGTGATGTGTTCATTATTTCCAGTTATTTTTAACAAGTCCATCGCCTGTAACTGCATTAAGACATTTTGTGCACCTTAGTCTATCCCGTACGTTTTGAGGAGCATTGGCATGCACCATGAGATTTCATACTTTTCTAGAGTTGTAGGATAACTATAGACTAGTTTAAAAAAAAAAAAACAGTAAAATTCAGATGCTAGATTAATGGAAGCTATTCAAAGAAGAAACAAAGCAGTCAGAAAATCCAAGTTCTAATCAGAGCTAAGAAATTAGTAACTGCATGTCTGTATCTTAGTTTCCTTATCTACAGATTGAGAAGGTTGATGCAGAATTTAGCAGAGCACCACAACATGTGCAGAAAGGAACAAATTGCCAAAGAATTATCAAGTGCACTAAAATTTCTGAGTTTAACTGTCAAATGTCAAAACCAACCTTTTTTCTGAAGTTCAAGAAACTGCTTAACTTAGCGGTAAATCTAGTTTCAGCTATGAACAAAAAGGTCTACTATTAGAAAGTATTTAAAAAAAAATTAGAAGTATTGTATGATGGCCAAATGCTCCAATGGACCAGTCCTGTGAAATGTTAGAGGGCAGTCAGTAATTAATATCCCATGGCAAAGGAAAATTGGTAGTAGGACCCTGCGCTTTGTAAGTCTTTTCTATATGATCAACTGAGATAGAAATAGGATTAACACAATGAAAATACACACCAACAGTCATAGCAAGGAATTAAGGATTTAGATTCTGCTGGTGAAGATGCTGTAAAGGGAAAGACTGGAAATTCCTTCCAAGTGCTGAGTGACAGCACAAGGAAGCAGAGAAACCCCCAACAGTAAGAAAAGTGACTGCAGATGAAACAGACCTTTTGTTTTTGTCCACAAAACTCCCAGTGGAGCAGCTCTGTGGGGAAAGGTTGATTTAGCTGCATTCTAGTTGAATAAATGTGGATCTCGAAAGTTTGATAAGCAAGTCCAGTGGGAGACAAGGACACGGCATAGGAAGCATGTCAGGATAATCAGAGGGAAAGGGTGCTGGTAGAGGATGCAGCAGAACGAATCTAAGAGCTGACTGCTGCCCAAATGGGCAGTCCCACTCCGCCCAGAGGATTTAGCAGATTGAATCCACTCACCAAGGAGTCGAGTGAGCGCCAAAATTGGGTACAAGGGTATTGGCAAGAACAGGATTATCCATTCTAAATGCGGCAAGCTTTTAGATGGTCTCAGTCTGCTTTGAGGAAACATATCCCAAGCTGTATATTTATTTGATCTTTAAGGTCTCCTTCTGAGGCCAGGGCTCATGGCAGTTTTTGAAACAGTTACGTAGAGTGCGGCATGACTTTCCAGGATATCATGCTTCCTGGTGTCTTTCTCCTTCCCAGAAAGTTTAGAGGCAAAGAGGCCCAGAGAATTCAAAAACTACTAGCAAAGGCAAAGGAAGATACCTAAATTAATTATACCATTGATGTAAAAGGAGGCAGAACTCAGCCATGATACATTCTCCTTGGCTGTACTCAGTCCACCTGTAATTACGCATATTTCCTTGAGAAGAGACAGCACCCGATGACCAGGGTCTTAACAGCTACATCAGAAAACAGAGGAAAAGGGACAGAATGTGTGTGTAAGATAAATAGGACATCATTAAATAGACAAAACCATAGGAAAATGTGTTCCATTTGTTTTGTGAGAGGCAGAACTACTTTGCACCATTACCATTCCATTTTCATGACCATCCTAATGAACATACTCAAATGTCAGTGCAATTTTCATCAGGAGTATGCAAAGAATGTGAGCAATTTGGTACAGCCGCAGTCCGATTGCAAAATCTCTGAGGGAGCGTAAATCCTAATATCCCAGTTCTCCTAAGGGAAGGGAAACAAACTGTGTGTTCACCAATATGCTTCTACTGATACAGCTGAAGACTGGGGAATGCACTGCTTTAGTTTTATCAATATTGCCACAACAATGAAGCCTATGCATATAGAGAAGGATCAAATATAGCAGTCAATGATCCCCTTGCACTTTGCACAACACTGAAGTATGACATATGTACGTATTTTTAGTCAAGCTAATTTTCTTAATACATAATTTTATAAATTTCATAATTAAGATTTTTTTTTACGTAGAGTTGGTCTCGGAGCAATGGAAAACTATCAAGCTCAGGTGAGGGGTGCTGAATAGCTGGGGGTTCCTATAGCCTTAGCCACACATCCATAGGCTTAGACAGGGACTGGACAGGGAAGTCTCATTCCATTAGGATACTCTGCAAAGGAGAGTGACAGCTGCATTCACAGGAAAAGCCTCAAGACCAATGAGGACACATGACTTGGCTTGGGCCCAAGCAACACTGTCGAGGTTTAAATCCTCTGATTCAAGGACACCTTGACAAAAATCACGCAAACATCTGTATTTATGCCTTTCGAGCGTTTGGATGTTTGGGATAGAGAAAAGTAATTACTGTCATCATCTACCCACTTGATGTTAATTTTTAATACAAATTTTACCAGGTAACACTAAAGATACCAGCATATCAGCATAACATGAGGATAACAGTGTAAATGAGAAAGTGGGCTCATATTACAGTTCAGTTTTCAGGACCAAGATGACTATTAATGAAACAACTAATTTGCATATTTTAGAGGTGCAATTTACTTCCCAGTCATTGAAATAGATTCCAGAAATCCTTTGAATACACACTGCTTTTTTGAAATTAATTTCCAAAAAATACAATTATTTTTCCATTAATTTCTACGAATTACTCAAGAAGTAGTTGTTTACCAAAAGCAAACCCTGAGACATTTCCCTTAAACTTGTTTAAAACTTACTCAAAATTAACTCAGTTATATAAATCACTGATATGTACTTCATGGTTTGTTTCCTAAGCATTCACTGCACATCCAGTTTTGACACTTGTTATCTACTTTAGAATCTTTCAACAGTTGAAATTACTTTCAGTTTTAGAATTATTTAATTTTTAACTTATTTATCCAGTTATCTCCATAGTAATCTAGTGCTTGCACAACTGGAAAAATTAAAAAGTGTTTGAAAGTTTCATGCATAAGTCACTGTATTTAGAAGAAAGCAAAACCCACTGACTTCAGTACTCCAGCCTAAAAATAAATCTGTTATTAATTACAAATCACTTTGTGATACTCCTTCCTAGTTTCAGTTAGAGATAATAGGCTCTTCAAAGAACAGAATTTTATATTCTGTAAACTTTCTCAGCTGTGTTTCAGCTTCTAAAATTGTTCACCAATATCCATCCCAGCTATAGCTGTGATCTTGCCAACCATCCTGTGAGGGCTGAACTTTGGTCTTTAGCTGAGGCTTATTAACTTTTCAGGAGAGGTAATAATGACATCAGGGTTCAGATGAAGAGATGATAATTTGGTGGTTCATTATTTGTGGGCAGAGAGTGGATCACCTATATCACATGATTCCCATTCTGCTGGGAAATTTTTCTCTCTAAATAAAAAGAAACGTTCATAAGGGATTTGAGAGTAGACACAGGCTTTCATGATCATTGTTGCAATCAAATTCACCGCCCACTTAAGGAGAATGCTTTTCAAATTTCTAATGCCATCAAAATTCATTGACAGCTTTTAATTCTCTCGTACCAATTGAAGTCTTTGCACGATTTCCCAATCTGACTAAAATCAGCATGTACGCTGATTAATAAGTTCAATTGAACTTATTTTTTCCTCTTTTTTTTTTTTCTTTTTTGCAAAGGACAAACATGTTTTGGAACTATGAAAATATTGACATTTAGTCGTATTGGTAAAATACTGGAAAATGCTGGAAAATGTATTTCTGAGGCCCAGCAAACCTGGGACCTCACTATCATCATGAGCAGAACATTAGATTGGACTTCTAATGGTATTTGATCTCCACGGGACAGACTAAGGCTACCCTGTTTGTAGTTATGGCAAATGCCCTTTGAAATCACAGTTCTCCATCATGAAATGTGCCCTTAACCTGCTGCAGAGGCTGAAGGAGATATCCTGTCAATATGTGATAGATGGATCTGAACACTGAACTTTCTTTTAATATGCCAAACTTTCTCAACTTAGATACAGTATAAGGCATTCTCTGTCTATGTATCAAGAACAACAAAATTTGAGACAGAGTTCTGTCACTTTTTTTTTTCTCTCTCCACAATTCAATACTACAGAACTATCTCCCATCTTTCAGCCTCATTTGAATAGCCTGACTGAAATCTGCAAGAAAATCTACTGAGAAGGGCTGGGAAGCATAAATATGGCATGAATATCTGTAGGGGAACAGCTCTGAAGAAATTTTCATTTGGAAGTCATGATCCAGGAAGACATGGTTAAACTCAGAGCAGCGTTACAACAAAAGTGGAGTCTGGAAAACCCTGAAGCCAACTCAAGCCTTGGAGGTATTTGGAGGTAGCCCACAGTATTGACTCAGGACCTCGAGCACGACTCAAAACGAGACAGCTGAGGTTACCCAGCTTAAGATTTGCTTCTCTGTATTGTTTTATCATTTCAGCTGCTGAACTGAAGAATTCAGTGTCAAAGTAGGATTATGTGTCTGACTAGGAGATGAATACTTTCTCTTTTGACAGATTCCCAAATTAGCGTGACTCAGCTCCTGGTCAAATGACAGATGACAAAAACCAGAGTCAAGATGTAGAATTCTTTCCACCCACGGTGTGCTGACTTATAGGAGACCATGTCCCTCTTAGGGTATTTTTAAATGGTTCTTCTCTTCCTTGCTTCTAAGTTGTTTTTGTGATACTTTAAGCTATGCAAAGATCATACTCAATTTGTGGAACAATTAAAGCCTTCCGAGGCTTTACTTCCAGGAAAATATTAACCGCAAAGAAGTCCAGAAATTACCAAGAGGAAGAAAACGGATATCTGCAATTTGAAACTTATTCCTGTTCTGTAATGTGAAAGCGGAGCTTGCTTTCATAAAGCTGATTCACAATCTTCCCTGAGCATCTGTTTAAAGAAAGGATAACTACAACTGAGCTGGGATGCAATGTTTGCTCCCCATAACCCATGCATTGTCACACAAATCTTCTTCCAGTAGCAGGCTTGGTCTCCTCCACTTGCCAGTGCTCTTTCCTATTCAAATGAGATGAAAACTGCTTGTAGGCAAACAGAATAAAAAAGGAGCTGACAAGATACCATGTCTTGCCTTCCCCCTGCTCCATACCCCAACTCCAAGTCTTTTTATTTTGAGCATTTTCTATAAAAGCTGAGCGCAGAAAGTGCCTGCTAGTCTTTGGCATTCGTGACCAATCTGTCAGTCTCTTATAATCAAGAGCTGGGATCCTTCTCCCTGCCATGTAGAGCTCCTGAGGGTGTATCCACTGATACATCAGGGAAGCCTGAACTAAAGCACCAACAGCAACACATAGGAAGAGAGCTGAAATAGCACGAGGAGCAGGGACTCGAGGGTGTTTGTTTCGCGCCATGCCGGGAAGCCAAATACTCCTGGCTATAAAAAGCATACACGAAACACTACTGGTCTGATAAATAGGACACGTTTTTACAAATCTAAATGAAACACTGAGCATCACTGAAACCATCTGAAACCTGTTTGATATATTAGTCCACAGTAACAGCTGGATAGCAAGTGACAGGGAACTTGAAAGATGCTGAAATCCTTCCTTTTGAAGCTGTCAGACTTAACACCAGCTTTCTATTATAGAAACTCCCCCACACCCCACCCTGTGGAAATACTGAGTGCTTATTTGACTGTACTGCAGATGAAAATAGAAATAAAATATCCATGGACTGGTTGCCAACATACTTTAGCCTGGCTGTGGAGTGCTGATCTCTATAGAAGTAACTCAGTCCGTGTTTTCTCAGCATTTCGTACTTCTCTCTAGAAAGCCAACAAGGGGATCGAGGTCTGTGACGAGGGCATCTGTTCAGTGGAACTGTTTTATTTGGACACTTACACTGTCTCCTGACATACCCTGAGTCAAATTTACCTTCATAGAAGCACCACGCAACGATAACTTCCTCATCAACAAATCACACTGGATCAAGTTGACAAGGAATTAAATTTTTCCATCATCTAATACTACATTCCCAAAATGTACACATAAGACTGAAGTAATACTTCGTACATTCCTTTTCCATTTTGCTTCAAAGATTAAGCAAAAGATTGACAGTATTTACTCGTACCCTAATTGTTCAAGGGCGAATGTTAAGAACTGTGAAATAAGCTTCAGCTCAGCGATTACAGGTAGAATAAGGTTATAAGACTTTTAAATACATGATGAATAGGTTTATATGCCTTTTGTACTGAGTGCAGATAGTGAGGCTTTTCTAAGGGATAATTTAGTCCACCTGAATTAGGTTGCTTTGGAGAACAGATCAGAGGAGGAGCCAAGACACCCCTTCTGGTCCTGACTGTGTCCCTGAAATTCATATCTTGACTTCCTCAGATGAAGAGTCATATGTCAGAGATACATCCTGCTTGTATCTCAGAAGTGTTCTCAAACTGTACGGATGCATGAGACTCCCAGGTTCTCCAAATCAACTACAAAATTCTTCAGTGCATGTCACATTTAAATGTTTACTACTGTAATGAATATTAAATAATTTTCAAGCAACTATCCCAGAACAAAATAGCAAACAGCTCGTTTATGCCAACCTCAGGCTACACTGAAGTGATACTTAGCTACATATAACATTTTTTGGTTCCAGAGCTGAGTAGTTTAAGTAATTTGTTTTAAAACAAGATGTTCATGATAATAATTTGAAGCAACTTATTTTGACTAGTTACAGGCCAGCTCTTCAACTGGCACGAAGAGGACACAATGCTACTGTTGCCACCACATCATATAAACCCCAGCACTTGGCTTTGAAGACTCCTGCTGACTCAGATCACAGCTGAAGATGTAGCCCACAATTTAAAATTCACTGAAAAACATTTAAGCCTTGAAACTTAATATTTGCTTGTGTTCATGCCATAAAGCTCAATGACTATAATAGTCATGGAAAATTAACGCTGAAGGGGCACAGACTAATTTAGAATGAATTTGTTTTAAACATGGATGAAGACAATTCATTTGCCTGATTGCCTAGAGAAATGAAGTTTTGGATGATGAAATTGAGACCAGCTGTTGAGAGAACAGGAAACTCAAAAACCTGGAGAATGAATGGGAAGGCAGAAGTCAGCAATGAGGAGAAAACTGTCCAATTTCTATAGGAAGAGAGTCAAGGCAGCAGACAATCTGGAGGGGAACTAAGATAGTAATTCTTACAAAGAATTGGAAATTTAGTTATAAGAAAATTTCAGGATGTAAACGGTGAATAAATTATTTTTTGAAAACTAGTTTATACTTCTGCTTTGTAGCTCCTTGGGAACCTTTCAAATAGACTACCACAAAATATTTTCTGGGTAAAATTTATCCTTTTCTGCCATGCTTTTAAATTTTCTACTGCCACGTGGTCACCAGTCTGTCATAACGAGGCTCAGCCTCGGCATCCGCACGAGGAGAGTGTCATTTGCATCAGGCTGGTCACATCATCACTTCTCTTCTAGGACTCTACCACACGTGGATGGGTTCAGATCTCTGCCAGGCACCTTAGAAACTGGAGTTAACTGGCCAGCTACCTGTGACAACAGGGACTGGCTGAGGAACTCAGCTTTCCTTTTGCAGTCTGCATTTACACAAATCCCATCAAATTAGCTGTGGCCCTTATGAGCTTCTAATTAGGCCTCTCTCAAGACAAGGCCATAGAAAAAACGTTGGCAAAAAAAGTAACAGCCTGAACTACAGGAGCTTTGCTCTCGAAAATGCTCAAACACCGCAGAGCTCTTACAAGGGAAGGAGATGCAAAGTGCCCTCTGCCTTAGGGCGGCCTTATAAGGTCTGTTTTTCCCAGACCAGGAAGCCTACAAGGATCCATAGTTTTGAGGTAGGTGCTGAAGTCAATTACATTTTAGTGAACATAGTTTTGAAGGAATACTCTTCCCTTAATGTGTTCCAAAACCATGAAGCAATTGCTTTGCATTGTGACAGTCTCATACCACAAACAATTTGGCTGCAGTTAAAAGAGAAAACACTCTGTACTTTGTTTTGCAAGCGAACATGAAAAAGCCTGACAAACAGTCCCTTAAATCCTTAACAATGACTTAAGGAATAAAATAACAAAATGAAACTATGTGGAGGTTAATGCAGATACCAGATGGGAGACTTAGAGGAATGTCTGCAGTTAGCAGCACGAGGAAATCTGAAGGCCAATATGTGCAGACATTATGGCAGATAAGGTAGTGGAAAGTAATCCTCACAATGAGATAATATAGCTTTTTCATATAATTATGATATTTGAAAAATGTAGTAACTTCATTTGGAATATCGACAGCTAGTCAGCATAAGCTATAACATTAATAGGCTGAGTAAAGAGAATAAATAGTTTTATCCTATTTAATCATAAATTTGGCTTAATGACCTTTATCTGATTATATGAGCAGCCCAAGCAACAATATTAAATAAATAAATAGAATATTAAAAGATTGTTAGCAGATAAGCTGCTTGGAAATTTCCAGATTAAATGTATTTGGGGGGAGGGAGCTCTGTCATTTACCAGTATATACATTTTCAAAATTAAGATGACTGCACAGGTGCTCCAGCTGAGCCTCAAGTCTGTTGCTGTCCCTGCCCATTGCTGTGAAAAACCTCTCCTTGGCACCCTAGTGGGAACCAAACGATTTTTCAGGAAAGATGCTGGTTTGGCCAAAAAAAAAAAAAAAAAGAAAGAAAAGGCAGCCTCACAAATAAAAATTGTTCACACTCCTTTGTTACACACAAATAATAATTACTATATAGTTTTCTAGTGTGATTGACCTAAAGAATTAATAAAACTGTAAAATTTAGGTTGTGTTCTTAACTTTTTATTAAGCACAGAAGATAAACTTCTGTTCCCAGGTGGCCACTGCACTGCTTCATACAATTTGTTCCACCTTGCCTGAACAGACCCATATACATTTTCTCAGCCTCAGCAGCAGCATGAAATAATAATAAAAAAACTAGTAATAAAATCACAGTTCCTCCCTTCACAATTTTCTCCCCTCCTTAATTTTCTTCCCAACCCTTGTTTTCTTATCTCTTTTTGCTGCCAAACCTTCAATTTAATTGGAGCACAGATTCACTTAGACCAAAATCCTTTTGGCACATTTGGTGTTTCTTTGTTTGAGTTTTTTGTTGTGTGTTTCACTTGTTTTGTATTTTTGGTTTGGCCTTTTTTTAAAACAAGGTCTTATTTCCAACATCATCACAGAAAGCCCTGCTGCTACACTGGAGCAGGCAAAAGATTTAAATCAGTACTTCTGCCAAAGACAGTCCTTCACCATAAGTCAAGGTGCCTGATAACTTTCTAAACAGGCTTGATTAGTAAAGCAAAAATAATATATTATAAAGAAATTCTCAAATGCAGGTGTTATCACAGAATGACTCTGGCTGTGTGATCAGGACAGATAATGTTTTATCCTGGCTTATGGATATATTTGCATCTAGAGATCAAAATGAGAATTTTATCCCATTGGAAAGTATAGAATCCATTTTTTAATGGGAAAAGAAGGTTACAACATGGGGTCTATCTTTGTAAAAGACTTACATACATATGTATCTCAGATACAGCAGAAAAATAAAATATTGTAGGCAAATAAATGAGCCTTAATATGGGTTAAAACAATACTTCCGTGACTGACATTTTATCCTTGCAAGTTTCTGAAGTCTAAAGTATTCTACAGGTGAGTTCTCTACCCTGAGATTTCCTCCAGTCCCATGAACTTAACTTTCCGCTCTTGCAAAGTCAGACAGGGAAAGCAGCTGCTTTCCTCACTGGCTGGCAATGCTCTAGAAGAGCCCCACTAAGCACTGTTCAGACATACCTGAGGCAGGGATGGGTATGCTCAGAAGCAACTATTCTGTTATAAATGACCACACCTCTACACCCCCAGCCCCAGAGCAATGCTCATCCTACCCTGCACCCTAAAAGGAGCTCAGTTGAGAGGTCATAATTTTCTAGATACATTTGCTTTTGGTCCTAAATTAAATTTGTAGGAGAGAGAAAATGACAGATGTTCTGTTTTGCTAAAGAGTGCTTGCTTTAATTGCAGCAAGAGGTTTCTGATAGTGAAGCAAGATCCATATTGAAGGTTCTGTCTATATATGTCTCAGAACAAATTATGTATGTATTAAGAATCAGAGAACATTATGTACTTCATTATACATTTAATCTGGAAATATATCATATTGAAGCTTTTATGTATTTATGTTTGCATACAGTAATGAAAAAATTAGGTTTGATATTCACAGACCAATGAAATTTAGATTTCTATAGCATTGCATTCCCTTACCCTCCCTTCTCACCATCAATGTCTCTGATTCTCCTTCCATATCTTTTTACTCACCCTGACTGATCCCTCAGCCTCCTTCCTTGACTTTCATAGGATCACAGAATATCCTGAATTGGAAGGGTCACACAAGGATCATCGAGTCAAGCTCCTGGCCCTGCACAGGACATCCCGAGGGTCACACCATGTGCTTGAGAGCATTGTCCGAACAGTTCTTGAGCTCAGTCTGGCTGTGACCAATTCCCTGGGGAGCCTGTGCCAGTGTCCAGCCACTCTCTGGGTGAAAAACCTTTTCCTGATATCCAACCTAAACCTCCTAACACAGTTTCATGCCATTCCCTTGGGTCCCATCACTGGTCACGACAGAGAAGAGATCAGTGCCTTCCCCTTCTTTTATGAGGAGCTTCTCTGAAACTTCTCCTGTGCCAATTACCAGTCAAAAAACCAAAAAGCTTCAGGGTTTCTGGCAGAGAAGACTTTAATTTGAGCTTTTCTATCTTGCTTGCCTTTGGTCAAACTTGCCAGAACTGAATATTCCCAAGATTTTTAGCTTCTCCTCCCCCAGCCAATTCAGGCTGGGACAAGTCAGTGACCTATAGAGGAGATTAGGTGGAAACTGCTGCAGCCTAAGCCTTAGAGTTTAAGAAAGCGGAGTTTCTTCCTTACACAGACTGCAAGAACAGATGCTGAAACCTTTCTAGCCACCTTCAAAGCCTGCTGAATGTATTTGTTTGGGAAAATATAAATGACAAATTGACTTTTAGATTAATGGCTACCATATTGGTAATGTACAAATCACTTTTAACAGCCACTATTAACTTGGTAAAGAGAAGCTTGCTAACTGCTCTTTAATTAAGTACACTTAATGACCTTAAGGGGATTAGTAGTCTTGTCTGATAATCAATAAGCATGGCAAGATTGCCACCCCACAGACATGGGCTGGAGAACAAAATTAATCTGTGCAGATTAGTTGTACCTAGTTTGGTTTGTTTCCTAAGACTGTTGCAAAATTACTTCAGCATAAAATACTTACAGAAACATGTTAAATGTGCACAAAGTAGAACATGTTTTACACAAGATTTTTCCTGATTTAACCAGTGTAAAAGGGGCATGTGTGCTTGTTAAGAAAATCCTGTATTCTGGCCAGGAGGCAGTGCAAATCAGTTTGGAAGAAATTAAAAGAAAATGAGTGAATACCCATGCTGCAGTCTCCAGAGAAAGCTGGAGGCGAGGAGAGTGAGCATGGTTCCTAGAAGACTTAAACATTGTCTCCACAAATCAATCCCTAACAGTGGCAGAAGTCCTGCCAGGTGCTGCACAGGCCACCCTGCCTGCATTCATGGGAAAAGGTTTCTCTACCTCCTCTCTTGGGCTGCAGCCATAATTCAATCTAAGACAAACTGTGGGCCATTGGATAAAGCACGGCAATTTTATTCTTTCCATATGTTTGGCAAACAGGAGGAAGCTTTGTGCAAAAGGCAGATATAGAGATAATTTATTATTCCTTTAAAGGTTTCAGTGTCCACCTCAATATCCATGCCTCATCCCAGTACACAGATTCATCTCTTCACTTTGAGAGCTGAGGTTCAGAAGAGAAGCCAAGAAGCTGCAGTAACACTGCAAGTCTAAAATGCAGAGAAAAATCCAAACCACCAAAAAATACTCTCCCTACCAAATTAAAATCTCTCAGCAACAAATATGCACTTACAATCTGTTAATAACTCGTGAAATAAGAGAAATAAGCAGTTATGATTAGGAGTTTATGAATACTATTGTTGGTTTCCCCCTATTCCTTGAGGATAAAACCCTTCCCCAGCTCTTTCAGTCTGAGTGTCATGTCTGCACTAAATCAGGGGGACTTAATTGCAAAAGAGAAGCCTCTGTAAGACATGTATATGGTGTATTGACACTTACACTGCCAGCGCCATAGGGATATTAAAATTGATTTCCAGCAAGCTGAGGCCTTCTGCTTTCTAATCCTGTGTCCCACAAATATACATTAACACCACTCCTAAACAGGGCTAATTAGCTTCCAAAAATAGCTGCCTTTATAGAAGGTGGAACATGGACACACATCTTGCCTTTGCGTAGTTCACCACCAGCTGCCAAAGTGCACAGAACAGTTTGCACCCTGACCAGGACGAGCTTTACTCTCTTGGCTTCATGGGATAGCCCTTGAGTTTAACTAAGCACTTGGTACCTCGTAACCTGGGTGCTGTTATTTGTGCCCACACACCATTTTTTTCATGCAGTCCTTCTTCTAAGCCCTTCAGATCAGAAGTGCTTCCACTGAATGTGCTGATGAAGTGCTCCATCACCTGCTCAGTACAAACAGTGGTAATCTGCCCAGGCTTTTAACTGTAGTTAAAGCAAACCACCAACCTGCTGGACTTTAGGCAGCTCCTGAATAATGTCAGCATTCATCTCTGAGAGGGGCTGGGAGGTCAGAGAAAACGTTGTTTCGCCCCACATCTTCTACCTGAGGACTAAACTAACCAGACTCAACAAGAAAACCAATTTCTCTCTTTCTGCCTCAAATGCAGAGGAAGTAGGACCTCCAGTTCCTCAGACTTCCTTGCCCCATGGCATCACTGAAACTGATGCCAGATGTGGGCAATTAGGCTAAAACACCTGGAAGCCTCACTGGTGTAACAAAGACCCCAACAGCCCCATCAGCTCCAGAGGGGACCCCAGCTCAGGCCACCCTTTGTTCTGTATCACAAAATCGAAGAGCAGTGTTCTGATTTTCTGTTAAGGTGCCTCTTTATCCCAGTGTCTGCCTCCTACCTTCTTAGCCTTGTTGGTGCAGTTAATGTTCTGCACTGACTTAATACTACTACTGATGGTAATAACACCAGAACATAACTGTATTGACTCCAAGAGTGGTAGGCTGTTACGAGCATAACAAAAAAGCACACTGGAGCGTTTATTCCCTGACACATGCTCCATTCCTACATACATTCTTTCTCTTTTCTGTCCATATTTCGCTCTCTCCGCTACCACGGCTGCATTTTCTTTCATATAGCTCTCTTTTCCTTTCTGCGGATTTTGCCTCCGTCTTCTAACATGGACATGACCTTCTCATCTTCAAATTCTTCCAAATCCATGGGCATGCTTGATGACTGCTGTATGCTACCCCTTCTGGCCACCATTAGTTTATCTATATTAACCAAACTCTGCTCCAGATCCCCATTGCTGTTGGCATGGTCTATAAATTTAAATAGATTTTTTTATGCATTAGGTAAGTCCTTTCTGATACTCATTGCTTTGCCAAAATGAAGTCTACTGAAAGAAGTGCAATTTGGCTGGGCCACGGTGCCAAATAAAATTAATTTATCTTTAAGCTGAAACATCTGTTAAGAGCATTTGACTTCATGAATGGCATTTCCAAACTGCTGCAGTCCAAGGAGCGTGTTGTGCTGCACAGGTATTGAGCCACAGAGCTTCTGTTGCCTGCTTTCAGACACTGATGCAGGAAACAAAGAGGCATAAAGGCTCAGAGCCACCCATCGTGGAGATTTGCATCCCAGGAAGCACTGCATTTACTGCAGGGTGACCCAGTGGGATCCAAAATGTGATATATTTTCTGTGAATCTCTCACACCGAACAAGGTTGCGTGTGTCCTACCCATAAAAAAAAACCAAAAAAAACCAAAAAAAACCCCAATAAGTTAATGGAAGTAGGGAGACAAGTCAGCTTTTCTTCCTATTTAATATCACCTTCCTCTGCCCAGCTGTTTCTGTTGTGAGTCTATAAAGAAGTGGTAAAGTCCTAACAGGATGCCGTAGACTCTCTTGTTTTTCTTGGAGCTATAAACCATGTTGTGGATAGGCTTGTGGATCCTTTGTTATGCTGCTCTGGTGAAAGGGTTTTGTAGTGTAAAGTGACTGACCTTAATCCTTTCACATTGGAAGCTGAAATTTTTTTCCCCTGAATCTTCTGGTTGTAAGACAGAGTCCATTTATATGTAAGATATGAGAATAGCCTGGCTCAGCAAGTCATTTAGAAAGACATTTGGTCAATGTAAAGGAGCACGGGAAGGAGGGGGAAGGGGTCCCCCCTCTCCATTGTACACTTTTGTCATGGTCACCTTGTGAGTGGGTCTCTGTCGAGGTGACAAAGGAGCAAGGGAATCAATGTAGGAACTATGTAAAACCTCATATATTGCAAGTGTAGGCACGTTTACATCTTACAGCATTATCAAGGCCCATCTTAACAATTTGCCCGAAATCCATCAACGTACCACAATCTCAAATATATCAAAGACAATTTTTTTGTTGTTGCTGTAGTCAGAGGATAAGACATAACAATGGGAGAGGACGAAGAGTCATGGAGAGAAATTGAAGAACTTGCTCATTTCACTCCAATCTGAGATGTAAAGCCAAAGCAGTGCATCCCTGGAGTTGTCTGCATCACTCATTGCCTTACAGCATCTGGAACTGGGCTCAAGGAATGACCTATTCCCTCCCACCACAGTTTGTTTTTATCCATCTGTAAGGAGTGGCATACATGGACAATATCAGTCCTTGCTTATATACATGGACTGATTCATTATTTCCTACAGTCTTAGTGGGACATGGGAGCGTATCTCCACCCTGGAGATGGAAAAGAGCCAATAAATGGAAGTCCAAGTTCACACAAACCAGAGCAGGAGAGAGACTAATACGGATTTGTGTTCCTTCTCCCACTGCTGCACCTTGGAGCACACAGAGGACCAGGTCACTGCACTGCTGCAAGCTCTGTGTTGTGCTCTGCACATTTAAACTCTGCAGAAGCAGCCCCTCTTGTACAAGGATCATGCTGTGGTTTTTGGGTACCTTGAGCAGAGGAACGGAATCAGCCCTGGATGCTCCAGCATATGGCTGATCTCAGCCTCATCTGGAGCAGTATGGGGTAGGCTGACCCTGAGCCAGTCACCTGGGAATGGGAGAGAGCCACAAACGCCTTTAAACCACAACAGCACAGCGTGGGGAGGTGGGAGAGTGTCACTCTTTTTGGGAAAGAGCCCTTTCAGAGACAGCTGATTGCGAGGAAGCCGCATGGAGGCTGCATGGACAAGCAGACAGAAAGGATAAAAACCGAAAACATGTGTCTGCTGAGACTATATTACAATATTCTCCGTAAGGCCTGGGCTCAAGCCTGAACTTGAGCATCTGCAGTGTCCACTAAGGGCCACTCACATGAATCTTAGTAACACGAGTAACTTCTGTTCCATGGCATCCCCAGGGCCAGCCCAAATAAACTTTATGCTGCTACTCCTTCCTGACAGAAATAACAGTGTGGGCTGGAGCCCTGAGCCCAGAGCTGGGAGCCAGGTGGGGAAAAGCACCCTTTCTGGAATGAAAATATCGTTCCCTGCCTCCACCTCACATTAAATCTTCTGGGCCAGCATTGGTAACACAGAGATGGTCCTGCAGAGAGGAGGAGAATGAAGAGCCTGAAGGGGAAGAAGGAGTGCAAAAGGCTGGGCTGGGGGAGGATTTTTCTTACTTTTTACTGCTTGTGTGATCACAGAAAGAGGCTGTGTGATTATGCTGAGGTTTCATCACAGCAGAGTGGGAACAACCTGCTGGGAGTTAACCGAGGTGGAAACCACGGGCGTGACCTGGGATCCAGCCCCTGCTAGAGGAGGTTATTCCACGTCTGTGACTAATCTGTACAGCTCAGCCTCGGTGGGCCATAGACACCTCATTCATTAAGGTGTTTTTGTTACACAGGAAAGGACAGAATATTCAGTGAAGGGTCAGCTGTGGCTAAGGAGAGAGACCTGTGTACTTGGCGAGTGTGAGGGGGGCAAGGCTTGCAGATCCCAGGGAAGACTGAAACATTTCTGTGGCAGACTACAGAGATGCTCCCTAGGATTCAGACCCAGGTACTTATTTTTAAATGTAGGTCAAGGCGGTGGTGAAGAAGGAAACTACTGAGGATGATATGGAGCTTTTCCATTCAGTACTACCCAGGAGCCCTGTAGACCCCAAGTTAACCTCTGGCAAGTAACACTGACACTTCTGTGACTCCTTCGCAGCCTGGTATGAGAATTCTGCCCTTATTGACTTCTTCTTACTGCCAGTCCCTCACCTTGTGGCCATTCCCAATGAAGCTGTGAAATTAGATAGAGCATGGTAGATTGAACTGGAGAGTGTTAGGAGTGTGATTCATAAAGCACTTGTGATTTAAAAATATTTTTTCTTTTAACCCCTTTCACTTGCCATTTACCCTCTAACTCTCTCTCTAAAAAGACTTTTGAGGGGCTGCTGCAGCAGGTTCCCCACACTCCCAGCTGGGCAAACATCCATACTTTGCAAAAGACTTCCATCCTCAGCCACATCAGCTCATGGGTCTGGCTCCAAGAGCCCCTGCTCTGTGTCAGTCAGACCGCGGCTGGTGTGGGTGGGGGGCAGCTTGCCAAGGAGGGGAGAAGGGCAGGTGGTGGGGGAATTGCTGCAGGAGAAGTGTACCCAGCAGCCCTCCTCTCCCCTGTAAGTGTTCCTCCCTCTGCAGGGGTGTGGCAGCTCCTCTAATGGATGTCCTGGCATGGGGCAGATGAGCTGCCCTCCCACCCTTCACTGCCTCAGCGCTGTCACCCTGCCCATGCTCGGATGCCTGCGCTGCCCTGCTCAAGTGCCTCTCTGGGGAAAGCTTCTGTCAGCAAAGCAGGGCACGAAAATCACCCAGCCTTTAGATGGAGCAGCTTTTCACCAGCACGAGTGCTCAGGAGACAGGGAAAAGGCAAACAGCAAGTGCACAACCAGGCCCCAGGAATGACAGATGCAGGGTCAGAGCCTGTTTGCAAGCAGACAGAGATGCAAACCCACAGCACATCTCCTGCTGCCCTCCCGGCTCTGGGTGCTGGATTGAACAAGGCAGGGATGCACAGCCCGGCAGCTTGGCTGTCCGTGGGATCAGCTGCTGGCAGCGGGCAGCCGCTGTGGCATCGGCTGGAGAGCGAGGAGAGGCCACGAGGCAGCACAGAAGTGGAGGATTTGTGCTAAGGCTCCAGGACTGTCTTAAATCTCCAACATCTGCCAATTTAAGTACAGCTGAATTGCCGGATAATTCTGCTGGTGGCGCTCCTGGGAACACCCAGCCCGAGCAGAACAATTTTGAAGGAAATTACATGAGCTGGGATTTAGTGTTGTCTCTTTAGCTTGTGGAAGAGATAATCTGGCCCATTTAATGTGGAACAAAATTTGCTCTGTTCCACAGGCATAAGGAGATAGTTTTGCCTTGAGAAAGCAGCAGTAAATGACTCTGAAGTCCTGCTGCCACTTGTTCGCTGAGCTGCCGTAATATGGAGTGGCAAGGGCTGTTTTCCTGGGCCGCTTTCTACATATAAGTAACGCTCTTCATAAAGAACACCACTTAGTCTTATGACAAAATTCCTCTAGTGTGACACAGAAGAGCACTGACATCATTTTTGAAGGCTGGAGAATTTATGGCACAGTTAATTATTAATTTGGCTGGCATTTGTAAAGTAGAAGGGAGTTCTTGTGCTTTTAGGCCATGCTCTCAGTGTGTAAATCTCTCAGATGGCTGCTATAATAATATTCCTGCAGCTATGTTGTCACCTATTGTAATTTTTCTGCTAATAAGAAAATTTAAACTAACCAGGAATCCTAAATTTGGAGACTAGTTGTTTATTTCAAATATACTCTAGAGAAATAATAATGCAGTTCTGCTCTGAATTTAATTTAAACAGGAACAGGCAAAACAAATCTCTGCGGAGGGCATTTGACAATAATAAAATATTTCTCCCAGCGGGTGAGCTGGTAGCAATTGTATTGTTGCCATCAAAGCTCACGTTTCAGCAGGTCATTACCATCATAACAAGCCCTTGGACCAACTGGCATGGACATGCAACATTGAGCTCCTGATGGGCACATTATTTCAGACCTTTAACTTCATGGAGAACAAGACAAATACTCCTGGGAGCGGAGGATTATATTTTGAAATTCCTTTCTTTTCTGTTCTGCTTAATAATAAGAGCCTGTGTGTAATCAATCTAGCACCACTTGCTTCTTTATATTAAGGGAGATTGTAAGGAGCCAGCCTGGGAATGTGAACACCAGGAGCCAGCGACCCTTAATCTTAGCGAAACACTAACGATTAGCATGGCCGGGATGTGGCAGCACAAACACTTCGGGATAAAAACGGTAAAAGCAAATAAATGCATCCATATTCGTTTCCACAGCTACGTGGGGCTTTTTCCCCTTCCCTAATAGCAACCACAAGGAGGAAGTTTGTGATCTGTATGTTAAAGGCAACCTATGAACACACGGAATCAGCTCCTCATCACAAGAGAAAACACGCCTTGTGAGGCAGCTACGGCAGGCAGGCTGTATAATGAAGGATGGAGTAATTAGCAAAGTGCCACGTGAAATCAGAGACCTACATTACACAAGAGAGAGGAAATGCAAAGGAAAGGAAAGGTGCAAGTGAAGAAAGCTGTTGAGGAAAATTAACAAAGGCCATAGAAGAAAATGTAGGAAACAGATGGAAGCTGTCCAAGTCTTGAATTTGGTGCAAGATCCCAGACAGGTAATGTTAAAAATTTTAAAAAGAAGCATTTTCTCCTGAAGAAACCTGTGTGCAAAAAAATCTCAGGGGTTTTTCTGCTTAGGGTAGGTTTTTTCCCCACTAGTTTATAACTGGGCAATGCTGCAGGAGGTCGCTTAAAAATGTACAACATGAGGGCTTGTCTAAGGACAGTATTTCCATTTCTGTTACCATTCAAAATCTTCCTTTTGTTTTTGTTGGTTTGTTCTTTTACCCATATTTGGACTTTCAGCACTGGCATTATTAAGAAACACACGTAACTGCACATGCAATAGCACTGACTGGCCCATCATTTTCCTGCCATGTCTTTCACTGAGAAAGGATCAGCTGCAAGGACCACACCAGGACACTTTGACTGGTGCTTGCCAGACCTTCTCATGCTGCGAATGCACAAGGTCAAAAAATCCCCTCCAACCAACCAAAGGGCCCAAATGACATCAGGTTAGGCCATTGCTTGACTGCAAAGCTCCAGAGAAAACTCGCAGCCCATCACAAATCCCATGCCGCGTGGGAGCCAGCTCAGGGAGCGGCGCTCTCCTTTCAGATCAACACCGGCGGCTCTGGCCAAGGGCACGGGTGCCAGTGAGGCAGCGAGGGGCAGTGGAGCTGCCAAACAAACACCTCCAGAGGCAAAACCCCACTCTTGGACTGAGATGGCTTCTTTTATCTGGGGGACAGGCAGAGCAGGGGAGGGGAAGGGCGATGTAAAGCATGTCAGTCAGAACCTGATTTCACTGAGCCATACCCCCAGTGGGAAGACTCTTGGTTTGCCATCTCCGTGTTTTAGCCAAGCGGTGTTGGGGTAGCCACAGGATGGGGCTGCAGCAGCTGAGAACTCTAGCAGTGTGTTGTCTGAGCTATGAATGCCAGCGCCCCAAGCCCTTTTTAAGTTTTCTTTAAAGACTTAAGTAGCTATTTCCAGAGTTTAGAAAGGTTTGTGCTCCTAGCCAAATTCCCCACAGATTCCTACTGAAATATTTCCAATGAATTTCTGTGCCCATCCTGGCTTTACTGCAGAGACAGCATATGGAGAAGAAAGGAAGAAAAAAACCCAGAAAAACTCTGTGAGACAGAGCCCTAGAAGTGGCTTCATCTGAGAGCTCAGTGTATTTTTTCTTCTGTGATGCTCACTTTGTTGGATGGTGCTTCATGATCCTCTCATGAAAAATGGTACAGAAAGCATGATTTTTTTAATTGCATGTGAAAACTTCAGTCAGTGATTAGAGTCAATCACATGTTGAGGAAGTCTAGGAGTGCCACTTTTTACAGATTACTTTCCCTTTGCATGTGAGAATTTGTAACACTGCCTTTTTCACTTCTAAGGTGCAGTATTATGCTTTCCTTTGAAGAAATACATTGCAATAATGAAAAGTCAGGAAACTAATAAAAAGGGGAGAAATACTAACAGAAGGGGGAAAGCCAGCTCCGTGCACACATACTCTGTGTGTGCATGTATGGATGTGTGCCTGTGTACACAGCAGCATCAACACTAAAGCCGTTCTGATCACCTTTAAAGAGTCCGTGCAGGATTCATCTTCCTGTTGCTCTGCTGCTCCTTTCACTCAGAAAAACTCCCCCTATTTCCCGGGACAGCTAGAACACAGGCAGTGCTGGCAGCAGGGCAGGGGTGCCTCTCGGTGTGTTGGCACTGGGAGGCTGCGAAGCACAAAGAGCCCTTGGTGCTGCCCCGCTCCCCGGGCTGACTCAGCTCCCGTCCCCGAGCCTCGCCGCCGCGCTCAGCGGCCCCTGTGCCATCACCAGAACCTCCAGAGGACGGCCAGGAGCGAAGGTGAGAAACACGCTGGCGAACACAACGACAAAACACTATCCAGATAGGCTAAAAAGCAAGAAAAGCACACATTAGCACTTCTGTGGCGGTTCCAGAAGGGTCCACAGGAACGAGGGGCTGAGCCTGAGCGAGGGGGCTGCAGCCCCGCAGAGGGATGGGCACAGGGCCCATTTACGGCCACTTCGCCCCCGCGCTGTTTAACCCGCCTGGATCCCGACAGCTTTCGGTGCTCTTCACTAACACCAGTCTGCATCTGGGGGCTCTTTACTTCCATTCAGCAACACTGCATCAAATAATACAGGTTTTTCTCTTAATTTATTTTTATTTTTACTCGGAACACATTAAAGGAGTTTCCTGCAGTAGGAAATGAATGATAGACTTGGTTGTTGATGGAGAAAGCAAAAAAACTACTTTTATATGATATTAATGTGATCTTAAAATAGTGGGAAAGTTTTCTTTTATGACATTGACAGAGAGGCAATGATTTTGAGTAATGCAGGTTGATGTGAAGATGCTTTAAGATTAAGTAAGTGCTATATAAAGGCCTGCCAGCCTGAATTCTAATGTGCTATGAGACATTTTGCATATTTAAGAGTATGCAAAATGTCTTGTACCACACTGGAATTCATTCTGACAAGGCTTTATATAGCATTTATTTACACTCACATTGTACTTTAAGGGAGAAGTGCAAACGCTGGCTCCGTTTTGAATGGAAGTAACAAAAGGCAACACTCATTGCTCTGTTTCCTCCTCCAAAAAAGAAAACAAAACCAAAAAAACCCCCACAACACAAAAAATAAAATAAAAGCAATCAAAAGTGGAAGCTTGTTTAATATTGCTCTACCATCATCCTGAAAGGCATAATAATTTGAGTTACACATCTGAACTGATTGGAGTTACAGAATCATATCTCCTTTTTGCATTTAACAATATATACAATATAAAATAAATACATTTACACAAATGGACATTGGTTGGAGCACACGGTATGATACACATCACAAAAATATACAGTTGATTGCTATACAGATGTGAAGCCCATCTACAGCTATAGACATGTTTGTTTTCATTTGTTGTTTTGTTTCGGTTTTTCACTACTGGCTATTATGCAACTCCTGGATTATTATAAGCAGTTTAATTTTTTTTGTCCTTTTGCGATCTTTGCACGATAAGACTGCCGTAAAATGTTTTCCTAGGCAGGTAAACAGAGACGCTTAAATAATTAAAATACAATCACCAACACCCATTTTCTCTTCTATAAGAAAAATAGCAGTTTTAATTTTTTATATCTTTTTATGTTATCATTTAAATGCAAAATAGTGGAATAAATACAACAATCTGATCTGATTGAAACAAATGTGTAACTTCTGGGAGTTACACAATCATATTGCTTTAAATAAGAAAAAATTAAAAAATGAAGCAAAAATAGAAATTAAATTGTTATGGCTAAAACATACACCCTTTGAAATTTTACCAACACTTCACATTAAGTAAGTGGTCTTGAAAGAACTCTTCTCCAGCAAGGTTTAAGATGAACAACATTATAAAGCCCGTGCAGTTTTTTTAGCTAAGTTTCAGGTAATGGTTTTACAGTCTTGAGATACTTGTTCTTTTGCAGCTCCAAAAAATTACAGAAAATGAAAACTAAAGTTTGCACCGTGTGCCTTTAACACATCTCCATTTTTTGTGTGTTTTTTGTATACTTCTAGTTGATTGGCTTTTGACCCTGAAGCCCAAGTTCTTTAATGTGATACAGCAAAAACAATATTTATATTATATATTTATATATATATAGTGTACTTGAACAGTAGCAACTTAAACCCTGCACAAACTTTCTGGAAAATAAACTTTTTTTTTGCACTCTTACATATATAAATAATCTTATAGAATCAGCACCTTTTTCCCAGGAGTTGTATTTTTTTTTTTTGGACATTTTTCAAAAGGGATGTGCCAATTTCTGAACTCCTATCACAGCTATAAATTTCAAGTTATTGACCATCTGAATGAATTGCTAATGATGATTTACCTAGAATCACACTACAGTCACTTCTCTACTGAGAAAACACAATCTACAATATAGTCCCATATAGCTAATGATAGATACACAGTTTTTTTTTTTTTTTCCTAGCACGAGGCCGAGGGAGCATCGGCCCATTGTTATTTTGTTTAAAGCACACAACGTAGCAATAGTTTTGGAAACTTGTCCGCACCAAAAAAGTTTTGCAACAACACAGAGCGAGTTAATAACAACATCTGAGAGATGATTGAATAAAAGCTATATTTACAGCATTTAAAAATTAGACTTATCTATAATCTTGAAATATTCAAAGTTTTATTTCTAAGCTATACATTGGTATTCTATAATAAACTGTTACAGAAATTATCCCTTGTTTTGAAAATATTATGATTTCAGTGTGTATCTGTTCATAACGAGTATTTGTTTGGAGTTTCGATCTCTTAATTATTACTAGGAAGAACTTTATTACCGGTAAGGAATAGAATATACTACTGTAATCTCCTGAGGAATTGTACATCCAATATTGTCTCTAATTCTACCCTGTGTCTATAAGCACACACCACAAGAATCCAAACACCACAAGAAGAACAAGACAACAGTCTTTGAATGCAACATAAAAATTCAGAAAAGCACAGCAAACATGAAACATTGAAAAGCTGAACTACATTTCTTTTGTTTGTTAGGATTACAATTTTAATTACATCTGTGTACATAGAATAAAGATGTTCACATAGTACAGGGAGCAGCTACTAACACTGGTACATTGGTATAGCATTTGATGGAGGTTATTGTTTATTGGTTATTTAGCGACTGTAGTTTTCTGGGGGCATCTAATCGGTTTATACATTAGATTACACCTCGTAACAGTCTTGAAACTGACTGACTTTCATGCTGTGACGATACTGGTTGAAAAGCACATATACTGGTTTAGCTACTTGTTAAGGATCGCCATTTACAAACGAAAATCTAAATCAATAAATAAGGTATAGAAGTGTTAAATTCTTCAATTTGGTCAGAAGTCTACTACTCTGATTTCTTAATTTTGCAAACGGCGGCATTTGCCTCATTGCCTCTAAGCTACTATTGGTTGATAAGGTTTTTCTGCATGTGAGGTTACAATTTTGCAAACAGGCAGTAGTATCTTGTTCCTTTGCAACTGAAGCAGTGAGAAATCACCCGGCGACCGCGCCCCGGCACAGTCGCTGTCTCCTAACACCGTTACGGATTGGTATTTGACATGGAGTATTTATATGTTAGACTACTCGGATATACTGCAGGTGTAATCTAATCCTTTGAGTCAGTGAACATTTAGTTATAAACTGGAGCTCATGTTAAGAAACTGGATGTTTTGGACCAGACTGGCACACAACATAAATTGCATCCGTGATAATATGCACCTTCCCTTCGACTATTGCTTTAGTAAGATAAATTCCCACATTAATAAATGGCTGAAAACTGGTAAAGCTGGTACAAAAAAATCTCCATTAGTAAGAAGAAACAAAACATTTAAAAAAATCTTCCTTCAGGATTCATTTGTCCTTCATTATTGTTCATCATTGTTCAAGCCAGCACAAAAATGCAGTATTTCTTTCTCTTTAGTATTGCATGAATGAATAAAGCTTAAACTATTCCCTGAAAAAGTTACATCGTAGCTAACCTAAGAAATATCTGGAAGACTTGAAAAAACAATTAAGGAATCAAATGGCTGTAACTGATCTAGATGGAAAATGCAATGATAAGAAGCAGCCGATGCATCGTCGCTTAGTCGTCTAATTAGAGACTGCTCCTATGAAATCTAATACTGCATTCAGTCAGTTCATCGTGTTGTACTGTACTGCTAGGTACGGTGGTTCTCTCTTTGATTCCTTTGTCATTGGGGACATTATGGTTCATAATAAGTTCACTGGCATCCATATTATGGATTTCCATCCTTTGGCAGGCCTGGCTTCCATCTCTCTTCAATTAGAGACCTCTTTTAAAAAGTTCAGCAGCAAAGGAAAAAAAAAAAAAAAAGAGAAAAAGGAAAAAAGGAAAGGAAAGAACAGAAAGGAAAAGAGAGAAAAGGAAAAGGAAAAGAAAAAACTGCATCAGAAAGACACAGAAGAAAAAGTTGAAAGCTGCTTCACAGTCTTGCTGCTAAATATCAGTGCAGTCATTTAGTCATTTTTTCCTTAATTAAACACTACGTTTCTTTGCCATTATTATCCTGTTTATTTTCCCTTTTTTTTTCTTTTTTTTTTTTTTTTAAAACGTGCATGATGGGGAAGCCCATGATGCTTTAGTCAGACCTTGGCCTCCAGCATTTCCAAAAAAAGTTTGTGCATGGGGACTTTGCCTTCCAGTTTGATGTTGTAGAAATGCTGCACAGCCTTGGTGGAGGTTTGCCTCAGAAGCGGGAGAGTCATCAACATCTTGCCTGCACGACGAGGGTCTTCCATGTGCTGCCCGGCCTCGTAATCCTGCAGAGCCTCGTGTAAGACGTCCTGAAGTTTCTGCACTGCCTCAACATCCTCTATGTGCATTGAGTCTGCAAAACAAAGGAGCAACAGGAGGTTTCAGTCTGGTGTGCCAGGAGTTTGATAACGCTATGGCTACACGACACTTTAACTGGTTCTGCACATCCTCTTTCACAAAGAAGGAAGATAATTACCCATTAATTTCTGTACTGACCTTTGGGAAAGTGTATTGAAATGCTGTGGAACTACAAACGTACAATTAACTCTTGGGTAAGTAATTCGTCTCCTCATCCTCCTCAAACAAGTAAAACAGTCACCCTCGGTGCTCCCCAGACCATCTGTATGGTTCCTGCTTTGAAGGAATGACAGTGCCAAGGGGCTGAAGGAACAGAGGGCTCATTCTATCACGGAAGCAAGGATAAAGCAAGGATGCCCTGCTGTGGAAAAGCTCAGCCAAATTCTGTGTCGGGTTCCAGGGCTGACGACTTGGAAGCCATGGATGTCACCTGTGGGATTAGGACCCCTGCATCACCACAAGGAAAATACTGGTTTGATGGGATTTCCTGACAGGTTTAGCAGATTTTTTCTCCCTCAGGCATATTCAGACAGACAGGCAACACTTAGCATGTTCCTGAACAGCTTTTGTTTGGTGAAGCTAACATCTCCTACAAGGCGTAATCCTTCTCTCCCACCCCCTCAGACAGTGGTTTATCTTGTTAGTGTTGGGGGTTTGCATTTTTAATGAAAGACTCAAAGCAAACGCCTTGCCCTGCACCTTTGCAGGTGAGATGCCTTGGCAGTGTAAGTATTGAGTGACAGGCCCGATGCAACACACACCAGGAACTAAACTAAACTGCTACATGACCCGAAAAGATTAAAGCAGTGGAAGTGCGAAATAAAGAGAAAATATCTAACTGAAAGAACTGTAAACCCCTCAACTGGACAGATACAGAAAATGAAGATGTCCCTGAGAATACGCAGTTACTGGACCATGCTGAGATTACTTTGGATGAGCAGCCCTAATTCTCTGACTTTTATGTAGCCATAAATGCCAAAGAAACCCTGATGTGGTCCAAAGTTAGGTGAATGCAAGTAAGGAAAACAGCCATAGGTGAAAAAGGCCACCAAACAGCCCCTATCAGCTACCAAAATCGGGATGGTCAACAGACTTTTACAGAGCCAATAAAACACCATATGAAAATACAACTGCTGCGTGGGGGTACAAGCCCCAGGGACAGGCCACACTGTGCATGCAGGGTGGGACTGGGACACGGCACGATTAAAGTTCATCCTTGGAAACTCTACTTAGTACAACATTGCTTGGCATCCTAATGTTTGGGTTTGGAATAAAGCTCCTGTTCCCAGACAGAATAACAACTGAAGATCTGGATGGTGAAGAACCCACTTCCATCAACATTTCCATGCCCTGTAAGCAGCAGTCTGAATGCTCTGGATCAGTATCTGACAGAGCCTCATGTTTTCCCCTGTTGATGATTGAACATCAAATTTTTCATGTGCTTCAAATACCTGAATTACATTCAGAGAATTAAGATGCATCTAAGATTCATTTCCTAAAAGCTGACATGCAACTATTTCCTCAGATAATTAGGCCAGATAGTAAATACCTGTCTCCTTTCAAATACAAACATGTAAACTGAAACACAAACCAGTAAGTAACAGGTTAACAAAAATGTTCCAGCTCTTATTGTCACAACAAATGTGCAAATTGAAAAGAAAAAAAAAATAAAAGTTACAGCTCCCGCTCTAAAACAGACACTTAATTATATACAAGTTTGGATCATTTAGCACGTTTTATTGATTCTGATGACAGTTTATCTGTTAATTACACATAATGGAGTCCTATGGGAATTTTACATGTTTAATAATTCTGAGTCTTAGTGAATACATGCTCTAAGAAGCACGCAGCTAAGACATACGCTGCTGGGATGTGATACTGCACATCAAGGTGCACTGTGCTGAAAGCACAGACACAGAAATCTCTCTCCTAGGGATAAAGGAGGCTACAACATTTTGAAAAAGATGACAGGCAAATATTACCTCTAGCAAAATTTAGTTCTAATTAATGTGAGACCATTCCCCAAATCCATACATTTTTGATAGTTTTCTAATAGGGTAGTTCTATTTAGTAATTCTGTGTCAATAAGAGAAACCCCCTGAATTCTGTGTCCTACAAACAGATGTAATCGATACCGACATGCTAACACACACATACAGACGTGACTGATGTCTTAAGCACAGTGGCCAGCCACCAGGCTTAATTGGGAATGCAATCTCCAAAAAAATTGTTGTCTTTACTCCCCAACTCTTCACCAAGTCCTTGGATATTCACTGCTGTGCTACAGGACACAAGATCTGCTACTCAAGTAATTCTTCCATAAACCAAGCGCTGTTTGTGCAGAAATTACATATCTTTTCCTCCTCTTCCCAGATCCACAGTGCCAAGGCTAGATTTGCTGGGGAACCAAATAGGAGCATTTTATCTGCAACAAACCCTTGATGAGTCAAAGACTGACTGTTCACATGACTTTTTTTTTTTTTTTTACACCGTACTGCATAAAGAGACAGGTCTATCTGGAGAGTGGGACTACAGAGGGTTAGTTTTTAACCCTTTACAAAACTGGTCTGATTCTTCCCAGAATCAGTATTTGTAACAGTGACCATAAGTTTGAAAATAGATGGATGGAGTCCAGACTAAATGTATTTTTCACACAGAGGTGAAACTTGCCTAAGATGTTTAACTCTGCAGTTTGGAGACCAATCTGGCCTGCAGCATTAGGAATATCTACACTCTACTTATTCCTTACAATGAAAGTCAGTGAGGAGGGAAAAGCAGAGAGCAGCCCCCAGAAAGGAATCAAAACCTGCCCTCTGACACAGCTATTACATTCCAAATTACTCTCAAACTCTTCCACTGTGTGGACAACGTCCAAAACCAAGGGCTCTTGCCCTCTCCTTGCAGGAGTGATTGTGTACCATCCCTCTGGTAAACAGGGCAATTACTTACATGGAAAATAGATGTAGTAAAGCATTTAATGTATTTTGTTGCTGTCTTTGAAATTAATTTAGTAGCTGGGAAGAATGTGCCCAGCCATCTCTCCGCTGCCAAATGGTGGTACATGGGTCAGTGCAGGAAGCCGTGCCTTGGGGAACAGATTTGGTCACAAGGAATGGGGTAAGAAAAAACAGCAGGGAGAGGGGCACTTCCAGTGGTGATTAAGACTTCAAACTGTTCTTTTAAAATGGTGATTTAGCTTGAAAGATTTAAAAATTATGTAATCAAATTACTATGATAATTTAACTCCCCATTTACAGAAAAGATTCAAACTCATTTCAGCTTTACTCATTCCAGGGTCTGCCAATGTTTAAATGCAAACTCAATAAATCTGTGCTATTTAATTAGACCATGATTCAGCTTGCAGATTGCTCAGGAAAATATTAATCTCTACAAAAATCCTTCTTCAAGTTTTAGCCTTGCAGTCTGGAACTTCCACTTTATTCCTGATATTAAACGAATGTAGATCTTAATCCCTCAGGTGTAAGCCTTTGAAAATAAGGAAAATGGTTGAAAATGCTGAACTAGCCAAGGGGAAAAGAGGAGGAAAACTAAAAGAGAGAAATCTTTTCAGTAACTACAGACTGGCAGATGTAGAAGTGAATTCAGAGCAGGCTAACTCATTGCTAAATACTGTTCATGTACTGGGATAAACCAAATCCTCAGCGATGTCATCAAGAACCACTTCTAATTTAAGGAAACAGACAATTTGTGTGACAATCTAGAAATTAAGCAAGAACTCCACAGAAAATATGAAGTTGAATTATAAGTGAGTTTGAATGTTCTTCCTGTACCATGAAAAACCATTTTCTTTTGTTTATGGGCTGGTTTGGGGTTTTTTTTAAGTGGCTTTGCAGGCAGTCTGAATAATTTACAATTACATCCCACACAGATAATATCCAGAGGAAACCTATACCCAGATGTAATACACTTAAAAATCAGCACCTGTCTAAACAATGAAATTAAACAGGGTAATTTAAAAGTGTCATTCAAAAGACAGCAGAATTTGATGGTAAATGCCCCACAAAAACATGATCCCAGGCTGGTGAAACTGAAAACAGACAAACACAAGACTTGTTGATACAACTGCTGAGAACATGGGATTTCACTGGCAGGGAGAAAGGTTTTCCTGATCAAAGCTGCCATGGGAGAGAGTGAGATCCACAAATGAGGACATGGACTCATTGAGCTCTGCTTGGAGAATCTCATTCTATCCTTGCAAATGCTTTCTTTCACCATCACAGGATGGGAAAATAGAATTGTACCTCCTCTGATCAGTTGATTGATCAGATCATTGCACAGAAATAGGAGAAAACTGGAGTTCTCATTCAAGAAAAACACCGCAAGGTCCAGACAGAAACTCAGATTACAATCTACCTCATTTAAAATTCAAGCTTCATCTCAAATGCAGCAAACAAACATCCAGCCACACAGGAATCATTTAGAACACATCACAAAGGGCAACAACTAGCTAAAAATTGGAAAGCACCTGAACTGAGGGCAAGAAAACCTCTCAAAACCCTGCTTTGAGGAATGTGAAAGGCTGGTATCTATGTATTTTGTATATAACATCACTAGGAAGTGGAAGAAAACCAGGGGTCTTAAGTGAAGTGTTTCTTCATGTCAGAAAATTCAGACAGGAAAAAGAAAATAGGACAGGGAATCAAGCAGCAGGGAGCATGTAGCAGTGAATACACACATCAAGATGCTGGTAAACCACACTGGAAAGGTAGATATCAATAAGTACTTGAAATACAGCAACTGCTGTTTCTGATTCCATACAGCTGAGCAGTTCACAAACTCAGTCTGGAGAAATCCCTTTAGAAAGCTGTAGGATCCTGGAAGAACTGGATAGGATCAAGATCAAGAACAAAAAGCGAAATAGTTTTTGCTTTATGTAAGGATGAAAAAAATCCTTCTCTGGGTTATGTCTCAAATAAAACAGATTTTTTATCTAGATTGTACTGCCAATCCAAAAACCCCCCAAAACCCACTGCAATGTTTGTTAATGGGTGAACTGTTCTCAAGACTACAGAACCCCTTCTTCTCCCCCTGAAACACGTGCCAGATTTGCACAGGGACACAAAGTGCTTGCCCACATTCTGTTTCTGTACAGTTTTATGAGAAACACAACACAGTGACATTTTGAAAAGCATACTGCTTAAGATAGAAGCAACCCATGGAAATTACCAATAGCAAATCAAATTAGGTTCTTAGTTCCCTCATCCAGCAAGAATTCCTGTCCTTTTTCTATCTAGAGCTGAAATTGTCCCAGACACTTACTTTGGTCTTCTCCATGTTGGGTAAACAAATATACTTTATTTTGACCACCTGCCTGTCTTCCCTGAGCAGAACTGTTTGCTGGGATCTGCATGGTTAGGCTAAGACTAAAGCACAGAGGCAAACAGAGTATTTTCCCTTACAAAAGAATATGCCAAAAATGGTCTGACATCTGGAGTACTCCTGGAAACAGGCATTTCAATCTGAATAGATGCTGAAAATTAAAGAGGAATAAATTAAGAATTCCTTGTCCATAGGAATTATAGGCAGTGAAAACCAAAAACACAAAACAAAGGCTTGTGTGATTGATTTTAGTGAACGGGGCCCTAGTCTGGATTGCCCTGGTTTGGCCTACTTTTCTGAAGAGATAAAGACTGAAGCCTCAAAACAGTTTTTAAAACACAGTGGGAAATGAAGGCGTAGTAAGAAAAGAAATTACTTCACAGAACAGGGACTTTATTTCAGGGACTAACTGGATTAGCAATGAACTAAAACCACTGGCGTAAGGAACTTAAAATACAGTAAACCAACATTTTCTTTTTTGTTCCTGAAATGGCTTACTTTCCACTAGGAGAGACAGTGAGGACAATAAATACAGGAATGTTTCCTGCAAAGCAGAACAAACAGCACACTATGAACTGGTTCAAGAGCCTACACCATAAAGCTAATAAAAGCCTGGAGAAAGGGAACTCGAATGATAGAGCTGGGGTTTGAGACACCAACTAAAAGAATGAAGGCTTCAAAGTACTTTTTATTCATGATCAGATACGAGAAATTACCACCATTACCATTGAGAACAACTAAGCTTGGCCTCACTTCTTGCCCTTTGTGAGTCTCAGACTACTAACATGTAAATAGTATCAGCTTATTCCTTAAGTGAGGAACAGCTCCGAGTTACTCTGTTACTAGAGAGTAGCTTCCAGAATAACATGACAAAAATATGATTAACCATTGATTAACCATTAATTAACCACTGATTAACTCAGCTGCCATTCCCTAATGCTAACATTAAGCAAATGGTAACAGTTATTTATTTTCTCTAAGAATTTTGGGTGTCATTTATTTGATTACGTGAAAATGGAGTATGAGGAATAAACTGTCTTCATGCAACATGAAAACTGACTCTAGTGGTGACTTCCTTTTCTAATTTCTGTGCTGTACTACTCTCTATACTCTCTATACAAAACTACATAAAAGAGCTAAGGCCTTGTTACTTATATTTGTCAAAAAAAGCACTGGTAACACACCCTTAACACATAGCTGTGTATATATA
>VZRR01013244.1:283526-363634 GCA_013398015.1 Oreocharis arfaki | reverse complement strand
TATATATGCCCAGCCAAGATAGATATGTCTTAATCATGAATTATAACACTAACAAGATGACTATATAAAACAAAATGAAAAAATGGACATTATTAGAAATGAAATATAGCACATTGTGACATGCACTGGGAATAAAGATGATGTCCTGTGGAGTAAGTGATTTACTGGGCTCTACCAATTAATTTCTATTATGATAATATCATATAATGGTGATAGCCTAATGCTCTGAGCACACTGCGTCTGGATAGCTAAAAAACTTATAAGAACTTACTAATTTTTTAACAGGATGAGATGACAGTGTTGCTTTACTGGATCCAATACTGATCTGCACTTTATTATGCTAAAATGCACAAGACACTTTTTGGTTCACACTCCTTCAGTACTGAAACGGCAATGCTGTTGGATTTTTTTTAGGAGAGTTAATATCAAAGACCAGAAATGTGATGGTGAGCAGAAGTCCCTTTCTCCTTCTTTCGGTAGAGGCTACACAGCCAGTTTTAGCATTTAAGATTAAATTTTCAACAGTGCATAGGGCTGTACTTTTAAGTGCCTAGCATCCACATTTGGGTCAGATTTTTCAAGAGGCCAGCAGGCTATTAAGCAGATGCACAGAGATCAGATTTTCAAAGGTGCTGATGTATTTTGACACTCCAGTTCCTTATGTTAGGTCTTAGACAGGAACTCAGCTTCTCTTAAAACTCTGGTCTCAGTTATGACTCCTAAGCTCTTGTGCAACGTTTGGCCTGGAGGCCCAATTTAATCCTTACTGATTAGGCAATTTCAAAACACTGCTCACCTGAAACTTCCTGTTTAGTATTTCCCTAATCAATACATGGGAACACGTCCTAGCACAGAAGATATGAGCAGCTCCTCTTTTCCGTGCCGGAGTGTTCCCGTGTGCGTGCCTGCACTTCGTGTACACTTCAAACATATTTTGTAAATATTTCACCTTCCCTTACACACGAGGAAGTAATTGGTACATGCATGTTTCGGAAACTATTCAAAGTTGATTTTCTGCGTGGGTAAACAAAGTGCTCATTGGTGCCAGCTTGCCTCATTTGGGCGGTGTGAGGCGGAACGCGGGGCAGCCGCATCCCGCAGCGTCCAGGTACCTCCTGGCTTTTGTGTACAGAAGGCAGGGAAAGAAGGCAGGAACTCGTGATACCGGCAGGACAAGGACAATGCCAAGGAAGGAGTGACTTCTCCAGAGCTGAAGTATAAAGGCTGTGTTAATTACTATCAAATCAATGCAGATTGGGCATGGACTGAAATGTCTGTACATCTCAGTACTGTGCTCTTACATATGTATTTGAACTTCTCAGTCTATATGCACTCTATGTGAATCAGTGGCAATCTACAACATTGCCACATCCTGCATTTCTGGAAATTTATGGAAGTGGCGTGGCATTGCCAGCCCTGCACAGAGAACATTTGATAGTGGCTGTCAGAGAACCTCCCTGAAAAACTGCTACTCCTCCCCACCTTTTAGGGACCAAATGGCAGGATTATCTCAGATCCAGCACTGCACAAATGGGCTCTGTAGGCCCAAAGAAAAGTGTGTGTTTTAATGCTCACGCTACTGAGATTTGTTGGCCAAAACAAAACTTGTGGTATTTATTCAAACAAAATACAATCGATATGAAGACAATCTACAATTTCTTTTTCCTGCTTCCAAACACCAGCAGGGAAAGTACTATGACACTGTATCATAAATCACTAACACAGATACAGAGCTATAAAACCATCTTTGTCTACTGTTTACAGTAGAGTCAACCTGGGAATCTTTCTAGACAGTGTGGATATGGCAAATATGTCTGAAACACCCAAGATTTCTTATTATACTCTCCACAGCTATAAAAAGGCTAATATATTTTAAACTGGAAGAATAAACACTGGAAAAGCATAAGTAGCAATAAAATATATTAAAATGTGAATTGCTACCAGTTGATTTTCTAATGGCATTTTGGGTTTTTTTTATATAGCTGCATTTACACTAACCAAGTTCCTAGTTAAATGAAAATAAGCTATTCTGTTCTTGTCTATCAAAAAAAAAGAGAAAAAAAATCCAACGTAAATTTTATTTTAATTTTAGCAGCATTTGTAAAGAAAATGCTAAGGGTCTGATATCCACTGATGGGCTGTAATTCTGCAGGTGCTATTTTACACCTACAGGTTAGTGTAGCTACAGCTGGTAGAAGTTCGGTATCTGCTGCGTGCACAACCTGAAGCTGATATACTGAATATCAACAGCCAAAACACTCAGTTGAAAGGGAAGTGGAATGGTTGGGCTACTTTTTAACTCCTCCTTGCAACAGTTTCATTTTAAAACAGCAATTTTATTTCTTTTAAGATGAGGGAAGGAAATGTTTTTACTTCAATGTGTCCTGAATTTTAGTATGCTGAACTGTATTTATCTCTGACATTATCGTGGTTGTAATTTCCAGTGAAGTTAATGAAGCTACAGATGATTTTGATACACTCTATGCACAGTGTATGACTAAACTTTTTTTTGGCAGCAGTTATTTTTTATTATTACTTAAACACTGCATGTCTTTTTTTTTTTTTTGGGTCGGGGGGAAGGTGTGAGTGGTATTTAACATCATATTCCTATATTCTAGCCCTCATCCTTTTGACAAGTGAACTGCAGAAATATTTCTCATTCAGTCTTTGAATTACAGAATTTAAATAAATACAAAAGCCCTTCTCCATTTAGACTCCTAATTGCAGATAACTTTCTTGCTCTGATCATTAAGCATGACCAATTTTGAGAAATAACCTTCCTGGAGCTGCAAAGCATCCTCAAGTGCCTATTTACAATGGTCAAAAATTATAAATAAATCTTCAATTAAGAATAATTTTGATCTTTGAGAGGCATTTCAGCATTTTGTTTAATATGGAATAAGATAATATTCTAAAATTAAGGGCAGAGTTAGTGGGGTGGAGAATATTTTACGAAGAAACTAATAAGCATTTTGGCTTTGCATGTTTTTGAATTATATTTCCAATTAAAAATGCAGAGTGCTAAATCACATTACAAAGATAAATAGGAAAGTACAACTTCATTGTTGAAAACAATTTCCCTCCTATCAATCTGAGGATTCATGCATCAATATTGTAGATGAACTGTTAATTACAAAATCAATTAAAAAATTATTTCTAAAAACAGTCACGCGTCCTGGCTCTCAGGGGGGCAATTTGGGCAGAAGGTCTCATCTCACTAGGACCGCGCCAAATCACAAGTCGTCATCCACAAGTAAGCAAAAGCAATCTGGTTTTTCATTTTTCAGCGCGGCTGAGCCCAGCCTGAGATTGATCGTCACATATGGCCCCAGAAAACAAACTGTCAATACCTTGAATGCTGCAGAATTTGAACAAATAGCCGTCCGCCCATTCAAGCCACTCATTGCATCCCATTTAACAGATTTTATTGACAGTTTCCTTCTTGTAATTAAAGGGAAAACTACTGGCCAGCAACCAAGATAAAGTTCAAAGATAGGGTCAAAACAAAAGCAGATGGAGGGGCACGGTGTGACTGTCAATGGAACATAGCATCAGAGCATGTTATTGACACACAGGTATCTAATGATCGGCACGTCATTAAAGAGGGATCTATCGTGAACTTTATGCAAATGCTAAAAGGGACTTAAGACCACAATAAAGCATTAAGGAGACACAAAAAGAAAAACAACAAAGCACAAACGATTTTTACTTATCTGACACTATTCACTGCTTCAGCACTTTTAAATTCAAATGCAGGGAAAAAAAATTCTTTCTGAGATTTTTTAACTCTTTCTGCACAGGTAATAGTTTTTTGCAGAAGCACTCCCGTGAATGCAAAAGATCCGTAAGGTAAGGTGTGGTCCTTCTGAGATTCAACACGGATTTCCTCCCTCCTCCCATATCCTGAATTCAGTCTATCAAATTAATCAGCAGCTGTCTTTAAAAAGAAATATATAGCATATTCTCCAGCATCCTTTCTTTCGCCTTAATTGCAATGATTAGACTTGTCTGGATTATGAAATGGATTTAGGAGAACATCTATACTCATTTGAAGGGATCTCTGCCTGTAAAACACTCTCCAGATCATACAGTGGCATATTCTCCACTCCCTTAGGAACACGTTCCACCATTACTTTGAACCAGAAAGTTGTTCTCAGTTTGAACTGCTTTGTTTGTTGTCTTTTAGATTAAAGTCTGATTAGCAATTTCTTATTATAAAATCCTGTTTTAAACAAGCACACAAAATATTTTAGAAGAAAGAAAGGAAGAAAGGAAGAAAGAAAGAAAGACACATTAAAAATGTAGCAACCGTCATGCCACTCTGCCAACCTGAATTAGCAAGTGCTATAGCTTTGAGGGTGACAAATTCTTCTTTCTCCAGCTTCATGCTCTTGTATTTCTTTACCAGCTGCAGTATGGCATTGTTAAGGTCAAGAAGGCCTGCCAATTTGGATTGGTCTTCATCCATAATATAATCTTCAGCATATACGAGCTCGTCCTCAAAAGAAAGTGACCGGTATACAACACCGAGAATCAAGATCTCCATCCAAGCACTCTGCAGAAGGCTCATCTGGTCAGCTAGAGACAAAGTGGAGAATCCTGAATAGGAAAAATAAAAAAAAAAACAACAGGAAAAATTTTAAGCACATTTGGAAATCTGATCTTCTTTTCAATTTATTTTTATATACATTGTGATAAAACATGCATGCATTCTATTATTCTCCCTTCTGCTTTTATGTGTCTCCTCCCCATCCTACTACAGGAAAATAAATCAATATAAAATCAAAAATTTTCTAATCAAAACCAAAGTTTTAAACAAGCAAGAATTTGCAGGCTCTTCTTGTAAAAATCATATTAATTCATGGGGTACTGCAGTGGCAATCTGTGATTTGTATGTTATCTTCTTTGTTCTGAAATACTCGTGCTTAGTTGTAAAAACCTAATGCTGTGAAACAGGGATCTGCTGACTCTATCCATCACTACCATAATCCAAGAAGGATAATTTAGGAGAAAAAAAAGAAAACTTTTTAAAAAAGGGAAGATTTGATCTTTTAATAGAATTAAGATAATGATGAAAGTGAGAAAAATTCTCTTTGAACTTCAGGGAAAACAAGTAGCACCCACCCTTCTCAGAAAAGACACTAATCACTTCTGTCCTGGCTCCTGCCACTACTACACTTGTTGAAATAACAGAGTGGCACACTGAAGTGCCAACTGAATACCAGTCAGACCATCCTTTTTGTGAGGGCAACCAAAAATGTATTAAATGCCTCTTAATGAATTTAACTTTTGCTTTTTTTCCCTCCTCTCCCTGACGTCTTTCCTAATAGGATCACTAAGGGCAAACATCTTTACTATCTTACCTTTTCAGACCCTTGTTTACAGTACCTGTTAATTTATTATATCAAACTGCTAATATCCCAATCACATTAGGTGCTAGAAAACAATGTGGGAGAGGAAGTGATTTTCCTGGCCTGTTGGTGAAATGCAGCAGTTTGCCAGTTGGCACCATCAACCACAAGTACTTAATAAAATCATCAAAGGGGATTAGTCAAGCTTTTCTTAAAGGGTCTTAAGACATGTCTGAGGCTTTCATTTAGTTGTTTATGGAGTTGCTTACATGTCCTTTGACAGGGTTCCCGCTGTAAGAGCATTCTTTTTGGTGTTCAATTACACTTAAATGCAGTTTTCTGTTTTTAAAGTCGAGAGTTACAGTCAAGCAAGAATATATCATAAACTAGCAAATCTGCAAGGCATCTACTCCAAACAAGATTTTCTCTATAAGCACTAAGCAGCAAAACTAATACAATAAAAAAGAAAAGCCCACATCCAAACCACCAGGCATCCATAAAAAATGAAACATAAAACTGGCTGCATGCGCTCTCTCTCTCATTTTTCTCTCCCTTCTTATTTGTTTTCATTTTCTCTTACTGTCTTTTGAGTCTTGTGATAGAACTGTAGCTCTCTGCCTTAAAAAAAAAACAAAACTGAAACAAACCAACAACAAAACCTGATTCAACAACAACAGGAAACCCTTGAAGATGCGACAATGGAAAATAACACATCTGTGATTAAAATAAATAAGAGGGATATGGACAAGAAATAATAATTTCAAAGGTTATAGGGAGGAATTCATGATTTCAATTAGCTCCAACATTTCTGTTCCTTGCCGGCTTTCAAGAACCAGTTTTTCTGCAGCAGCAGATGGACAGAGAATGTAGCCTGCAGCACCGTCCTGTGACAGCCCCATTCTCCCTCCCAGACACTGCTGTTAGTAAATAGATTTACACATTCTCCAATCTCCACACATCTTTCTGCCGAATAATTAAAAGCAGGATGATTAGTTTATTGAGTGGAAGGAGGAACTTTTTTATTGAGGTCCATCCACGATTTTATCAGGGCCAGCACTTTTACGGTTGTCATGAGGGTGCAGGCATCCAATTTTTCTTATCTGCCTGATTAATACAAACGCTGTTTCAGGACGCATTAATTAACAGATACAAATCTACGTTCTCATGGAAGGATCAATACAGAGAAGAAAAGAGGCATCAATGTGAATTTAGTGCTGATGATGGAGAAGGCACTCTATTGACATTTACGTGCATAGAAACTTTAAAGTTGCAGTGGAGCCCTTTTGTCCCTGTGATTTACAAATTAACAATTTTTCAGGTATAACAATGTTTCACACACTTCTGAGGGGTTTAATTAAGAAGGAGGCAATAAAATCAGTTTTGATTAAAAAAAGTTTAACCTGCAATTTCTCTCTGTATTCTTTTTTTTTCCCAAAAACTGCCCAACTTCCTTCTTTTATACACTTATCTATTTTCATACAGGTTTGTTGGCATTGGTTTTATTTTTTTTTTAATAAATAATGCTATGTTTCAATAACATTTATTGTGTGCTACAGTCAAAGAAAATCACATACGCCCTGTGAGGGGGAAAAATGGGATGTTGATATAATTTATTGCACTGCACTCTTGAAAAATCTGCATTCTGGAGCAGTAAATATACCAGTTGTTTTTATATGACACATAAAAAATCAAAAGAAATTTTTTTACATTATAGAAAAAGTGGCAAATATAAAGCATGCTGTTCTGCTCTTCAATAATAAATCAAATCAACATGACTATTTTGTTCCTGATCGAAGTAACTTTCCCTTGAAAGCCTGTTCAGTGAAAGCATGTTTTAACTTTTAAAGGCATCCCTCGTGGGAATGCAAAGCTGAATCAAGTTGTAATTAATCTGTTCTTGTTGTACTTTGATTTTTCAGAAAATGTGAAAGCATCCAGCATGTCTCTTGTATCACAGCAATGCCCTTTTAATACGTGTTCAACAAGTCACAGTCAAAATAATAGATTACACATGCTTATATATTTATATAGAGAGATTTATTTTTAATTTTTTGGAGAAGGTTACTTCATGTCAAACTCTGAGTCTGTGAGCTTTTGTTACCCGAATCCTCCAGATCAACCATGTTCTTTGACAAGGGGATATTTTCTATATTAAATTGTAACTATTTTTTAAAAAGTCTCCAACTTGGACCCTTCCAGCCTTCTGACCAGTGCTTGCCTCTCCAGTCCCATCTCTAAGCTCTGTCCCAAACCACCTCAAGATGCTGCACGATGCTGTGGTCTGAACTTTGTCATGCATTGTGTGGGTCCTTAATCCTTCAGAGTCTTGCAGGTCACTGCTTTCAACGCAGAGCTGTGTAATAACATCTTAAAATACAATGTTGTCCACCTTTCTCCCCCTTTAGCACGTGCCATATTGGTGACAAGTTTGATCCCTCTCCATCTCCGTCCCCAAGTCAGTGCCATCTGATGTACCTCAGGTGTTTGCTGGCAGGATGACTCTGTACTTTGACCTGCAGTTAAATAGCATGTTTATCTGCGATACTGCACACTCCAAATAAACCAGATGACAGTCTGCAATAACGTCATTTGGAAGGATTGAAAGGCTTCTCAAGAGTCAGGTACCCCTGAGGTAAGAAGCTTGAAGGAAGCATGTTTTGTGCCAACCCTCCTGCCATCTTCTACTAGACGCCTGTGTGCTTGACAATGATGCCATGGGCACTTGTCAAGGTTTTTTTTTTTTTTTTCTTTTTGCCTAGCAAACTGATGCACTTTGCAGTCAACTTACAAAAAAGGCTAAGCATTTGAAAGTGTGAAGGGCAAAAAATATCTGACGGCTAGTCTTCAAAAATACACTTTCATTTCAGAAAGCATAAATGTTTATTTCCTGAGCTGAGTGTTGACAGAAATAGGCTGCAGCGCAGGCATATGAATTTAACCCCTGGTAGGCATTCTTTTCAGTGTGGTTTTTATGTGGCTGAGTGCAAGCATTGTAAATCTACGGGGTGTCTCGTAATATCAGTTAACAATAGCGTTGATTTGCTGGTCACAGATTTTCTTCCTTTTTTCCCTTTCTTTCTCCTCCTTTCAGGGACTGTAGTGTTTCTTCTGCTAAAAATAGATACTTTTCTACAAACAGTGTATCACACTCAAATTGTAATTATGCCGTAATGACTCACTGAGATCACTGAGTGTGGATTGAGAAAAGGTTGATTGAGCAACTGAACATATGCTTATTTTTTTTTTCTCCTTTTGCATACCAGTAAACCCAAAGCTCAAAGGAAGCAGACATAAATAGGTAAAAAGGCCTTAGCATTTTTATTATAGGAACAAGGGGCATCGAGCTGACTGCACTCTGCAGTGCTCAGCACTCCAAGTCAGCTCCAAACACAGTTCACAGCCTCTTCAATGGGGCTGTTAAAACCACAGATCTTTTCAAATATCAGCACATGCACCACTTGCTCTCTATTTCACATTGCACACAGCTCCACGCTAAGCAGGGTAAATCTTTTATATTCCTGAAGACCCTTTCCTCTACTTCATTAAGATGGACTTCATGGACACTAACTCACCAGGGGCCAGAGTGAAGCAGCTGCAGATGGTCAAGTGCCAAAGTAAGATCTGTGCCTTGCACACAGCTCTTTGAGAACTACTGGCCAAAACAAAAAGACAGTGGCTGGACTTACCATTGTTTTCATCTGTAAACATTTGATGCAATGCCTCAATCAGGCTACTTAGACTTAAATCCTATAGTTTATTTCACTTTGCAGGGACTGAATTTCCCTCCCCCTCTGATACACGTCTAGAAATCGGAATATTTGATCAAACCACATACGAAATGGCTGGCAAATCTGGGAGCTGCTTCACTTTTCTGATAATTGCCTCCCATTTATTTTACCGGTTGTTTGTGTGATTGTTACCTTTATGAGTAAAATATTCCTCTTGCTTGCCCTGGTTTGTACTTCAAATATCTTCATTTACATTTTTTATAATCAAAGCTGTGCTTGAAAATGACATGTTCACTAGCGTGTTGCAGATTCAATACATTTACACAGTTGAAATATCAAGACTTGGATTTTTAAATTATTTACACTTAATTTTGATAGATTAACTTCTTTCTAAATGTTTTATGGGTACTGATGTTTCCAGTACAGGCTTTTTTTTCATTTCAAAAATGATGTATAGTCACCATTGTCTAAAGAACAAACTAATATTGCAAATACTTTAAAAAAAAAAAAATCTTTTAGCTTGGATTACTTTATATAGAGAGTGTGTGGCCTCATGGGCAAATAACCACGAGTGGACCAAAGGCTTATCCTGGCCACACTGAGGTGAATGTAAAGAAACTCCATTTCAGGATCAGACTTGTGTCCAATGCACTCTCAGACGTACAGCTGTCACTCTGCCCTCGTCTCCCTCCCTGGCACACACTCAGCCAAGCGCTTGGATCCATCCAGCAACTTCAGCTGCCTTCCAGGGATGTAAACAAAGGCCAGGGAAATTTCAGCAGTGAAATTTCTGCTAGGGCTATGTAATGTTTTCTAGACATGAGCATAGCATTTGCTGAAAGAAACCTTCATAGCCTCACTGCCCTTTACTGTTATTCTCTCAAAAATCCAAGGAAGAGGATGGCATAATTCATTTTTTCAGGCTACGTGTAGGGCTGAGTCTCCCACATATATCTGAATTAAGAGATCCTTTTTATTACTTTAATTCAAGAAAAATTGGATTTAATTACATTTCGAAGTACTGTGCAGTCTAAAAATATGTATCAAGACCCACAAACATTTCAGTGATTTTGAAAACCATTAAACATAAGGAGAGTGCTCTCACTAATCACCAAACATATTTCCCAGATTATGGATGAAATTTCATGAAAGCTGGAACAGAAACAGATACAACTCATTATGCCAGGGTGAATCCATTATTTCAGGTTTGATTTGGGGTTTTTTTCATACCCTTTTGCTTACAGAGCCCCTAGTCAAAGGCTAATAATTGCACTTGATGCCATTAACAAGCTGAAATTTAAGTCTTACTAAGAATTTTCACGTGAAAGGTGTCATCTCACAAAATAAAAAACGCAGGTATTTGCCCAGACTTGAAAATGAAAAATCGAGTTCCAAAGCACACACTCCAAGCGACCAGAAATCCAACCAAAAGGCTCGACTTAATGCTGTTTCCTGGATTCAGCTTCCATGCTCTTTAGAACTGAGGTTCTGCAGTTAAAGGTACTCTTAGAAATTGATTCCATCCAGTAAGTTTCGCACGGCCCTTCGCAGGCAATGCTTTGCTGTGCAGCCTCCCCTCTCCTCCTGCCACCACAGCACAGCACTGCAAAGGCAGCACCGGGGCTCTGTTGCGAGCGGCGCGACGAGTGGGGACTGCCATCTGTTATCCGTGCAGCCCTGGGAGAGGGCAGCTCGGGCTGCACACACAGAGGTGCTCAGGAGCCACTCTGCCTTGAATTAAAAAACAAGGGAAAAAAAAAAAAAAAAAAAAAAAACCCCCAAAACATTTGGAGAGTGGTGGGATGCCTTCAGCAAAGCCCGTGCACTTTCCTCGGGTTTTCTTTAAGTGTGTTTGTACTCCTAACTCTTGCTGTCCAAGTTCTTATAAAATATACATTTTTTTTTAATATATTTTATAACATGGAAAAATGCCTGTGATAAGCACTTTTTCACTAACACCTACCAGGAGGACAGGAAATGCTACACAGAGCACTAAGAAACCCGGGGCTGTTATCACAACGCTACTTTCATCTCACTGAAACAACAGCAGAGAGATGGCACGGCAATAAAAATGCATTCACACTGCATGTCCCCCTCAATCCATTATGAACAATAGATTCTCACTAAGCAAATATTCGCTTGTCAGAAGTATTTGCAACACTGGATTCATTCAGCAGGACTAAGTAAGTGAAGTTCACAGCAATTTAAGAGCAGCAAATTAGACATTTACAAACAGTGAAGATGCTGCTTGTCTAGCGACCTTTCACTCAAGCTATACAAAAAGGTGTTAATGTAATTTAAATACCAGTTAGGAATATTTCTGGTTTGTCTTTTACCCTGTGAAACCTTACATGATAACACTAAACAGGAGCAATTTGAGCCTGTCATTTCTTCCCAGGGTCAGATGCACATAGTGAGATGTAACCCACTACAGTATGAACTGATTTCAGCACTGAAAGCAGAGACATCCCTCTCTAACCACCCAAATATTTCCTGGCAGCTACTTCTAAATTTCCTATTTCTAGTTAAAGTGCAAGTTCTTGTGAGATGCTTCTTTAGCATTAGTAATGAAAAGGAGCTGGAAAATGTGACTGATTAAGGATGTCTCCCTGACTTCACATAACCAGTTGCTAACACTCTGCAGTGAACCACGAAAAATAAAAAAAAACCTAGTGAGTTGTCCTTGCTTCAGAACAGAGTTGGTAAGACCTCCATGTATGGAGTTCTATGTCCACTTTACAATGGCATTTTTGGAAATGTTTAAAGTATTGTCCTCTTTATTTCCATTATAATTTCACACCTTATTATCTCAGTATTCACCAAGAAAAAGGAAAATATAAGACAATAGAGTTAAACAGATTAGTATCTGATTATCCCTTCGGGCTGATTTTACCACTGGAATTTCCACAATTTTAAACAGCTTTACTGCAAGTTCACACCAACCTTACATTAAAAAGATGTAAGATGAAACACTTGTATTTTGCTTTATCACCAAGTGCTCTCAGAAGGAGAAACACTTGATTAAGTATGTTCCAGAAAACTGTGGGGTTTTTTTTCACCTCTTTTTTTTTTTTGTCTATATAAGACAGTTAGGACTTCTGGTGCCTTACCTCTCTGCAGTGAGGTTCTGAATTCTAAGACATGGACTACGAATAAAGTTTTAAAATTCAGACTAGCAGTGCAATATGGCGCACTGAAGCTGTAAGTCTCCTTCAGGTCAGTGATATGAACTCACACATTCCTGAGGGTGTTTTAATGCACTACATATGTGATCTGATCTGCTTCTTTAAAGTTAACTCTTCCACTTCTTTAAAATTTAACCTTCAAATATGGTTTGGCTAGTGTATGGGATTTTTTTTTTTGTCCCCTTATTGAAGATATCAGAGGTGGATGTCATGATACGGTGCGCTCCTAAAATCACAGCAGAAAATGGAGCAGGATTGTATTTACCACCTTGATTGAGTTTTTTCTCAATGAGCCCTTATAAAAAAACCCATCAATCATATTTTCAACATAAATATTGATTTCACCCAAATTCTTCTTCAATCTGTTGTGGATATATGTATTTGAGTATGAGTACAATAAAGCCAGGTTTGGAGGTGGAAAAATAAAAACTACACTCAGGCATTAGTAAAGTGAAAACAGATGAGAAATAAAGAGTACAATGAATAGGGCTGAATTTCTTCCAAAATCCACTCTAGAGAACAGTAATACAGTTCAGCTTAAAATAGGCAGCATAATATCTGCATATCCTGTGTGTGGTATGCCTTACCTAGATCCTTCCAAGAGTTCAGCTAGCAGAAATAGAACTACAATCACATATAATTAAAAAGTGTCCACCCTTTTTCCTCCTTTTTAATTTTTACTCAACTAAACGAAACTAAAAAAAAAAAAAAAAAAAAAAAAAAAAAAAAAGAAAAGAAAAAGGAGCACAAACTTGACAGATGAACCTTGCTTTGCTAAACTAGTAACAACAGTCAGTGTTAGTTCAGGTTCTGCTTGCTCCAACCTTTGTACGCATCAGCCTCCGAACAATCGCGTATATTGTCTGGGGATATCAAGAAATTTAGAGTTCAAGCTTCTTCAGCACATTAGTCTTCAAAATCAAGTTTGCTGGATTGCAAAGTATCACTTCTATGGTTCTTTTCCACAGAAAGGAGGGATTTCTTTTGCATTTAATACATGTTGCCTTTTATTTGTACCCTCTGTGGGTCTGCTTTGAGAGGGCTTTTCCTCCAAGAGTGCGGGGTCACTGCTGTTTGCCTTCTGCTCCCCTGGGGAAGCCACCAGTCATTTCCTCCCTGAGAGCTGTGGCAATCCCTGCTCCCTCCGTCTTCCATCAGGCAAAGCCAGGTTTCCAGGAATTCCCCAATCATGTTAATAATACGAATCCAATACAGGAATGTATTAGCATATGGAGACAACCACGCTTGCGATCCAATCAGCGTAGCTCTGTTAACCCTGTGTGCGCTGAACTACCTAAAATCTCTGCCCATTGCCAAAACAAAATCTTCAAAAAAAGATTTTTTTTCCAAAAAAAGGTTGCAAAATTTTGGGTAAATATCCCCTCTCACCCTGTGGCAGGAAAATAACAGCTCAGACCACTGTCCTACACATCTTCCATCTTCTTCCCAATTTTTACAACTTTTCTGCTGGTTAGTTGATTTTCTTAATGTGCTGCAGATGCCAAAAATTTCAAATGATGTTTACAGTCTCCCTGGTTTAGGGAAGAGAGACACATATTCTCCTACATGAACGTGAAATTTCTAGTTTACCTAGTTGAGTGTGCATGTACCATTAAGATCATCTCTGGAGGCTGTGTCTTAAGTCTACAACAGTCCACACACAGGGAAAAAAAAAAAGACAGAAAAAAGAAAAGAAAAAAAAAAAGGAAGCTGCCTGATTCTAATACACCTAATTAGCCATCGGCAGACTCTTAATTGCATACATTAGGATGATTCCATAGTGGAGATTAATTCTAAATATACCCAAGCAGCTGGTTAAGATGCCATGGATTACAGTGTGGACTGTACTTTTCCACTTAATTAGATATCAAAATTAAGCAGCAACAAGCATTTTGACATAACGGGGATCAAGCCGCCGCTTGGCATCCCAGAGCTGCACTAAAGTGACCGCTAAACAGAGCCGCACAGATGGAGAGATATTAAATGCCGCACTGGAAAGTAATTTCAAATAATAAAATATCAATATTTACATTTTAATTACCCCTACTGAGAGCCGCTCTGTCATTTTCACTATTGCCGACGCAGCAAGGGGTAGTGGAATGACATTGCGGCTCTGACTGCAATGACTATTTTGTTTCCATTAAAGAATGACAAGTGGTTTAGAGGCAGTGACACCCAGTGTGTGAACAAGAATGACAGCAGATCAGAAAATTCCTATTAAGGGAATAAATGACTCAACAAGAGAATTTACTTTAAGCGGCTGGCTCCTCCTTGAAACACATAATCCTTTCTAAATTTCCTGCAGGAAGTTTAATATTAGAGGTGCCTTGGAGAGACCTTAGCTTCTCATCAAATATTTAGAATGACAGGACCTTACATGATGACCGGTCAATTCAAAAACAGTAACATTTAATGCTTATCCTACCTAAGAGCTACACTGAGAGTTTGCATGAATCAAAATAGTTTTGAGGGAGAGGAGAAGGCACATAGTGAAAAGGAGATTCCTCCCCCTAAAGACCTGAAAGCTTTGATGGCTCATGGAGAACACCAGGGTTATTTTTGCTGTCTTCACCAGTTTTACTGCCATTGGCACAGTGAGTACTCCACATCCCACTTGGGTCACAATTTGCTGGCCCCCAGAATCGTAGCCAGCAGCTGATCACAACAGGTAATGTACACACACACAGCTTCAGGCCTCTTGTTTCTCCCTGCCTATTCTCTGCACATATATAAACACTTTTTCTTTCACTATGTACATCAGAAATCCATAAGACACCTTTGCAGCACCTTAGGAATCTAATTACTTCTGATCAGGTCCGAGGTCAATCTCATGGAAAATATTATATTATATCTGACATGCTGCATTTACAAGATGAAAAGGAAGGAAGAAAAATATCAAAACAGTAAAGAAAAAAAAATCTTCCTTGGGGATGTCTGTCAAACTGCAGAGATCTTCAAAGAATTTCAATGGCCTCAGACATGAGAAAGTGGGTAAGAGTAAATCCTTGGTCAGTACACCCAATATGCAGCTAAGTGACCCTCCTCCTGAGTCATGGCATGCATTTATTTAATAATGTGCAGAGCTCAACTTCTATAAATGTGACAAATGGCTAGAACAGAACGCAGGGGAAAAAAGGCATGAAGATTTTTACAGAACAGAAAAGGAACAACTTTATGGCAGAGACTATTGGAGGAGTTTTAGATCCAGCTTTGACATTAAGAATTAGCAGTCAAGTACAAAAATTTTACTCTGACATTAGCTGCTGAACTAGTTATCTTCTTTTTCTTGTCTTTTCTCTTCACTTCTTTTTCTTTCCCCATTTTTTTTCTTTTTTTTAAGTACCCAGGAAGTACTTCTTAAGCATCCCTAATGCTTTTAGGACAAGACACTTCCCCATTTCTCAGGCACTAGCACCTTTTAATTTCTGAAAGAGCCACGGTTGAAAATCTTAATTAATTGTTCCATACTGCTTCAGGATCATTATGCAATGTAATAAAGGCCGTGTAATTATGAAATTTTACAGCCATTACCAAGGCTGATGGCTCGTATTTCATCCTCAGCTGGACCCAATGGCTTTTAGCCACTCAGCTCCCCTTTGATGAACTACAGACAGATCTATCAGGCCCAAACAATATCCAGGCAAGGTGGCTATAATAGCTACCTACAGATGAAGCCATAGATAAAGATAAACTATAAATCTACGCACAAATGCAGGCACATTGCCTCAGGATGACAGAGGGGAGAGGATGAGACACTTGGGAAAGCTGGCGGCTTGCAAAAAGGCAACCTACTCTCTCTGTCTCTCTTATTCAGTTTGGAATTTGTTCGGTTTCTTAAAGATGCAAAACCCCCTCACACTTCCCCCCACAAAATTACATATTTTTTAAGGACTGAATTTTTATATGAAAGGCAAGGGGTCACTTTATCCATCTATTAAATTTGACAAAAGGGATTTATGTGGACAAATCAAGTCCTCCTCCAAATGAAGAATCCTAGTCAACAAGTTTGCAAATCATATTTTTAAAAGTGAATCCAGGTCACTTGCTTCTGAGACCAAAAAAAGCAACCATCCCTGATTTCTAAATGCATTATCGTGAGCAGATGCACAGAGGTGAAGTTAGATGATAGGCTTTCACTGGAGGCAGCACCAGAGATGCAATTTCATGCAACATTGTCCGACATTATTTTATTTTCAGTCTGAAAATGAAAATACTTCTAACATTCAGTGCAAGTTAAAGAAACAAGGGGATTATATATGCTCTTGGTACCTGCAACACCAGAATGTAGTTTATGTCCTAGTTGTGGAGGTGACCTCCATCGAAGCCCTCTCTAATTTAAGACAGGAGGCCTTCAGAGTATGCAGTGTTAGTCCCTCCAGAATGAGACAAGGCTGACTAAATGATCTCTAGGTGAGAAAAAGAAATGGAGAGCTGCAGCTCCTGACCAATTCTGAAAGAGTCCAGGGAAGAGTGTGAAAACATTAGCTTGGAAACCGCATGTTAATACCCATTCCAGTAGCCCATGGTCAGTAGTGAAGCTGATGCCATGCTCATGGCTGAGGCTAAAAGCACTTCAGAAGGCAAGAGAAGTTAAAATAAAAATATCAACAGTACTCTCTGATTTCTAATAGATCAACAGAATGGCTTGGTCCTTTCCAGAGAAAACATGACAGATTTAGAGGAAGTTCAGAGAAAGCAAAGCAGTGCCTAAAAAAACTCTTGAAAAAGAGACTCAGAAAGCAGGAATTGTCTTCCTCAAAATAGTGATGCATGAGAGAATGAAGTAGAAGTATATATAATGACATAAAAAGTAGTTTTAAAGCTTTTACTCCGTCTGTCTCAAAACACAGACCAAGCACCACTACGGTAAAATGCAGGAAATTCAAAATAGAAGACAAAGGGAAATTCTTCATTCACAGAGTAGCTGGATTGGAGAACTTCTTGCCAAAGGATGTCACTGAAGCCAAGAACTCAGAGAGGGAGCTGATGCTTACATGGACAGCCAGAATAGCTCCAGGTATTAATACTCCAAATCCAAATTTAGAGGATAAGGACATTTTTCTTCCTTATTTCACCTAGTCTCTAAGCATAAGGAATTAAAAAAGTTTTCCCGAGGCTTCTGGCTATTATGGGGTTCATGTCCCCTCCCGTGAGGGTGATCACTGCTGAAGACAGCAGTGTGTGTTGATGACCTACAGCATTCAGTTCCTAGTTTCCTAAAAACTGAAGCTTCAGAATTTGGGCTGCCTCTCTTTGAGGTGTTTGGAACCTACTCCTAACAAGCGGAGCTCAGAACAGAAGAGCTTAGAGAGATGTGCCCCAGGCAAAGAATTTCAAAATCACAACAACTGAGCTCTCACTCTACTGCTACTGTGGAAAGACGAAAATAATGGATATGGAAGATCCATGGTGTTATCACAGCCACAAAAGCAGACAGGTGCATGTATTAGTGTGTGTTTGCATAAGCCTGTGTACGCACACATTTGTACTGAGCAAATCCCGGGTTTCCGAAAGCTACCGAAATGAATAAAGATCACCTGCTCATTAACTTGTATTCTTTGCTTATTAAATATGTCCTTTCTTCTCATATAAAAAACTGTCTTTGCTGAAGGACAAAATAATAATGTAATCACGCAGGTCAGATCAAACAAGTATTTTCTAAAACAGAGAACAGCATCACAAAGGGTCACTGGTCAACAAAGCTGCTCCTGAAGACAGGCAAGGGAATGCACGATCCAGGTTCCTCCAGCATAATGCTGAGGATGCTTGGTATGTGTGTGGTCTTTAAGGACCAGTACCTGCTTTTAACAGGCTTTACTGAAACTGCACGTATGGTGGGTATTCACTGTACATGGTGTGAACTGATCTGTTCCTTCCAGTGCATGGCTTGAGTGGAAGCCTCATAAACATTCTTAACGTGGACAATAACCCAACCAAACCCAAATCAAAGGTTTAAGCACACACAGTACATCAGAACATCTACAAACTAGACTATACAAACACCACCCAACTATAATTCCTGGACAGGACTTTAAATTGCCTTCTAATACTCTAAGAATTTACCAGAATTTGGTGAAGAGCTCTGACAAAACATGCACTAGGAAAATTGAGAAAAATGGATGTAGACAAAGAAACTGGAAGATCTTTTACCTTCTCTACTTTCCATTCAGTGGACTCATTTAACCAAATTAGCATCGACTTCACAGATAAGCTCTGTGGCCTTACCTCTTTTTATTCTCCCCATCACTCATATCAGTAGAGTAAAAAACAGCTATGAGTATACACAGCAGTAGCATTTTTCAGAGCAAAAACTTCTAGGAAGTAAATGCAAAGATGTAATTTCTATTTCTATCGGAGGCAGTAATACCAGTTTGCTACATTGATCTAATAAAAATAATGATGATAATGTGAGAAAATGCATAAATACCACCTTACAATTTTTATTTTATAAACAAAATGCAAGAAGTTTTAACCTCTATGGTAAATGTCTAGCCTGTCAGACAATGCCTATCAGTATTCCATGATTTAAGACTACTGTAAGATTTAAAGAAAGTACAGTGAAGAATTTTGTGTGTGTCAGAAAGTTAATTTGTAGTTTAGTAAGGCCAACTACCTCAAAACAGAACTTGCTGAGGCAAAGTTAGAGTTTGTTTTTGCCAAATACGAATTACTGCAAAGGCAAAGGTAATTAGCTTTACATATTTTGTGAAAGACTTTCTTTTCAGTATTGGTTTTAAAACATTTTCCTTCTTAAAGTGATTTTTGGGTTTTTTTTTTTTAATGAACAGCTGCATGCATCTCACATATGAGTACAAAGTGTTTTTAAGAAACCTGCTTTAGAGAACACATAAACCAGAGGTTTTGCTAAGTCTCAAAAAACCCCTGACTGCAGTAAGACCACATTCAGACACAGAAAAAGATATGAGCATGAGGACAGACCAAAAATGGAAGGGAAATGGGGGTAAAAGTGTATGTTTCCTCTTTCAGTATTCACCAAATGGGGCACAAATTGTAGCTGCTATAATGCATGCCATGCTTTACACTGATTTTCTACACTTGGTATTCCCTAGCTGAATTGTTTCTGAAGTCTATGGTGATTTTTTTCCACAGCAAATCAGCAGTTTTTCAAGAGGTCTCTGTGCAACCCAGGAGTATGACATTTACTAATGTGTTGAGATTCAGGGATTCTACTTTGTAGAAGCCAACACTAATAAGAAAGATATGGTTCAGTGTCCTGGGTATTCTTCCCAGTTTTATTAATTAGATGGAAAGCTTCTCCCTCTGGAATACTGCAAGGTATTTATTAACACTTCAGCCCACAAACTAGAGTAAATTTACAGTAGTGAAGGTAATTGTTACATACACCGGCTCTTGTTATCAACTTGGCAGGGATAAGCAAAAAAACCCCAGAGGTTTAGATTATGATCTTTTTCATGATATTTTAATTGTGCTTCTTAATCTGCTAAATTAAAAACTATAGTACAATCTTATTCAGATCACTGACAAAAAAGATCATATCAATTTGCAACAAAATGTATGAATGCTCCTATCTCTTTTAATTATACAAAGAATTTAACAGTCATATTCAACATGGCCACAGAGTGACTGAGACACAAACTCTCTTCTGCAGTTTTGCCATCTTATCCCTCAGCACCTTCCCGTTTCATTTCAAGCTTCCCATCTTTTAATGCACAGACACCCTTCCCTAGATGATCTTTAATATCACCACCTTCCTTCTCTTCCTTCATGTTCAGCATGAGGAGATACTCCTGCAGCTGTGTCTCAGCACACTGATGACTGATAATGACCAGGCAGGCACTCAATAGTATCTCGGTTACTTTTGTGCTTTACAGAGAAGCGTTAGGTATGCACAGAGATACTTCATGTAACCACGTTTTCCTCATCGTTGCTTTCAGCCTTCCTCCTTTTCTTTGCCTATCAGACCCTCTTATTCCTTCTGGGCACCATATGTCAACAATTTATAGTGACACCAACAATGCCCTCTCCTAATGCTGCACACTAATTTACCCACACTTTTTTTTCACTACGCAGCTCTCAGTGCTCTCAAAAGTTTAGAGTTGGGCTTTATTTTGCATTCCTTACCCTATTTCTACATTCTTGCACCCACCAAGAGTTGGGCTCTACCATCAGGTATATGGCCACATCTGTCAGTAATTTTAGAGATTACTCAGAAAGCACAGTTGTGCTTTGTGAGGATGTGCCATGAGAGAGGTCTAAATCAAAATTTTCATGTGCTACTACTGCTGGATCATCTCTTGTTTCTGTGGCTTTCTTCTTGTCCCAGATGTCTGCTTTCAAATGTCTGTTTCTTGTTGATCCTTCTTTATGGTCTACCAACACTCACTCTGGCTTCCCTTATAAATGTTATGTGCCCTAGCAGTGATCTGAGAAGGAAAGGGATGAGAATTTTGTCATCTGCTTAGCTATCCTGACTGCACAGGGCACACGTCATTTATAGCTGGCACTTGCCAAATACACCCCTGTCAAAGAGCTAACTAACTTACCAACATCAGCAGTTTTCAGGACTGTATCATAGATGATGTCAGAAGCATAGATGAAGCATGAGGTACATTTATACAGGAAGAATATGAGGAAGAATTTGGTCTCCCAAATCTTCCACAGTCTCTCTCTGCAATTCTGCTGGAGTCACAAAATCCCTCTGTGTCTCGCAGGCTTTCTGTGCAAACTACATGGTACTATTTACATCTTTATCTATATCTATATCTATATATCTATATCTATAGAGCTGTTATGCTATTTTAGCCATTTAATGTCTGAAAACAACAACAAATATTTTAACCAAAAAAAGGTGCTTATAGCATTTGAAACAAGGCACAGCAACGAGGTGAGATGAACAGGCGTGTTCTTTCTAATGATGGTGTGTGCAGTAGCAATATCGGGGCTTTTAAACCGCAATCCTCTTTCCCTAAGGCATTCTTCACGATCACATTCAGCTTTATATTTAGAAAAATATATTTAGAAAAATATTTAGAAAAGGAGAGAGCTCAACTTTAGTACTTCCTCTTCATGCTCTTTTGGTCTATTTCTCACTGTTGGCTACTGGGCAAAGTGGGAGTAAACACGAAGCTCCTTTTCTAAATATTTTAGCCAGTTTGTCCCTTCATCCATTTCATATACTTTTCAGAAATATTGAATATCCTTTGTAGACCTTTTTTTGGGTAAAGTTGAGCAGTACAACAGAGTTTGAGATGGCTCCTACTAAGGCGATCATTTTTTCCCCATGTATTTCTACGGATGCAGGACTATGCCCACAAAATGAATGTGTCTGGCACTGCACTAGGATGAACACAAAGTACAGCTAGGACCTTGACCACGTAGTGCTGACTTTATAGCACTGAGTGAGAGGGTCAACTGCACCAGTGTTGTAAAACTGTAAACAGACATTGACATTATACTGTATGTATGAAAATGCATAGAATACATTTAATTAACTCTAGGTTGTGATACAAACTGACAATTTTAAACAGAAATTTCAAAGCTAAGCCTGACACCTTTCCAGTCATTTTGCTCAAGAAGATACATATTTAGGCAAGATTTCTATACATTTGTATGGGAGGTTTTTTAATATATGAAAAATGCATATTATTTACCCAATAGCCTTGAATGTCTATTGGAGAAATACATATTTATTTTTAAAAGCAATCCATATATTATTTACTCAGTGGATGAGAATGACTTCAAAAACCCGTTCCGGTCCATCAAATAAATACATATTTATAAATGGTTTTTAAAATGCGTATTATTTACCCAATGGACTGTAATGGCTCTGCTAGTGCCATTACATGTAAATATGTAATTAGCCACATAATAAAAAATCCCCACAAAATTTCTCTGAAAAGCATTATATTTCCATGTGTCAATGTACAATACCTTTTCTATTGTTACTATTTTTCTTTAAACAGCAAAGGTGATTACCCTATGCTAATGACTAAGGCTTTGCTGTATTTCAAAGCCCCTCTAGCTCTGCAATTACACAAAACGTAAAAATTGAAATCCTCATTTCTTCCTTTTAAAATTAGTGTTTTAGAATCCTCATCTTGCAGTTGGTGCACCTGGCCTGGATCTTTGTGCCAGCCCCACGGATGTTGACCAGACTTTGCATAACTGAGCACTCCTGTCAGTAGGAGTTTGTTCTGTTCTCACACAAGCTCCTCCACACTGTCAGCCAATGCACCTGCACCATTACTGGGCCATCCAATCTTGTACACTGCCAAACTTTACTTATTTATTTATCTTCACATGGGTTATTTTCTGCGAAGCACTAAATATCCTCCAAAATCCCTTTCTCTTGCGAGAGTCAGGGCAGGATATGAGACATGCAACTCCAGGACCACAATCTATTTTATTACACAGTCCTGTATGAGTTTCTATTTGAAAGGATGTAGCACCCACCCCAAGTGTCTGGGAATTAACATTTGGTACAACACCTGCCAGGTCTACAAAAATAGATAGACACTTTCTAAGAGGAGTTAATAGTATCATTTTTAGTAGTACATGTGTGTACGTGCTGGAATAAGTGTCACACATTAAGATGTAAATTTTATTCTCTGAGCTGAATGCCAGGTGATTAATTCTGATAGCATAGTGATCAATTGGTACAGGTGCTGCACCTGAGTAATGTTTGTTTCTGTACACACTGGCAGCAAAGGTGCAGCACTAACACAGGTGTCACTTGTGTAGCTGTGCAACATCTCTGATTTCTTGAAAACACTCACACTGGTGGTTAGGCTGTATGTAGTTCTGCCAGTTTTTTCAATTAGACCCATTACTGATGTGATGAAAAAGCAAATTAAACATACCATGGTAGTATGTAAAATGGTTAGACAGAACATAAGGTTCTGGTGCTGAGCTTCTTAGGCACATGGCCTCTGTGTGCAGCTTCTCCTCACCAGAGTCTCTGGGAATTACAAAAATGGCAGACTTTTGCACGACAACTCAGCAGCACCAGTCTAGCAACTGAGGTATGGAACATCCAGAAATACATTGATGTAAAATTCCAGGAAGCTCAAACTTTGTTAAGACAAGAGCTACAATTACTTAGTTGCTTTATTTAAATCTGGCATAAACCTCTTGTTTTCACAAAGCTGCTAGAGATTGACACCAGTTTGAGGACAAAAATTGATAGATACAGGTAAAAACATATTTTTTTTCAAAATAACAAGAAATATTTGTTAATTGATGGTACATTTTTAGTTGTCTAAATCTCTGGCATGTGGAATCAATGCTGTGTGTAGCTAACAAGTATTTCTTTGCAATTTCCCCTCATTAAAGAACAAGGTAACATGCAGCGTCTGTCCAGGACTTAGATGTTCACATTTTCACAACCACTCTCCCCACCCCTTGCTCAACATGATGGGGCACCCAAGCAGGTAGGTGTGCTCATCTCTTCACTAATTTCCATTTAAGTTACCAAATCAAATCAAACTGCTACTGTGAAAACTATCTTCTCACAGAGGGGGCTAAAGGATCTCTCCACAAGTCACTCCAAAGCACCTCAGATTCAGCTTCCCAAAGCAAGTTAGGTGAAACAAACACAACTAACAGGATGCTGCAGCAGCAGGTCCAGCCAGGGCACACAGCTCATGGCAAGAAGTTTCTTAAGGTCAAGCACAGTAAGCCCACTGTCTGGCTTTGGTGTGCTGGAAACCTACATTAAGTCAGCACAAGCCTACAAAATCCTCTTTTCTTATTTCCGCATAGCCACTTGAGTTGCAGTAGAGAGACAGTATTTTGCACTCTCTCTCTCCCCCTCATGTCACTCAGCACTGTAAAGACGGCCCAGTAATATCATTTCCAACAGGCCCAAATTCCTGCTGAAATTAGCAGTCTCCCTGGAGGTCTGCAACTTAAGGGCCTGTACCCTATATTATTAAATCAGCCTAAAATATCCAGGTAAAAGCTATACTGCTTAAGATGAAGTTTTGGTTTATTTCTGCCACTCCTGCTGCCAGGATGTCATCTTATGTCTCTTTTTCTCTTGAAAAGCATGTAAATTGTTCTACACAAATAGAGTCATTAATAGAAAGCAAGACATCACAAATCAGACAATAAAGGTATCAATTAATGCCTGGGATGCACATGAGGCAATCAATTTTCCCAAATCCCAAATCAATTTAAAAAAAAAAAGGGATAAAGAAAAACAATTTGAATTTTCACTCCTCTAAAAGATGGGGATAAGAATAGAGAGGGAGGGAAGCTGGTGTGCCAATCCTTCTCACTGTCTGTCTTTGCTTGTTTCGTAATTACCAAACCTGAGGTAACTGGAAAAAATTGTGAAAAAGTTACTCTGTCCAAGGAAAAACCGAAATTTCAGATTAAAATGTTTAAAAAGAAAGGAAGAGAAAGAGAGAGGAAGAATGCAGCAAGTATTAGGAAACTTTGGGCCTTCAGTCTTATACAGGCACAAGGTGCCCGCACTAGGAAAAGGGATAATGTTTCTCTTCCTGTGTGTTTTTGTGCACTGATGGAAGTGATGTCCTGCAGCATTTCAAGTCATTTATTGAAGTTTGGTGGTGGTAGTGGGAATGTTGTTAAGGGAAGTAAAAAAAGCAATGTCCATTTGAAGCTTGTCTGTGAACTTTGCATGAACCGCCAGGAATAATGTAGTGTGATGACAAGCCAGTTATACCTTCCACTAAATTTGCTGTCTGGAATGAACTGAAATAGTGTTTGGTTTGTGTAATTACGTCCATCTATCTTTATATTCCAGCGGCATATCGCAAATTGAAAATACTAAAAATTGACTGTTGGTTCTGATATTTAATGATTGCCAAAGACAAGACGATGATTTATTGGTTACTTACCGATGTGACACATTTGCATCTTATTAGACGGAGATTACTATTCCTTAAAATGCGGACGAGGCCTGATCATGTCTGATGGATTGATTTGATTTGCAAATGTAATCAAACTAATAAGAGGGAAAAAATGAGCAATAATGCCTTGTTTTTCAACTGGCAATCACTCCCCTGCCAACAACGCTGATATCCCTGACTAAGCAGCCTTCACACAGTCTTCCTGTCTCCTCAAATAAACAAAGGGATGCGAAGAGCTTGATAAGAGGATAACGAGCCAAGTATGGATGTAACATGGAGCCTGTACCTCAGCACTGTACAAATGTACCAATGGGAGCACCAGGAGAGGACTGACAGTGCCTTCAGATCTTAAAAAGCAGTGAGTAAAAAGTCAAAGAGCAAAACTCTATGACAAAAAAGCCTTTACTGAATGAGTGGGGCGGAAAAAAACCGCATAAAAAAAGAAAAGTGTCTCTAATTCAGGGAACCCCAGGAGAACAGCCCCCACAAGTACAAAATTTACAGGATAAATACCTGGAATTCCTCAACCTGATGGGAAGCTAATTGGAGAGTGTACTTTGGACAACATGATTCAAGTAACTGGAATCATTGACTGTGGCCACAGCATCAGAGAACCTATTTCCAGGGGCATGCTGGATGTTGTTTTAAAATTATTCCAAATACTAAATGCAGGGTTTCTGTTGCAGCAAACAGTCTATCATTCTGGCCAGATGCTGATGCTCTGGTAAGCACTGAAATATTGTTCTAGAAAAGAGCAGACACTTATTCAGCTTGAAGTAAATGACCCTAATTCTCCACAGTAGGATTCTTTCTCGTTATTAATAATAAAAATTTTTTTAAAAGGAAAAAAAAGCTTTGTGCAAGGAATTGCACCAAGTCCCCCTCCATTTACACAAAAGTGGTAATTCAAGCAAAAGGCAAATAATAAAGCTCTGAGGTCCATACAGGTTTCAGATTGTGACCTGCATATATAGGGATTGATCCGAAGTAGTGAAATCAAGGCAAGTCTTTCTATTGGCCTTGAATGGATTTTCATATAAAGCTTTACTAAAGAGGGAGGTTCTAGCATGAATGTTGACAGCTGAGGAAGTGATCCTACATATATCTGGGAACACAGAGAACGCTGCACAATGGAAGTGCCTGTGTAAATAATGTGATTGTACTACTTAAATATTTTCCAGACTGATTGCTAATTTGCTTCACTAAGGGATATTCGATAATGTAAAAAAAAACTTGCTTTAGGGAACAGCCATTATGAAGCGTCAGGTTAAAAACAAAGTTGAATATATAGCTCCAATTACCATGCTCAAAGACCTCAAAATATTTTCATAATTTAAAGTTTTATAGCTCATGTAATTTATACTTATTTTAACAGTGGAAAAGCATCCCGTTCAAATTCCAATTAAATAATTACATTTCGCCTACCTAAAATCCTCACTGCATTTTTAATTGGATAGGACACACTTCACTGCTTCTCCTAAATTGTTTAGTATTGCCATTCAGTATATAAATAGCTACCACTTTCTACCATGGAGACAGTACACTTGTCCGTGCAGCTATCAATGGCAAATTCGAGTTCATCTGTGTTGGCTGCAGCACTGGAACTCAGGAGACCCACAGCAGCCTGTGCTCCCATCACCCTGACACAAGCTGGTTTTAGGTGTATTTTTTTCCCTCCAAGCTGGTTCTCTGAAAGATTTTATGTTTGTCACTGATGCTGGCTGATTACGATGCTGCTGGTTATGAACATGCAAATGTTTCTTGTCAACAGCCTCTTTTCTTGACTTTATCTCCTGAAATGCCCACCTAAGCCTCTTGGCAGACACTGCCCTCTGTAGGTTTATTCCACAGAGGAAGCAGGAATAACCCTTCACAGCACGTGCCCTGCTCGTCCCCAACACTGCCTGTTTGGAGCACCCTGTTTCCCAGTGGCCTCTTGATTACAGAGCCCATGGTGTCCTTCACATATGAGGATTACAGAACACAATACATTACTCATCACCACTGAAGTGCCAGGCACAATCTTGCGAACTCCAAATTTAGGCTGAATAAAGCTGCGCAAGTAATTAATGGTGTCCAGAAAACATTCAAGTAACTCAAAACAAAGAAACTCTTCAAAATTTACTCCTATAATCTCACTGAATGAAGACAATCTGGAATTCACAATGCATTTTGCACGTTATATCTGTAGCTGAAGATTCACTGACACTAAGCAACCTGCTCCTGAATCCACCCAACAGTTAACTTTATCTCTGGAAAACTTAAAAGTAGTAAAAAGTGAAGAACGGATCACAGAGTAGAATGGCTTTCTACAAGAGACTGATATAGGGAAGGACTCTAAAGTCTTCTCACTGCAAGAAAAGTTAATTAATGAAAGACACAAGGGTCACAGTAAGTTTTATAGGTTACCAGATATAGCTAGAATCGTAGCAAGCTTGGAGTCTAACGCCTGCTCAGCAGGGCAGGCATGATGCTAAAGCATAGCCAGAAGAAATCTCTGGCTAAAAAAACACCCTGCAGCCTGCCAGCATCACGAGATATTTATACTAGAAGTGCAACTTCTTTGAACAAACGTATGAGCAGCAGTCATTATCTGCTAAACTGTTCTCCCTTAATCTCTCCAACAGCTGGATGCATGAAAACTGCAGATCTGCCCCCGCCTCTTCTCACCCTCACCACAACTCTTTGCTCCAGTGTTCTCATGCATAACATGTCAGGACTTGCTAAGCGAGCTGACTCTACTCTGCAAGTGCCATTTCCATTGAACTTGGAGCCTTCTGCATCTGTAGTTGTGTCTCATTTCAGTATTTGATTTCACCTCAGCTGTTAATGCAGCTGATTGAAACTGATGGTGCACAACACAGCAGATGAAAACATCTTGGGGAGAAGGGTCAGACCTATACTGTGAAATTTCCACTTGTCTATAATACATGCCTCAGGAGTTTGGTGTGGAAAATACCTTAGCCAGACCAACATACTCTCAGAGAACTTTCCAGAACATGTTTTCAAATGAAAGGAAGGTTGTGTGTTTTCTTGCATGAAGAATTACCAAAATATTTTAATACTGCCTGCTATGCAGTATTAAACTTGGAGATGATGAATTAAAGTAACATGGAACACCGACTCAAAAGTTACAGTCAAGTGCTCCATCCAAGTAATTAAATATAGGGGCATCCAGTACTTGTATTCTTTGGATTTTGTATTTCTTGGGATTCTTCCTGCACACACATACATGCCTATACGTATGTGTGTGCAAAAATTGAGCATTGCCCAACAAAAAAAGCTTACTACCAATGACGGCATGAGTTCATAAAGCCCTTGTATGATCCAGCTGCGGCAGAAAGTGATTACTGCAGACTCACTTTTTAAAAACTGCTGATTCTTTTATCAGGCTAGACTGAGCCCTGCCATTACAACCCAGGTGCTCCCCTGTTATCCATACACTATATACAACCAGACCCAGGTCACCATGTGCCCTGCCAGAAACGTGCTGACTGGCTAAGGGGGCGTTGCAATTCAGGTAATTAATCCTATTCTAATGTAGGTTAAGCAGGTGTGAAGCTGAACTTATCCAGGGAGAAAGTAGAGGCATTCTTAGAATTACAGGATTTAACTGGTCTCAGCTGACTTTAGGAAACTAGACCATCCTGTGTCTCTGACCCAGTCATACAGGTGGAGACCTGTCTGCTCTAAATCCAGTCTAAGCGACTGGCCCTTTCCCGTCTCCCTCCTCCCATCCTGGATTTACAGTATCAACATGTATGACTGAGAAGGTGCTCTTTTCTTCCCCACCCAGAACAAAGTAAATATATTTTTGTTGGAGGCTTAGTTAGATGAGTAAGTCAAATGTTTAGTTTAAAACAGCCTAAATAGTTACCATAAGAGGGCTATGTTGCTCTAATTTTACTTCTGTATTCCCAGTGTCTCCTATGATCCTTTCAGAGGCCAGTTTAAACGACATATAACGTTGATCATCTTATCTCCAACAAAGCCTTCAGGAATTTTAAAACTGAAAAAAACCACTCTTTGTTCGGATGTTCTTTAAACTGTGAATCTGGTTGAAAAAAAAGCTTTATTTTTCTAGAGGAGAGGAGTCTGTAAACACAAATGTGATACTTAGTGAACATGAATGACAGGCCCAGTTCTGCTGCATTTGCCTCTTCTGCAAATTCCTCACTTAAGGAATAATGTCAAGATTTGTTCCAACTTTCTTCCTGTGTTTCCGAGCAAGGCATCTTCCTGCCTTGCAGCCATGCACTACTTGTAAGAAGCTGGCCATCCTTGAGGTATGAACTGTACAGTTTGGGGAAGTTTGGGAAAGGACACCCCCTCAAAGACTGTTTCAGAAGTTTCAATTCTTTCATCCAGTGTGCTCTTAACTGGTGGTCTTTTAATAAGCGTGAGCTAAATTATGGGGGGTGGCGATGGAATGATGGAATAGACACACGCCTGAAAATTTAATGTGCCCAGCTATCTCGAGTACAGCACTCCAGATGCTGTCCCACTTGCTAAAGGCCATTATTACTGAAGCCTCACATCCAGATTGCTTCCAAAAAAAAAAAAAAAAAAAACGGAGATTACAGTAAAATTAAAAAGGTTAAGATACATTTAGACTTCTTACCCTCTGGTAATAAGATTAATTCCTTGTTGGCTTAGAAGAAGGAAAACTGCTACTGAGTCATCTGCAATTTACACAGACCTAATCTAGTAAACCCGTTTGTCACACAAGAAGTGGGTACAAAGGTGAGTATTGTTGTCCCCTGAGTGGAAATACTTGCTTAAACCTCGATTCTGCACAGCGCTGCAGAGTCCTGAGGTGGTGAGTACACACAGGGGACAAAGGAAACTCTCAGCTCCCACTGGAACACTGACTACTGATGGGGATTTATCCCTCCAGGGCCAGATCCTTAAACAACAGAGGCTGGCACAGCACATTTGACTTGTACACCCACGACAACTGATCCTACCTAAGGCTCCTGGTCTGTCTCTATAGATTAACTGAGCACACTACCATCTGTATTTCTTTTTAATTTTTGCTGTAGTATCTGACCATGGAACAAGCCCAAACCACTTCCTACAGTTTTAGTTTGCATATTTGCACAGCCGCCTCAAAAACATCTGGATCTGCTAATGGAACAGAATAATAATTTTTTTCCCCTCTCCTTTATTCCATTTAGCAGTACATTTGAACACTTGCAAATATGCAAGGGGGCATCATCTGTGAGCAAGGAAGCAGGATCTCTAACTGAGTCTACAAGCCACCCAGGATAATACAACACTTGATTTTGCTGGAATAATAATAGCAAATGGCTGCTTCATCTTTTTATGCTTTTGCATTTAAGACTCAGAAACTAGCCATTTTTTGTTTATAGAAAGAAAATGAAAAGCCCTGGCATTCATTACTGTTGATTTGCTCTCTTTTTATTAATCATTTCTTATTTTTAAAGGGCCACAGGAGTGAACAACATAATGCAATGGTAGGAAGATATTTACCAATTTAGCACCTCATTATAAAACTACTCAGAAACCTCTTTGTCTCTCGTTTAACATAATAATTATTAGTGGCAACAAAAGTGGATCCCACACTTGCACCATGATTAGCAAGTGATGAATTTGGGTTGAATATATTGCATTTTGCTAAGTAAACCTTATTATATCCCAAATCCTCAGTCTAAAAAACATCTAATTTTAAGAAAATAATTTATACTCCTGTTAAAATGCATGTTTTCAAATTAACCAGTGATATTCTATAGAAAAAGGCCTCTTTTATGCTTGAAGTCTCCAGCTGCCACACAATTTATATCTCTTTCCTCCCCTCTTTGTTTTTCAGCCATTTTCCCTGAATGTCAAAGTCAATTTAGTGCATTTCACTTTGCTGAATAAATCAGAGGCGAAATCCTTGCTAAAAGTGAAAATTTGATTTGCTAAAAGGAGCTTAGGGCAACTATTAATCAATATATCCAGAGTGTCAAAGCTAAGGCCATGATAGACATGCATTCATTTGGAGATTGGTTGAGGCAGATAAAGGGGGGACATTGGGAAAAAAAAAAGTGCTACAGCCAGACAGTGTAGTGTGAATGTTGGGGGCATGGGTGGAGGGAGAGGACTGATTAAAAAAAAAAAAAAAAGGTAACAAAACAAAAAAAAGCAGGCAGTCACTCAGAAGGAAAAAGCAAGTACTTGTACACGAATAAAAGGTGAACTTTTAATAGAGACATAAAGTCACTGTTTAATTTGATCTTGAGAGAAGAGGATTTTAAATAAGGGATTTTTTTTCCTAAAAACTCCTACAATGTTAAAAGATGAGAATTGAGCCAAGTTCTTTTGTTACCTCCTAATTCTATTTTTTTTACTTTATTATGATTTTGGTGACGATTACTCTTAAACAAGCTTTTTTAACAAATAGGTAGAGATTTTGAAGTCATAACTAGCAAGAGTTTCAGTTGCTTGAGTTTTACTGCACATTTATTTAATATTTACATATAATTTGCAGGTGATGTTTATATGTTTGGGATTATTTTTTTCCCCCTCAGTTAATTTAATGCAAGTAAAAAATGCCAGAAGTGACTAACCTGGAAACTAAAGTGCTTTTTTTACCCCAGGACATCTACATCTAGCACTATTAGAAACCTTCTTACTTCTCAGCGCTGTCTCTCTCAGTTCTGAACTGGAACTAGCAGACATACTTAGAGTGTGTGCATCTCTAGTTGTACACAAAGCCACTACTTTTTTGTGCTGAAATCAGCTGAAATTTTGCCACTGACTTCAGCAACAGATTCATCAAGAATAGCCCAGCGCTGTATCTCAGGTGGGTATGTTAAATAAGTTTTAAAAACCCAAAAAGATCCCTTGGCTACTACCTTTTGCCACACTACAGACCCTTGTTTTGTTTTGAAAATGCTAGGAGACTTGTGGACATGTTTATTCGTGCATTATCCTACCTCTTCCTCCCTGCCCTGCAAAATCACTTAAGCCCTCTCTGTGATACTACCTCCACAAAATAAAAAACCTGGAAATTGCCACCATTCCTAGCACTTCAAATGACAGGACAGATGAACTGCTGGCATTTTAGGCACACTGCTCTTCCATTCTGTTAAAAGAAACCTGAATCAACATGGTGATCTAAACCCTGGCAGTGTCAGGCAGTCCATCCATGCTAATGCTCAAAAATAATACCGGCAGCCAATTGCTGATTTCCCATATTGTACAATTCAGTGACAGAGGTCAAGGAAGTCATTAGCTTTTGAGAAACCTCTTGGCTGAAATCTCTACCCTCAAGGCCCAGGGAATGGTCTGCCTTAGATCACGTCACACAAGTTGTGAGTTCAAGAACGCTTCCCTCATAGGAAGAGCGGGTCTGGTTTCTGTACTTAAAGCATGTTTGTAGAAGGAGTTAAAAGAAGGGCAGATACCAGGCTTTTGATAAAGCGTCCCAGTTAGCACACTGAGAAAGGGCAGGATGTCCTGATTCCCCGCGAGGCTCACGTTATTATTACTGCCAACCTCTTAGCACCTCACAACTCATACTCCATTCCATGGCACATGAGCACTGAACACCACATTTACATGTCCAGCTGTCTGTGGAGGGACAGGCACCGTGTGATGGGGTGCTCTCGGAAGCTGCAGGATTGTGTCTGAAATGGCCCTAAATCCAGCTAGCAGCACAAGAGACTAGAGAAGGCTGAGCACAAAGAACAAATTTTACACCAGCAGGCAGCACGGTACAGACACGCAGGAAGACACTTGTCCCCCTTGCAGAGCTGAGATTCTCTATGGGCTGCCCCAATAACAATCCACAGAAGTGCCTGTGGTCAACTTTTTTCTGTACTTTTACCTACACGGAGTGGTATTTCTGAAACACACCGTGAGAAAAGGGCATTTTGGAAATGACAACTCTGCAGCAAATCATGTTCTTGTTCAGTATTAGAATGTCAAACTACACCCCTGAGAGCTGCTTTGGAAAGGAAAGCTTACATATTGTCCTCCACATAGAGTATGCTGGAACAACAGTGTTTCATAAAACATTAACAGTAAAATATTCAAAACATCATTGTATTTGTTACATCAAAATCATGCCCTTTTTTTCATTTTTTTTTTAAATACTAGCACCAGTGGCAGTATCAATTTCTAACTATTCACTTCCCTGAACACTGTTCTGCTAAAAAAACAGCGACACAGCTAAGACAAGCAGGCTTATTTTACTAAATAATGTAACTAGTTATTTTTGATGTATTAGTCTGATTTACTGTTTCCAAACAAATTTTTCATCTTAAGTGCAAAAAGTTGATTTCTATGGTCTGGTTGATGTTTTTTCATGCATGCAAATTTTGTGGAGAACATTTTATCTTTAGCTTCCTGTTATGCACATTTTTAAGAGCTTAATGTTTGCTGCCTCCACTTAATATGAAAGAATGTTGCACATTTTGGTGAATGTCAATGAGAGAGTTGCAAAAATCGCGCTGAAACGACTCTGGTACTGTGAGTAGGTATCAGCAGAAAGCCACCCTATACAGAGAAAGTTTAATTAATATAATGCAACCAATGAAATTGAAACTCCTCAAAATACAATGTGATGGGGAAGAAACTCAACTAACAGAAAACATTGAATTAAGAAAGGCTTCCTTATTTAAAAGATAAATAAAGTAAAATAAAACAAAATAAAATAAAATAAGTCTTGCAGAGGCTTCCTAATATATTTACAATTTATTTAGTTCAGTTAATAGGAGTTTTGTCTCTCCAGGCAGGAGACGAAGCAGCATCAGCCTCTCTCCTTAAGCACCTTCAGTATTTTACTAACGAAGTTACAGTACATCAGAATATTTTAATCTGACACAAAGAACAACAATAGATCTGACTGCTGGCCTGATAATCTTCTTATCACACCCTGTGAAACCTAGCTCTAATATTTGACTGAGCCTCCATTACTCGGCAACACATTCTAAAAAGGCCAACAATGGAGAGAGAATGAAGTGGAGTGTGGAAGTACCTCCATATCTACATAAAAGAGATTAGAGGCGACAGCGTTCCATTTTACAGCTCAATCATATTGTGTTAGCATGCGCTTATCCGAGCGCGGATGAAATTGAAAGAGAAATAAAAAAGAGTCAGGCAGATAGGAACCATAAAAGCGAGGCATGAGCAATTTCCAAGGATATAAAAGGATGCTAATGGCGGGGCCCTGTCATTCTTAAAAAGGGCTATTAGGGCACCATCATCTGTTCTTGTGCCCTTACGCCTCTCTAACTAAAGTCAAGCATTTCCTAATGCCATTGTGATCTTTTTCTTCTTCAGATAAGACATGGTCATGTTTCATAACAACACACTTTCCATTTATTTGATTTATAAATGCAAGGAGACTAATTCTATTTACTGATAAAGGCTTTCCATATATATTTTTCTTTCAATATTTCCCTTTGTAAATGGTATAGACTTTTTGTTCAATAAAAGCAACTATTGAAATATTTCCAATACCACAAAAATACTAATGATTTTATGAAAGGACTTGAACTTTGTATAATTTGAAAACATTTTTTAGTCTGTGACTGAAATTGGAAACAGTTGGCCAGGGCAGAATGAATATTGCATTGTTACCTTTTTGTAGATAATCCTATTAAAAGACTTTTTTTCAGAAGAGCAAAAACATTGCTTTGGTTTCCTCCACAAAGACAAATTTTACACTGCTTTAGAGCTGAGATCTTTATTAGTTATTAAGCACCTGATATATAAGGCCCTTTAATTACACTGAACCTTAAGAAATCACTATAGTAAAGAAAGATTTGCTGATTGCTGCTTTGCTGTGCTAGGCACAAATTCACTACTGGTATAATTAATCGACTCTACGAGATTTACACCATGGGTTTACTTAGTCCACCAAGCTACAGTGAACTTTTATGCAATTTGCACCCCTTTCCTAATTCATCCTTTTCCCCATCCTGTTATGCTTCTGCCTAGAGTAATATTTGTTAGCTTAGCAAACAGGCAGCACCAATCCAGGCTCTTCCAGAAGTTGTTTTGTGCCAGACATTAGCTGAGAGGAGGCCGTCCAAGTGCAGCCATACTCCAACATTCAAAACCAAGACGCAAATGCTCAACATATTTGTCCTTTAGCATTTTGATTTTTGTGATCAAATACCAGACAGCAAGCACAGATTTTATCACAGTCCTCTGTTACCTGAAGGCTTATGAAAAATTGTCTTTATTTCCTGTTTTTTTTTTTTTTTAATTTTCATTTGTAAATTAAATTAAGTAAGTACACTTACCTAGGGTGGCTTTACCGCTGTAGGTATGGTTTGAGCTTACTTTGCACTAAAATGCTGTCTCATGGCAGGTAAGTTCCCGGAGCAGTTTAGATTGCAGACTTTAAATTTTCAAGGCCAGTTTACAGCATCCAATACCTTTTCCACGCTAACCAAAGCCATCATTTTAAAGGCTGCTCAGTCTCATCCCTCTGCTCTTCCCGTCCCTCCAGCCAAATCCAAGCTACACAGCATATTCACAAATCAGACTGACAAAAGTTCCCCTGCAACTGCTATGGAGCATGACTGACTTCTTTGAGAGCTACTCTATTTCGGTTAAGGTGATCTAGGTATCTTCCAAAGATGAAACTCAAACTCACCTACTTAACTCATTTTGACTTAATTTGGGGTGCTTTATTAGCAACCAGTGTAAGACAAAGTAGCTACTATAATATAGAGTGATGTTTAAATTAGTTTACAATTTGCTTGGGCTCATCTAGAACTGCTCTGAACAAAGCCATTCAGAAATGTCAGCTGTGTTCCTAACCACTGTAACAAATTGTTGCCTGAACGCTGCACACCTAATGACTTCAAATTAGCTGCACTGCGATATTGCCTGACAGTTCGTTACGACTGTTAGCAACATAGCCGGCGTATCATGACCAATAAATTGGTTTCAGTGTGGGCTGGGAAAGGGACTTCCATCAATTTGATTAAAGAAATTACTGTAGCATTCAAAGCATAAAGACAAACTAGTTTAAGGAGACAGAAATAAGTTAACTGTACCAGAAAAACACTGCTTGTGATACAAGAGCTTGTTTATACACCGTTTGTGGCACAGAGAATGACAAAATTTCAGCTGACTATTTTAGAGTCTTTAGGCTGTTGTCTTTCCTCTGAAGCGACAAAAAACCACTTCATAAAGGTACAAATTATTATTCATCTTTGCTCTTCATATATATATTGTGTTTATATTTATCTAAGATGACCCAGAAGAACTGGTTAGCACAAGGGACAAAAAACAAACAAACAGCAAGAATATTTCTTTGTGATTTCTTTTGAAACTAGAAATAAAATATATTTAACTCTGATAAACAACTGACTGGATTATTTATTCTACTATTAAGGTGTCCCAAAATCACATCTAAAACGAGAGTGACGTATTACTCTGAGGAATTAAAGGTTATCCACTCTCATGCTTAATAAGGCTCCACTATCAAAATTAGAAAACTAATGAGCTGATGAAAACACACCAACATGCTCACTCATCTGCTGGACTAGAAAAATACCTCAAGAAACAAGAGAAAAAGCTGACCTTTGTTCGTGTGACTTTACCATTTGTGAAAGGTGATAGACTGAGAACCCTGGAGACTTCTCTAAGTTTGTCTGCTAGCTCACAGAGCGAGAACAAACACCTCAGCACTGGGGAGGGGGAAAAATACACCTGAAATGTTACCTGAAGGAATTGCTAATCTTCTCAGAAACGGCTTTTGATGACCCCCATTTTTCTCGCTAATAAGAATGCCAGTCAGCTTTTATAATATCAACGCATTTATGTGACGCAGACTGCAGTCCATTCCGTGCAGACCAAGGAAACACTAAGTTGTAAGAGGAGACTTTTTGGGACAATCCAGTTCTTTCTACTGAATTGCTGGTACAATTCAGTTCTCACACTAGATCAATCAATGAAGAAAAAATTCCTCTGTGCCTTGCCAAAACATAACTGAATTTTTTCGCCTCCTGTGGTCAGTAGTGCTGCATTTATGTAACAGAGGAGCCAGACTTACATTAAAATACTGCTGAATCAGATGACTACAGGACTTGTACGACCCTTTATACCAGGCTAATGCTCTGGATAGTAAGGGAAGTTCATCTTAATAAAAGCAATACATGAAAAAAAAAATTCTCTAAGCAGCATGTAAAACTTATTAACATGGTAACACTTGCAGCAGCAACACTACTACCTCCAAGGTAAGATACACCAACACCTAGACTATGTTCTGTGGGAATATTCTGGAGACTAAGGAAAACTTTATGCACTGTAGGGAGAGAAAAAAATAGTATTTTTTCCCAGCACAGAATAACCCATGCAATGATTTCTGTGTGTTATCTATTTGCAAAGAATACTGTATGTACCTGGAATATGCTTAGCCCATCCAATGATCACCACCAGTTCTCTGTCTGCCAGGTCACAAAGAGTGGTAAGTGCTTTGATGTCACTGTCTGGAACAGTGGGGTCAGGCATAGCATAGATCTTCTCTGGTTCAGCCACCAGCAAATGGGAGACAATCTTGTTATCTGTAAAAATGGTCCAGAACATTACAAGATCACCAGTGGCATCATTCTACATTTCAAACAGATGGCTCAGATTTCAAAGTGCACAGGAATTTGTCTTAAGACACTGAACCTAAATTACACCATATTGTAACTTCATGGCTTTCTACAAGTGGTTACAGCACAAACAAATCTGATCAATTAATAGTGTTTATCAAGCCAGACATGTATGTTCTTAAGTTAATAAATGTAACGGAACATAAAAATACATGATCCCCTTTTATTACTGGAGTACAAACTTTATAGAAAAAGATTAATAAATTATAATGTATTTTGGACTGTGCAAATAGAAAAGTTTTGCCTTCATCTAATTACCTGAAAGGTATCCCACCCCTTAAAGGCAGGGGTGTTTTTGAGTGAGTAAATACCACATGCAATTAGTCAATCACTGTAACTTCTGTCAGCAACCCAACTACTTTATGCACAAACCCAGACTAATGATCTCCTTCTCATTTCTAAACAGGAAAAAACATAAAATCAAAGAGAATAAAGAGTGTAAAACTAAGCAAAGTACAAAAGTATACAAACTACCTCAGAAAACTGATTTTTTGCAAAGAATGATACTTTATCGTAGTCACATACTGCTTATTTTTATCAATATAGTATTTTCATTCATGTGTTAAAAATTTACTTTTTCACCCAGATAACTTGTGAAATCTATTTGGAGTAATCAATTAAGTTATATGAAAAAGTGCAGAGAGGAAAAAAGAGAGGTGCCCACAAGATTTACAATACAGTGTTGCTATGCTGTAAGTAGGATAAACATAAAATGAGCACTATATTCCCGTGAAGGCACAACGGAAATATTTTATCTCTATACAGGAACCTGATTTATCACTCTGAGAAGGCAGAACTGAAAAATAGGAAAAGGACTAATTCATTAAGCCTCCTAATACAGGGCACATTACTATACTTCCCAACATATTTACATTTTACTTTCCCTGGTTGGTGCAGCTTTTGACTTCAAATGCACCATCAGAATTTAAAGCCCAAATGGCACCCTTTAGTGATTTTACATGAATCTGTTCCCTTCAGGGAGAGAAAAAGTTACAGGGCTTGTTATAAATGGCATTCCACTGAGAGAATTCCAAGTATTTTCTGAGTTGAGAGAATGCTGCCAGAATTAGTATAATTTTCCCCATCTCCAAGTAAGTCACAGGATGGACCACATTGTCCTCCTGCAATGGAAGCTGACTGGGATGTGACTTGCTGACTTGCCCAGCAGTGTCAGAGAGGATCCCTACTAGTCCATGACATATTTCCATAAAAAGCTCACTTGATTCAGATTTCTGATACTTTATTGCTCTTTAGTGACAGAGACTTCTTGATTCTGATCTACAGTCTCTACAATTTTTGCCTTATTCCAAATATGTGTGTCAAAAGTTGTGATATATGCTAGTTCTTCATATAATAAGTGCAAGAGCCAACTGAAACCATCACATCACATGTTTTATTAAAAGGGGACAAATTCATACTTCATATGAACTATAGGAACTACGCCAACTGATGCAATTCTTGATCTCAACAGTCTACTGATTATCAAACTGATTAATGAGGAATTCTATTCTTATTTAAAAATGACAGATGGTAGTTTTAACTTACACTGGCAAACAGCCTCTGTACTTAAACAGTCTCTCCATAACCTGTTCAATATCGCACAGAAAACGTTTAAGTGAGAAAAGGTAAAATTACTTCTTCCCAAATTCCAGTATTTCTAATTGGTTAGGAAAATAGGGTAAATTAATTAGAGTTTTTTAACATCCAAACATATGCAGCTGAGGACTTCTACTTTTTGGGATTTTAACCCATGAGAAGTGAATGAAGAAGCACTCTCATCCCTGAGTTCTGGGTTTTTTCCCCTGCAGCAGAAGAAATGGCCAAAGAACCACTTTCATTTGTATGAGGTTCCTGACCAATGGCATTCTGTAGATGATTTAGGAATATTGTATATTTTGACTGGGATTTGCAAAATCCTTTTTATTTTTGCCATCAATAAGATCTACAGGCAGGCCATTAAATTTCACGGTGAAGCTGGAAAATACAATAGAGATCAGAAGTATGTGTAGAAAAGATCCTCCCAACACCTGTTCTTTCCTTACAGGGGGAAAAAGCTACATGTGTTGGCACATGCATTAGCAGAGAACATAGGAAAATTCTGAATGTACTCAGAAAACTCCATCACTCAGGAAATTGAATAGCCATGAGCACTGTTTCTAGGTAAATCTTATTTAATGTTTCCCTAATTAGAATCAATAGAACCCAATTTTCATTCCTGTGCCTTTGTTATGCACAAACTATCAGTCAGGGTCCAGAAAATCTCCCAGGCTACTTCCATACAAAACTGATTCAACTATCTCAAGTCTGGACACTTATCTGTCAGGATTTGAAAATTAAGTTTGAAAAATGTTTGTTACAAAATTGTTTATACTTGGACGAGTTAAGGAAAGAGGAGGGAGGCACTCAGATAATGAGTAATGATTTATGAGGAGGTTAGTTTATCTCAGACAACTGGAGCTTACAGAAATCAGTGTAGTTATCACCTTATAGGTAATGTAATGCACCACGTTGCAATAATCTCAGGTTTACACTGAGATTCTTGCATTTCAGTACAACTGCATTAACCTCTGTTCATATCTTAAGGGCTTGGGTCTTTTGGGTTGGAATTTTTTTTTTTTTTGTCTATTTGGTCTTGGCTTTTTTTTGTATGTTAGGCTATCAACATTTCTACTCAATGACAATATCAAGTAAATGAAAAACTGACAATCTGTGCACCCAGGAAAACTAAACCTCTAATGAAATTAAGCATTAGAGTTTATTAAATTTTATTGTATTATCAGAAAGTTTTTATTATAATGTGCAAAATCTGCTTAGTGCAGCCCTAGATTGTATTTACAGAACAGTGGGACAGCTTATGGAGGCTGAGTAGAAGATGCCAGATTGGACAATTGAAGGAATATAATCAGCATAATGTTTTTTGGAAAGGCAAAAGGAAACTATGCCATATGTTCACTTAAGCCTTAATTTTATGTAAAACTGGCTGTTTTTACTTTGACACAGCTAAAATGCCCTTTCACTTACAGCTCAAAGACTGTTTATTTGCTCTCCAGATCCCCATATGCTCCAGTGTATTGTACACAGCACTGTCCCCTACTGGGGAACACCAGTGGAAACAGATTCCATTTTCCATTACAGCCAGGTATTTTCAAGGGGCTAAAACTGACAAGTGTGTTGTCAGAGGCAGAGGCAAATGGGAGACAAGAGAGAATTTGCCCTCCTTATTTCACTGGCTTATTTATCCATGTTAGCAGCAAATTAACCTCCTCAGCAGGAGCAACTGGATGTGTGTGCTCCCATTTGAATTTGGAAGAGTTTACAACACTTGATATAGCCTGTGTGTCTTTGCAGGGTAATACACTAGCCTCTTGCACTACAGCTATAATGCTATTAAATTTACTTCATGGAATTAGTACAGTCACTGCTTGAGTTTATATAAGCTGCAAAGCAAAACCCCTAACTATTTTTAGTTAATCGCAAAGAGGATGGAACTTGTATTTTAGCAGTGAGATGATCATCTCTTTCTCTCTTAATTTCAGCCTGGCGAGATACAATCAAGGACATTATTAAAACATAACAAAACAAAGCAAAAAAAAAAAAAATCCATGAGGGTACTAGAGCCCAAACCACCAATTTCAGCTTTGTTATTAGTGTGGCATATTGCTGTTTTAATCTAATGCTAGGTAGTGTATTAATCCATAGGTGTAAATTAATGAGGCTCTTAATGTATTTTCATTGGGAGGTTGAGCAGTCAAACTCATTTAGTTAGTGAAAACTACAAAAATCACTTTCTTGTGAAATCTGAAAGTAGAAGCTTCAATGAGCTAATGATCACAGTATGAACCATTTTATGTACCACTGAAAATAAAGATAACCTGTAAATGTAAAATTTGCACTGCATAAACCATGCTTTTATACACTTCCACCTGTAAAAACACTCTTTGTTCAACTCCACTTGAGAAAGATGAGCATATTTAAAACAAAACCTGTTAACAGCTATATTGATATAGTCTTCATGGTAATATTTTCTGACCAAACCCTTGTTCCACTCAGAAGGAGCTTTAGCAAACAGGGCTAGGAGTCAACAGCTTGCACTCAGAGAGAAATGTTGTGCATGTGGTGTACTCACATGGCTTTTTTGCTGGCTGAACTAGCTGAGGGTTCAGGTATGGGCTGTTCTCTGCATCTATTCTGCGCTTGTACTTCTGGCGACCTCCACGTACTCGGTCTAAGCGCACACCTACATTTGGAAACACAAGCAAACACGCAATTAAATATATTATGAGCACGCCTTTCAGGTAACAATCTTCTATTTCCTGCCTTCCAATATTTATATTAAAAACATGTTTATTTCAAAAGATTAATTTTAGAAAGCAATGGGAAATCAGCATTACAAGTATTTGCAAGCAGCTTAGAGTTTCAGACATGCAAGACTAAGTATACAACATAATTTCCTGTTCATTTAAAACCATTCATTCTTTTTTTACATATTATTAAAAACAGCTAACAAGTTTAGTTTCCATTTGAAAGAGCCTAATCTTAAGTCATCTTTGCCAGAAGCAGAATTTCAAAGCTGTAATAAACACCATGGATATAGAAGCATAACATTATGAGCAGAGAAGTACAGAGAACTAGGACTTTAGAAACAATGAGTGCTGTATACAGTTTAGATAGTCAAAACCAAATTAAGATGGATTAACATGGCCAGAGGATACAAAGTAAGTATCCCTAGTAAAATAAGAATATATACGTGGCTTCAAGACTGAAACTGTTCGTGAGGATTTGAAATAAATCGTACAGATGTGCATTTAGATGTCATCAATGATGAATTAACACTTGTGTTCTATCTCCATACTGTTTATTCCTTCAATACAGCCTTCTGCTGCCTGGTTTGTAGGGATATACGAGTTTACCTTCCTGAAACAAGCTATAGCTGCTTTCATTGACAAAAAGAAACAAGGAGAAAAGGTGCAAAGACAGTAGGTCTTACAAAACAAGGAAGTATTTTTATTTCTTTCTGAGTCACCCAGGCAGATTTCCAGACAACCAGGATGAATGTGTCTAAAACCAAGCAGTAACACAACACAGAAGTTGAAGAGCTTGGCACATATGCAGGGCAACAGGACAAGTAAAACCAAGTGCAAAATTTGTCCCTGATGACATGGATTTAACAACACAAGAATGCAAGGACACAGTGTATCGATGGCCCCTGTGAGTGATGTAAAAAAGTGCAACTCACTTTCTTACTTTTCATTGTCTATTTTAGCTCTCCTCCCTCTATGTATATTTTCTATTGCTATTATCGTGCCCCGCTCTTCTAGGTCCCACCCCTCTGATCTCTCCCTTGCACAAAATACCTCCAGAACTGGCTTCTGGACAGCACGAGAAGTCACCACCAAAGAAGTTACAGTTCATGTGCACAGCAAGAAGAACACAGCACAGAGTTTATGTGCTGTCTATGGACTTGCACTAGTAGGGCAGTCTAGTTACCAGAAAACATCTGTCAGACCTCTTTCCTTCTCAAAAAACAAATAGGATAGATTGCGTTTTGGTAAAGGAAAACTGTTTTGCCAACTAGCCAGAAATCCAAGGCCAACTATTGTTGGGGTGGTTGTGTTTCTTTTTTGCTTATATTTCCTGGGTTACTAACACAGGAAGGAGATGTTTGTTTTAAGGACACAACCAACATCTGCAGCTATAATTCAGCGAGTTGTGCACAACAGTGATCAATAGCTTTTGCTCACCAGGAAAGCGGGTAATGATCACCTCTACTTAACAGCGAAATTTCACTTGGTTTACTGCAGAAGACTGTGTATGTCAGTCCATCAAATCCAAGAAGTACATTTCTCACTGTATGTCACCAGTTTTATTTGTGTGGATCACGTGATTTAAACACGAACACAACTGAACCACATACCCCAAGAGGTCATTGCATAATTATGAATGAAATCTTATTTATGGTAGTTGCCTATGTAACTTGTGACTGATTTGTGATCTAAGCTGTTTGATAAAATTTATGCTGATTCAATCAACACAGCATGGTTCTTTTCTGGTTGCTTTTTTTTTTTTAAAGTTATACTTAGAAATGCATGAACTACAAGACCACTTTAAAAACTGATAGCTCAAACCTTTCCAGAACTAAACATAACTCACTGTTCTTCACACTCGAATCAGGAGTTTGAGCTACACCTGAAGCAAATGACATCCGGGACAATACACTGCCATAAAAACAAATAGCAAAAGACTGAGGTTTGATAGTCGAATATTCAGAAATAGGCAGAGGATTAGAACAAGCCACATGCGATATTGGTGGGATTATGAAAAAGATGGCCCAGCATTTGAAGAAAAATAGATAGAAAATGATTTCTGCATAATTCAGATGCCATCCTTCTTTCTGCTTGGGAACAGATTTCATAGTGATAAAAGATGGATGGCATCAGACAGAAGTATGTTTAATCAAAAAGTAATGGAGCTGAAGCTCAAATTAAAATAATATAAATCTACCAAGATGAACAATTTTTTTTACCTCCTTTGCATTAGATATACATCCAAGCCATTCACATACTCAATGGGAGGAAATACAGAAAAATGTCACAATAGCAAAATTTTACTAGGATCTCTGCCTTCACCTAATATACATCACCACATATGTAAATAAAGCTTTCTTTTAAAAAACCCAACTTGTAGATAACTGGGGAGCTATTGTATTGCACATTTTAAAATTACCTACGTCTATAACAGAACTAATTCCAATTTTAATGAGAAAACTTTTTTTGATAACATAATACCAATAGACGATAAATTAGAGATTTATAAGCCTTCCATTAAAACTGATAGAGTTTACCATCATTTTGGCTCCCAGGATTTCCTTGCTCCTAGTACTATAAGAAAGTAGATACTTTGGAATCAACCTCCAATAATCTAACACACCCCAAGTGGTGTTTCACTTCCCAAGGGTCTTTATAGAAGTAACCACAATGCAAGACACGGCTTAACAAGCTATACCCATCTGACATTCCAACAACTCCAAAAACTTTGGAGTTTGGCAGGTAAGCAAACTGAAATCCAGAGGTTCCAGAGTATATGAATGCGTATTCTCCTCTAACTCCTATAGCTTGCATGAGAGAATCCATTACATAAAGGTATATTTATCTGCTCTCAAAACAGCAGCAACTGATGCCTCCTTTGTTAGAATAACTAAGGGAAGAAATAAAAATAATTTTGTCCAGAAAAATCCTCATTTGGGGCAGGAGGAGCTTTACATCAGTCACAGATGTAACTGAACTCCACACAGTCTGTAATCAGACTATTAAGGAGAATATTGCGACATCTGGAGAAATTAAGTAGAACTCTGCTTCAGCTCTACTGTGCATTGCGGCTTCACAAAGTCCTCAGCATCTCAGTTCACTCACCCTATTAGTCCTCAGCCATGAAGTGAAAAGAAAGATACCCACTCCACCCATGAAAAATCATGTAACATCTCCCAGTGAGCTGCATTGTAGGTGTAATGATTACAGTTCCTCAGGGTCGAAACATCCTTTCATGTCACTGAACACAGCTCCACTGCAGACAAGGAAGTTGATTCTTCACGTGCTCATTTTAAAAGCCTTCAACAGAGAAACAAAACCAAGAACCCTAATGGGAAAAACAGGGATGACCACAGGGTAGAAATAGGAAGAACAGGCTTGCCACCAGTTAAGAGACCAGTTACTTCCAAATGTTCAAGCGCAACACATTCACTTTACAAGCAAAGACAAGCACAAGTCATGAACTCATTTGTTCAGGAGTGATGGGGAATCAGAGATTTAGACATAATTTACAAATCTCAGAAAATGAGGGTTGGACTGTAGAACTGTAATATATGGAGAGATGGAAACTATGTAAATCAATGCAATTGCTACCTTTTAAAAGAAAGCAATTACACGTACTGCTACAACATAAGAAACTCTCCAGCTGCTCTTGAGGGGAAAAAATGCTTTGATAGTGACTATATAACCTTCCACGAAAACAGTTTACCTCCTGGTTCCTTACATAATCTTTGCATGATTTCTATCAAGTGCTACACAACACAAATCACATTGGGCACTTACTCTGCACTAAATGTGTCCACATAGTCTTGCACAGAAACAACTGAAGGCCAGGGCTGCTGTACCATATGAGCTCCCCACCAGGTATTTCAATCTAAACAAACTTAACATAGGCAAAGCTGAACTCATTTTCTCTGTATTTCCTCATCTGTTCTTCCCTTGCCAAAAAAATGTAAATTATTATTCCTATTCTGGGGTCCTTTTCTCATATTGCCTTGAAGACCTCATGTAGGACAGGTACCCACTGTGATTATGCTACATAACCAAAAAGATTGCCCATACCCCAATATATTATTGATTTTGCAATTCAGTTCCTCAGTACAAAAGTACTATTCAACCACGTCATCTCATTTTGCATACAGATCCAATCCATGTTAGAAGTACACTATTTACTCCTTTTATCATCCACCACTATTTACTCCCTTATCATCTATCTCTACTCATCTTCACCATTCCCTCCTTCTTACCTTGGCTACAAGCTTCCAGCGTTCATCTGTTCACCTGATCCATAAACATTCTCATCCTTTCCACAGGGCTCTACACCTCCAAGGAATTCCCAAGCTACATCGGTAGGCATTAGCCCAATCCTTCAAATCAAGGCCTACCAACACCAGGACGGCCTGTAAGAAATTGTTCACTAATTTTAATTGGGGGAACTTTTTATTAAGGTAAAAAAAAATCTAATTCACTTCAATATGAATTAATATCTGAATAAATCAAAAATCCCCCTTTATCTTCCAGTACATCAGTAAAGAACAGGTTTGAAATCAGACTCAAATGTGCAATTTTGACTTCCTCCAGGAATTTCATATTCTGCGCCCTTCCTGTTCCCCCTACATAAGAGACTCACGGTGAGCTGATATGTTCTACATTAATGCCTCTCTGGCAAGCTCCACCTCTAACACAGGATTTGAAATGTACGAAAAACATTCCTATCTCATTTTTTGAGATATTTGACTGGCTAACAATCCATTTTCTACAGATGTCTGCAAGATTCCCAGCATTGTCTTCAATAGTGAGACAGGTAAGAACGAATTCCCATGCAACTGCATCTTTCCAAGCTCTAGAGGAACATCAGCAGCAGAGGCAAAAAACCCCCAGATTAACAGCAAAACTGGAAAGCACAAAAATAATTTTAATGGCAGGTTTCAATGTGGTTCTCCTTTGGGACAATGTCTTGATAGAGTGTTCCACTTCACTTGAACTAACCGTGATTATTTTTGAGACTGCTGAGTAAGCTTAAGTGAATATTATAAACTCTGTGTTTTGCTTTTATTTACATAAAACAGAAAAACTAGTTGATTTTTCCTTCATGAACACAGAATGGATTGAGATTTAAGAATGCACAGTCATCTAGATACTCTTTAGACACTTCAGCAACCTCTATAGTTTGGGATTAGAGTCCAGTGCTTTAACCCTACAGTCTGAAAGATTTGCAGTGGAAAAAGTACTTTAAACCATGAAAGACCTCTCTCAATACACTAGAAACATGCAGAAAAGGAACACAGCTGAAGAAACAGGCCAATATGACCTATCTTTTTTTCTGGATCTGCAACCTTGTTTTATGTGCTGAGTTACAAGGATGCCAGAGAGCTTCTGCAATCATTTTACAACATATTTGGATAATACCCTATGCAGGTAAAAATTCAGCTAGAGTTGTAAAATACGTGTCTACTAGGCAGGTAATATTCCGAAAACAGAGCCCTAATTCATCAATGAAGATATAAGCTATGACTCACGTTAAAGTTTTCCTGATCTATGGCTGAATTAACAATTAGCAAGGGAAGACTTTAGTGTTTTGTCTTCCTATAGCCACCTGTGCAATTAAACACATTATTTAGAGTAGCTTAGGAAGTCTAAAAGTCATCCTCCTATACATTCAGTTAGGACCAAAAAGTATTTCTTAATGTGGGATAAAACTGGCTGTTCTTAAGAGGTGCCTGTAAAACAATTAATTCATGAACTGACCCATATAATTGACTGAAAAACAAACTGATGTTTTTATCACTTTAATACCTAACTTGATTTGTGACCATAAGTTGTTTAATTTATATGTTTCTCTGCAATGATTTGCAAAAATCAGTGTATTGTAAAAATCCCCTAAATAATAGGGCTAACTAAAATACTTAGTGAATTGTTCCAGGTTGAAAAATCAAACGAGAAAAATATTGCTTTTGCAAAACAAGTGCTTCAAACCAATACTTCAGATTTTGCTTATGTTTAATAATAAACAAACTTTCTAGGCAACCAAATGTAAACAGTATTTTGGAAATTTCATTTTTGTCCTGGGAGGAGGGGATGAGAAGGCTAGACTTTTGCAAAGGAACTGATAAAAACATCTCTTAGGTTAAAGCCCAGTGGTTTGTTTTTTTTCAGTTTGACAAAAGAACTGATAAATGCATTACTTACACAGCTCAGTACTCAACCTCTCTTGAAAGGAACATTAACTTTGCATGAACTAATCATCTACATGCTGAAATTTTGTGCACTCTCATTTATGCATTAAACCACAAAAGAACGTGAATAAAATCCCCTTAGTTTCCCCATGTAAATGAGACTTTGTGTAAATAAATTCTATTATTTCTTAGCCCAAGTGATTTCCATTGAAGAATGGTCCATAAACAAAGATGTTCACACGAAGAAAATGTGGCATAAAATGTTTAAGAATCCTGTTGTTGCTTTACATTTTTAAATGGCTCCATATGTATCCTAATCTGTGACACTCACAAATACAAATTAGGTCACGCGCAACAGGTGACAAGTTTTAATTGAATGTCTTCTGTCTGCAATTCTGACAAAAGGTGAATGGAAATAAATGAGTCTGGCAAGACAGCCCTGAGCCTTACAATACCCAATACCTCATTATTTTTAAACAGCTATCTATAAACTGATGCTGACAAGCCTTGAACCTTTTATTTCTGTTCAAGAAGAGGTGAATGTGCAGAAAGAAAGAAGAAAATAAAAAAATAAAAGAAAAACATGACAGCTACACTGTTGCATTAAACATGCAACACCCATTATCCCATGATTAGCTCTCAAATATTACAAAAGAATATTTTTTTACACTTCACATAAGACCTTAGAAAAAAAATCTGTCTCTTTTTTGGAAGAGATACACCCCATGCACTCAGTTACTGGTGCCTAAATTTGATCTTTTCCGAGTGTTATACTACCAGATTTTCAGTGGAATTATGCTAGACTCAAGCTGATTCTAAAAGAGACTGAAATTAAGCTAGTAAATATAGGTTATACAGCTTCCACTTCTTTTCCTTCCCTTTTCCAAAGTGAGGAAGAGCCTGTGTTGCAGCAAAATGTGCATGTTCGTAAACTGCAAAGGAAAAGGAATGCAGAACTAAGGCTGAATATACATAAAGCCCTGGTGTTTCTGAAATGAGGCAGTTACCATTACATAATACTTCTCTCCCCATCACCTGGATTACTAATATACTAATTACTAGGAAGCAGTGTAAAATACTGCAACAGCTTTTATGAATAACACAGAAAATACTGTTGCTAATTGCACCATTAAATTTCATGTCAATGTGCTTATATATCATAACCATACTATATGAGAGTATATGCCTTATTTTTTTAATTATGCATACAATGTCCTGGGACAAGGTATAAGAATAAATAAAGGCAATCTATCACTAACTAAATACCACAGTTCTAACCTTAATTTATTTAAATATAATTACAGAAGATGCTATCTTGTTTCAGAGTTCAAATTACAACCAATTTAATGAAGTGGAGCTTGCTGGGCTGTAAAGTCATTACTGCATCAATACACTTGTAACCATTACTTTAAAGGTGACAAGCCCAGACCAGGAAAGGCAGCTTGGCTGATGATCCGAGGAGAGGGCACAGAACGTCAGGAGACAGAAAGGTCAAAAAGTTTGAGCAAGGCCATGCCAATGCCTGAAGGTCAAAAGCAGGCCTGTATTCTAGATCACATCAGTAGAGCTTATAAAGAATTCAGGAGCTATGCTGGTGACAACTCTAATAGAAAAGAAGTCTAACTGAAGTTCTGGACCATTTGCTGGCAACTCTCAAGAGAGAAGGGAAGATTGAAATGAAATGCGTTACAATAATCGGACTGTGAAGTACCAGCAGCATGAACAAGATCTCAATACCCTTTTCAGATACAATAATGTGCAGTTTCACAATAGTTCAGTTAGTGACTTGAAGGATGTGGGATTCTGGAATTAATCTGTGATCCAGAAGTCACGGGAAAGTTCTTAATAGTGGGACTTGAAACAGTTATACAAAATAATATCAGTTCTACTGGCACCAAGAAATATCCCATTTAGAATTGGGATTTCTACCTACAGTAGGTGACTTCATTCTGCTGGAACAGAACCAGAGAAAACGAAAGGATGGCTCATCATACTAGAGCTTTAAAACAGATGTAAAATTTACTGAAATATCAAGTTTTTTACCCTAAAAATATGATCCCCTAACTTGGGGGGGGGGGGGGTGTTTGTTACACTTTTTTTCTCTCTTTGGGACAAAATCTTTCTCATCTTCCTCAAGGAGCAGCCATTCTGTGATGAACTATACAAGAGTAAGACAAGCAAAATTTAAGTTCCAAATTGCACCCATCTGGCAAATTAAGTGAGACTTACCTTTACAGCTAAGGTGGCTTTATAATGACACTTGAGTCTAAATTGGCCTCAGTGCAAATACATGTGTTCTCACAGAATTTTGGACTTCTCCAAGGGTTATTAATGAAAACATCATTTTGACACTGTCTTTTCTCTTAGTACACCCATAACTACACCCATAACAACCCTATCTCTGCAATCTTTCTCATATTTATGTATCAAATAATTATGAGCTAAACTTCTTTTGGTGAATCACTATGCAATTCTTCCCTGCTTTTTCTTTATTCTTTTAAAGAGTAACACAATGATTTGTGGAAGCGTTTCAGAGTTGATCCTTCAAGCTTCCTCAAAAGGTACGGCAGAATTCTGAACTTCTTCCCTCTGTGTTCTGCATGCTATTTTATGGCTCTGCAGAATCTAGAACAGGGGGCACAATGGGAGAACAGCCCAAGAAGCTTACACCATTACTCAGCTTCTGTTTGCAGCTAACACATTTTTAACAGCATTATATCTTACCATGAATTATGGTCTAAGTGACTAATTTGACGTATACAGAAGACTGCAATGGAAACCTTAGGAATGTTTCCTAAATGGAAATTTAAAATATCTTTAGTAATTTAATGAGTGCATACACCAGTCTGATGCTAAAAAAAGGGGTACTTTTAAACCTATACACAGACTTTATATGAAAATATGAGTTTGACTTGGAAAATGTGGTAGATATTCTTACTTTTTGGCTTTCTGCAGCCAAAATATGAGTATTTTGCCCTTCTGTATTGTTATTCTGTTTGCAAACGTTTTTCAAGACTAGATAGGAGTTACACAGCAGGGTTTCACTTTGAGTACCAGAGTAATAATGCAGTACAACTACAAGATAATTCTAACCTCAAGATAAAAGAAGATTTTATATTACTAGTTTCAGACGTGTTTGGCAAACGACAGGGCTTTTCTGTACTTTGCACTTCCTGTCCATGTGCTGCAACTTTCCGTTTCTTAAAATTCTGTCTGCTACAAGAGTAAAGTCCAACAGTGGCTTACATGGGTACATAGTACAGATGGGCACATTTTATGACTGTCAGGAATTTGAAATTGCTGGTTTCTACTCCCTTTCTGATTTGTCTGAGCAGTTGCTTATTTCAAGAAGTACAGTCTTTGTCTGCTATTTAGGTAGGAAAAAACCCAGTGATCTGGGTTAGTATGTTCAGACTGGAAGGTATTGACATAGCACATCACAGCATCTTCTTGTTCAATGTTGCTTCTGCCTGAAAATCTCAGAGTTAATGTGGAAGAAAAAATTTAAGTGTTTTTGTTTCATTGTATGCAGTGCATTAAAGTGATGACTGCTCAGCAACAAAACAAATTTCCAAATGTAGTGGCTAGAGGGGCATCAAATAAAGACATAGCAGAGTAAAATAAAGAAAATTATGTAAAATGTCAATGTGGTGGAATTGTTTTCTGTTACGATTTTAGCATTGCTCTGAAAGATGGAAACAAAAAAAAGGAGGTATGTCCTCTGCATATATTATGGTTTCTGGAGGTGGCAGGTAAAAACATGCGAAACGGCCTTGCCAGGAAGGGATTTTACACACGGCATTTAATGGAAGACCATCATGCCAACCACAGAACTTTTCTCAAGAAATAAGTATTTGCATTTTATACGAAATTGATCAGAGTGTACAAACATTTGCCCCAACGTTTTCCAGAGTACTGAGAATATTGCAGGTGGCAGTGGAAGATTAAGCTGACGGAATGAATGCTGCCAAACCTCAAAGCCTTTACATTTTTAAATAGGTATTTCTGTATTTACATAAATTCATTCGAACAAATCTTTTTAAATGCCTTTTCCTTTGTTTGTACATAACATTTCCCATGTTCTTTCATGAATATTCCTATCAAAGAATTGTGCACACATGAGAATCTGAAAGTGAAACTGAGAAGAAAACCCCCAAAATTAATTGACCAAGTTCTGATGCTAAGGTTAAGTGAGGAGCAAAACAGGGAATAATTTTTTAAATTTATTTAATTTTACAAGAGAAGGCGCCAGTCCTTCAACTGAATTATACGGGTAGATGTATAAAGTATATAAAACTATCAGATGTGGCGGAACATGGCAAGTTTAAAAGATGCATACTATTTTGTTAATCTTCTAATGTTCACTTCTTTTCCCTTAACACAAAAGGGACTGAGGTATTACTGCATATACATATATATATATATATAAAAATATTAGGATAATATCTGGTGATATCAGCTGAAGTGTGAAAAGAACACAAGAATAATTTTTTACAATTGCTATAACAAGTGTGTATATTTGCGTTTCATCTTCATAAAGCAGTGGAAAAGAAAACGACACACAAGGAGTTAATAGGTGCAGACAAAGCCCTGTGGCCATAAATGAAAAAATCACCTAACTCTTCATTTTGAATTTTAAGTATTCTCCCAAACATGCTTAACAGTTCATTCATGCCCTGAGTGTGAGTGATTCATACCTTAGCTCACACACCCCGCCGGCCTCACAACCTGACATTCTGCCTGACGCACTGGAGTGACAGGTTATCCTGCTTGTGGCCTCTCAGTCTCACCTCGAGGTACTCCTTGAGCAATTAATGGAAGGTTTATTAGTGATACCACTTCATTGATACTACTGCTAGAAGCTTTCCATACAGAAGCATACTGGTTAACCTGCATATTGACAATCCTTTTGTGGTTAGCAACAGGAACGGATCAGAGCCTATGCAGAAAATGTCAGCTGAAAAACATAACTGCAAATACACTCAGCATTTCCTAGACTTTTTACTGTCTATAATGTTACAAACAATTAATGCTAAGAGGTAAACTGATTTCACTTCAATAAAACACGATAAATTTTTAAACAATTAGACATACAGTCTGATCACAAAGTGCCCCTGCTCTAAAACAGAAACCGTGACAATTTTCTTCTAATCTCACAGGTAACACTGGGCCTTTGGGAAATGGGTTAATAAATTCTGTTTTTCTAAACCAGGCAGACTGATTTACTGTAAACTTCCCCCATTACATTTATAGTAGATGTCTATCAAATAGCTTATGAGAACAAATTTATGGAAAATATCCAAGAGTAATGCTTTGTTCTTATTAAAATACATGAATATGTATGTAATTTTAGCCAGCCTAAATGAAAAAAAACAAAGAGAAAAAAGGTCAACAATTTTTGTCACGAGAATTAGTCTTATACACAAGAAACAACTCCTCCCTGTTAAAAATGCCTTTATATAAAAGATGCTTGTCTGAGGAGAATATTTTTCTTTAAATTGTAGTGGCAACTGCTATGAAGAAAACCCGTAGAGTGTACAAGGGTATGTTAATACAAGTAATTGGGCGACATAATTACATGAGCATTATCTAAAAGAGGAAATAAAGCATAAAATTTCCTCATAAATTATTTTTATATGGAATTTTAACAGATGCAGAATTTTAAAAGAATAGTTTAAAGTCAATAATTCCCAACAAGCACAGTCTATTTAAATTGATACATGCCTACCCTGCTTCTGAATGCAGATCTCGATGGGAATATTCACCATGTACAATGCCAAACACACTCATATTTTGTTTTTCTAGGGGCCATGAAAAGAATATTTACCAAACAGGAGACCAAGGTCTTCTCACTCAATGCACTGCAAATCTATTATAGCTCTACTGAAGTCTGCACATTTCTCCAGAGCTACTTCTAAGGGTGGGAAGGGCCAAGAGTTTACTTTCATTGACTTTTTTTTTTTTTCCAAATACTGTGTTGCTTTCAAAGTCTTCTGCTTTATGTCTCAAAGTTCTTTTCCCTCCATTAAAACATACATTGGACTCACTCATTCTTTCTTTCTTCTTTCTTTTAAACATATCACTATACATTTCTATGGAACGCAACATCCAATTTAAAAGACGTTAAGACTCAAGAGCAGAATTTACTGAGTAAAAAGATAACAGGTTATGTATAAAACAATTTAATGAAACAAACCCACAAATAGTGGTTTTGTTTCCTAGAAGAACCTAGATGAGTATTTCAAGATATTTATAACTAGCACCCTCAAACTGAACAAATGTGTATAATCCTCTTCCAAGGACAGGTTTTGAGCAACTTGACCAGGAAGTGTGTGTACAATTTGGTCCAAAACTGTGTTTGTGGTTTCCACTGCAACATCCCCTTTTCTTATCACTATAAAGGTTTTTCACTGAGGGTGTGGTTGGGCACTGGCACAGGCTCCCCAGGGAACTGGTCACAGCACCAGCCTGACAGAGCTCAAGGAGTGTTTGGACAATGCTCTCAGGCACAGGGTGTGACTCTTGGATTGTCCTGTGCACAGCCAGGAGTTGGACTCGATGACCCCTTCCAGCTCAGCATATTTTATGATTCTATGACTATGTGATCACCACTATACCACCATACAATTCAGTAACAGTTAAATTATATTGCATCTTTATTAGAAATCCAAAGTTTCTTGCAAAAAGAGCCTGGGACATATTATGAAACACCTTTTCCAATGTCTCTTTCCATGACATACGTAGTGGCCTCTCACCTGTCACTGACATATTTGAACAGTGCATTCTTTTAGCACTACTTTTCTTCCTTTTTCGTTTTTTGATTGAAACATTAAAATTTGGAATTACTAAGGATACTGTTCTTTTCCCTTCTGAGGCAATCATTTCAATGCAAGTTCTCCTAACATTCTGCAATTTTAAGTTCACTTTTTCTGCCTATATAGTCAAAGCACGTAGGCTAGTTCACGGAAGATTTTACTTGAAACGTTCATATATCTTTGTAATCATACGAAGACAACGAAATGATTAGGTCAAGGAAGGACAATCACAACTTAAAACATCCATGCAAAGTGGAAACAGGTCACATGAAAAATATTTACTCGATACTATTGCCAAGAGTACCAGAAATGCATTTAGCATAACCATCATTTAGTTTCAAGCCTTCTTTCATTCCTTTGAAAGCCAGATTAAGAAACTATAAGTGATATCTAAAGGAAAGATACATAGAATTTATTTTTATTACTAATCTAATCTTCTTGATCTGACCAAAGAAAGCACAAAGATACAGATGCAAGTATATATAAGTTCTAACTTCTTAACTGGGTACAAAGGGCAGTCAAATTGTGCCTGAGTGCAGATGAGTTCCCTGGGTTCTATGAGTTCCTCACGAAAAAATGTCATTGTTGTCACTCTGTGATCAGGAAAACAGACACAGGTTTAAAGGAAAAGGAGATTACAAGATCCAAAATGGCCTGCAGTGAGTACACTTCTCTTTCTCTCAGGAAAACTTCAGGAGTGCAGGAACTCTTCAGAGAATGATCACTAAAGGCTGTCTGTGCTCTGCACAGCACACAGTAAGTCAAACCAATGACACTGCATTGCTTAATCACTAATAAAAGCTAAGAGTCAAAATTCCTTACTCACTTTTTTATCCTGCCTTACAAAGGCAATTAATATAAATACAGGAAACTAAACCCAAGAAGTGAAGGTCTGGAGAGCTATTGGCAAATAAATTCTTCGTGTGGTTCAGTTTTCCACACTCAGATTCTGCCCATCGCTGCATTTCCACATTACTCTCACAAGATCCAAAATCGTACCTAGGACTGTTATTTAAGCAAAACAAATCTGTTTCTTCCTCCTTTTTCTTTCCCTCTCCTTGACCTTAGAACCTTTTCTTTGGATCAGAACCTCCTTCTGCAATGTGTTCATTTGCTCCAGAAAGTATTTAATTTGGATCCATTTTTAGATGTTTAAGTTTCTTTTCTACTAATTTTAATCTGGACATGATATATTCAGGAGAACAGTGCAAAAACATGCAGAGAAATCTGAACAAGAAAGCACATTTTATTGCATTACTATAAAGTGACATAACAGGAGCAAGATCTTGCCTATATTTTCAAAGGGAACTGATTCAAGTGTTCTTCCTTGAAGCCTTAACTTAGTTAAACCTGGAGAAAAGAAAGGAACTGATCATTGAAGAAAACACCTCTAATTATGCTTATACACAGCAAAACTGTGCATCAGTTACAGGAAACATCACTATGTTTTCTGGGAATATCGTTTATTGGAGAAAAACACAATACACAGCACTGAGGATGGGTCCTGTGAGGAAGGCCTTTGGGATTGGAGATGGGATCTTCTTAAATCAGTGATCTCAACGGTCTTAACAAATCTGGTATTTTCTGACACTGTTCCTTAGGGTTTTACATGTTTCCCATTTGCTGACATGTGAGATTTATGTGAAAACTGTACACCTTGGCACTGCTCAGGAGCATTTTGCTCTTGAATTGAGGCAGGTTTCTTGAATTGAGGCACCGTAACACAATTCATTTTTTACTGCCTTTTCCCTATTTTACAGAGTTACGTTATTTTCCACTTGTCATGCCATTGTGCCCGAGATGGTGTGGTGGATTGATACCTCTTTATTATTCTCTCCAGTCTGTGCCTTTCCTTTTAGATTGCTCTGGGATCTTCTTTTCAAACTATCCACAAAGAGTGGCAGTATAATAAACATCTCTACTTTGTGCCAAATTTTTGTGGGGTCTACTGTTCTCTCAGTGACGGTATTTGAATATTTCTTGAAACTAGGTTAACTTGTAGTTAAGCACTAAATCAATAGGAAACGTGGCCAGATATCCTAAATCCATCAACACAGCAGAATTTTAGTTTTAACTGAACCTTTAAATTGAGATTATGAGCCCACAAAAGAAAAAAAAAGAGAATGCACTGCAAAATTTATATTGGCAATCTTTTCTTTCCACATTCAAAGTAAATTTTTTTTTATAACTTCCACAGACCAAAGATTACTAATTCCACATCAAAAAAATCTGAAACCTCCAACAAATTCAGAGCCAGAATTCTGTAATTTTGATTGGCACCTTTCCTACATCTGAAACAGTGCAGCACATTTTTTTATTCAAAATAATTTCCACAAAACAGCACCGAAATAAGTTTTAAAACCTCTGCATGGGCTTTTTCATTTTTAAACCTATCTAATCAAAAGATGAGTAAATTCTCCTTGTAGTTACATAAATATGTAAGCCAGAATAAAAAAGCTTTTCATACGCTTGGTTTTTACTTGTCCCATTCTATTGATTCTACTCTGAGGAACGGATATTCATCTTTGTGCCTAACGTCAAAAAATGCTTTCAATACTTCACGTTTCTTAAACCATGTTGTGCATTGTACCACTAAGGTATACAATCCTCATCAAAACTCCACACAGCTGGCAATTGCCACAGTGAACTAAACAGACTGAGATTTCAAGTGCTGGATACTTAACAGCCGGAGAAGCTCTTTAATCTTGTTTAAGAAAGAGAGGGCATAATTTATCTAGAGACAATCCTCCGCTGGCAGCACGTGCAGAAGAAAGGGAGGCTCGATGTGCTGAGCTTTAAAAGGGAATTGAAAATAAAAGTTTCTACCATGAACGTACTTCACAACAGTAACAACCAAGCAAGCAAGCAGGTTATCTGTTGTGCACATGAGGTCTGAAGTGTCAGTGAAGAAATTTTGCCTGTGCCGACAATTGCACGAACTGATGCAACTCACAGTGAGAGAGATTCACCTGCTCATCTCATACTGCTGCTGAACTGGGCCATAATCAAACACTTTCTAGATACTTCTCACATGTCATGAATCCTGAAACGAATGGTGATTCACAAAAGTACAATGCCAAACCGGTTAATGCGTATTATTTGATTTTAAGAAGTGTAAAACTATGTCAGTTTGGAAATGAGGACAGAAAGCATATCTTATTACATGCAATTGCAACACAGTCAATCCTGCCAATGGCAAAGATCAATGGCTAGACCAGTAATTCCACCACTGAGAATAGCAAGGGCGAGACAAAGAATTCCTTCATGTCTTTTTCATTCATCAATAGATACCACAAAAAAAAAAGTGGGTTATTTAGTGCTAGTTTCAACTTACATTATTAATGTGAGGAAGCAGACTAAATACTGATTAGCAACAAAATAAGCACAGTGAAGGAACAAAACTATTGTAAAGGTGCAAGAACCTCATATAAAAAGTCGGCTGGCTTGTGGACATGTTCTCCCTCCCTTTCAGTTTTGACGTACAACTGTTGAAAACCCTTTAAAAATTTAATTTGGATGTAGGACCAATAAATATTGGTGCTTTTTTCCCACTCAAATACAGGAACTTGACACAGCCCAGGAAAAAATTGCTAAGTCTGTCTTTCAAGAGAAGGTTTTCCATCACACTTTGTTCTTTATTACGGAACAGTTTACCTGAGGACACACTTAGAGATCAGTGCCATGTTCCACTGCACAAAGATCTGTTATTAGGACCCAGCAATTTTACACAGTTTTCCTGATGTACAAATGCCTGCAGTCCTTACTCAGAGAAAACTGCAACTGAAACTCCCCTGCCACCAAAAGCCCAATTGCAGACTTTTCCCAGCATAATATCCAACATACCCTCCTAATTAATGTAAGCAGTATTACTGCCATTTATCTTTCTTTTTCATTGTTTTTTACTCAGTTACTTCTCCAGCAAAATGCACTGTGTTTTATTGTTAATTGTGATTAAAAAAAAAGAAATGAGCCAAATCAATTACAGTCTTCTGTCAATCTGTATGGTTGAGCCACAAATTTTACTGTTTTAATTAAATGAAGAAATGGGTCTATTGTTTAAAGGCATTAAAGAAGGCAATTCAAAACTTCAAGTAAAGCCTTTTTTGCTTTTACTGGAGGGCAGAGATACCCATAAAAGCAATACAGGTCTCTATTTGGAATTTCATAGCAGCTGTGAAATTCGTAAGAATCACAGAAACAAGTAGTTATCCATTCTTTTTCTTTTAGCTAATGTACCACTGATTCTAATGGGTTTGGGTTGAGAAGACATTCTTACCTACAAAATGTTGCCATGGCTTTCATCCTGGGTTAGCAAGAGGACACAATCTTTAATGAAAAAGGAAAACTAACAAATGAACAGGAAAAATTCTGAAGTAAAAACAACAACAAGCCATACAGGTTGTCAATGACAGGGGGAAGATTAGTGGAATTAAACTTTATTATCACTATAAAGCTGGTCTTGTATATAATCTGTATTACATAAAAAACTGTCCTGAAATACGTGAATTTCAACAACAGAAATATTTCAACAGAAATACTTGTTGTAAATGGGATTTGACATACGTGTGAAACTGGATAAAACGATTTTCAATCGAAGTCTGTCTTCTAGCAAACTCTATAGCAGAGGGCTGCCACAACAGGGAATGCTGAGTAATTATGAAACTACATAATGACTCATCTTTACTTTCCCTTTTTCTGACTCACTCTTTTTCGTGACCAGCAGAGGCTGTAGATTGTGCAGACAGTATTCTATTTACATAGTCCCCTTTTTCACTCCAAACATCCCTAGGCCAGAGGGATCACCAAAGAAGCCAGTCTAGGAACAGCATAAAACATTATTACTCTTCTGGTTTTCCCTAAATGCTCTAGGTAGCCATCACTTTATCCCATACACACTACGTTCTGTTGCTGCCCAACCTAATAAAGACTTCTGTCACAGCGATAGCTTTTCATCTTCAGAGCTCTTTTCTCCTCTCCTGATAAGGCTGCCAACTCTACTCTCTGTAAATGAGCTCATGCGAACACTTTATTTTTGGCTTGTGGAAACAAAAAGGGCCAGTGCTCAGCTTCAGAGCTTGAGGGGGCGGTTTGCTATCTTCAAAGCATGACCAAGGCGTTTGAAAGGGATTAAAATTAAATTGGTAAGCTTAGCTTGAAATAAGGAACTTGAAGCAGGACTATTGCACTCACAAACACTGCTTTTTCTTTAAAAGCTTCAGAAGCCTCTTAAAAATGGTCACTTTAACTCATTTTTATTTGTGTACTCTTAAACCTTTGGCAACAGCTTCACTAAGACTGCTAGCTAGTACCCCGTGTTAACATCGGTGGGCACATATAGCCAAGCTTCTCCCTTTCAGGACAGATGGTTAACCCATCCCAGCGCACTCAGTTCAGGAACATGTGAATCACAGCTTCAGCTTCCTTATCCAAACAGCAAATATATTAAAATTTTTTGCAATCAGTGGCATATATTTGCATCTGTGTACAGAACGACTCGGGCCAAACCTGAATTGACATGTTTCATTCAGTGACATCCGAACTATTTCGTGAATGTCCAATTCCTGGCACCGTTTGATGCAAAATAAGGAGACATGAAAGAAAAACAAACTTTTACAAATACTTCCCTGCTGTTGGATTTTATAGATAAGTTCATTTAAACTGATAGCTACTACTGTGTAGTGGATGCAAAAATCTGTTATATTTTCAAAAGCTTATACAAAAGATATCCTTAGGAACAAAGCAATTAACTGTCCATCTCTTAAAATGCAGCGCTTCTGCATCAGCTGTAGCTGGCCAGGTGGAGAACCAAGTGAGCAACAGCTCAAGGCACAGGTATCCCTACCACCTAACAACTGGCTCAAAATCCACTCAGACAAAAATTATTTGCTGGTCTTACATTCCTAGTCTGTCCCCATCAGGAATGCAAATCAGGAAAAACATCTGGTTCATCTCAAGGTGAAGGCCCAACTAATACAGGTGTCTGCAGTTAAAACTTCCCAGAAAGGGAAGGTAAGTGAAAGCAAGGAGTGATCACTCTGCAAAAATTCTTGAAGAGTTTTAGACAGGGAGATTTCTCCCACGGTGCTCCCTGAATGGTGTCATTCTTCCAGATGATTTCCAGTGTTTACCCTTACCACCCTATTACCACTGTTATTACTATTTCTAGATTCATGGTCAGAGGACCAGCACTGCTGTTCACGGATGTCCCTCCTAAGTTTGGGGCAGTTTTAGATAGCAAGTTTCTCATTGTTAAAGAGGTCTAATGGCACCAAAAACCAGAGTCAATAACAAAGCAGAGGGAAGCAAAGCAGCCTCTCCTGACTGGAAAGACATCTAATATAAATAAGTTTGTAATGAAGCCTTGACTTTTTCAACACCATCCTAAGACAAACACTAAAGGTTATCCAGAAACTGCAAATGGTCATTGGAGGGCAGAATATCCAAAACTAACGCAAAGTTCTGTTATATTTCTAAATAAGAAATGCAACACAACTTTCCCTTTAAGAAACTTCTTGATGAAAGAACGGATTAGAAATAGCTCTGTCCAAAGATACCACAAAACACTACAAGAAAATATGAAGCTGTCCAGGACTAAACACTAAAGAAAACAGAAACAGAAAGCTGGACTACACCAAAGAAAAAGGAAGGGGGAGTTGGGAGATGGTCTGATTTGGCTTCACAGACTCAGCTTCTGAAATCACAGGCAGTAGCAAAGCCACTTGTCAGGAACTGCCTCCAAGCAAGCTGCAAAGCGCTGTTCAGTAACCATGGCATCTCTACATGCTCAGCTTGACCAGTGGGTCCTTCTCTACACACCACCCCTGTGACACTTCCTGCCATCTTTCTGCCCTGATCCCATCTTCATGCTCCCTCGTGCCCTCCCTGCCACAGGCTATTTTATATTCATGAGTACCGAATGCAGCAAAGTCCTGGAAAAGTCCCAGCCTTGGTTAGGAAATAACTTTAAGACAACCTTACTCACTTAGGAGTTTGAGAGTCTGACGTGGCACATGATAGACTCTGGACATTTTGTAGAATTGTGAGATAAGCAGCCAGTATTATAACCAAATCAAGAAGGAAAGCTACAAGTCATGCAAAACCAACAAATGCATTCTCAACGTGAACATCTCAAAACCTGATTTAAAACTGGAATGATTTTAAGAAGTTCTGTCAATATATCCTATGAGAAACAGCTTCTGCATCCCAAAATACACCACATATCGAAAACAAGACAATTAAACCTGAAGGAGCATGTGCATGATAGATTTGAAAGTAAGTTCATGGCATAGCATAGGCATGATCTTGCTTCTGCTCTTACAGCAGTTTATTGACTTCAAGATACAGAACAAAGTTACTGAGATTTAGCAGGCCCCCTTCGTTCTCTCATAGCATCTATGTAATATTACCACAAACCCACTACTCTTAATAATACATGATATTATTAAGAACTGGGGCCTCTGGCTTCCCTGGCTGAGCTACTAATCTGTTCCTATTAGCAGGTAGGGTCTACAATGAAGGCTGGATACAAAACCCATTAGTAGTAACTAATTGCAATTGACTAATTGATGCTAAGTGACTGATCTTAATCATGTGTAAGGACTTCAGGACCTTCCCTTATTCAAGAAAAGAAGTACTTCCTTCCTGTAGCTCAAAATCAGTTAGCATTGCCCAAAAATATTTATAGCACACAAACGCTGTTTTGGTTTAACATGCTATACCCTGTTCACTTGAGGCTGTTACATCACTGTAATTTATTACATCATGACGATGTAACTGAAAATGAAATTGTAAATCAACATTTGTTCTGCTCAGTCTTAAAATAACTATCTTTCAAATACTATTTTAGACATTTAGAAGCCTGTAGTTATCCTCTCTGTAGTCAACTTTGTTAGCAAAGGGGATATACGAACTCAACTTCCGTCTCTGCCAGGACTCAGATTTGTTTGCTGCTGTTTGTCCCTTTTTAAAGGGAAAAGTGAACTCACACCGAGATTTACATTTTTAAAAGAGTATTTCAAGCTTAAACCAAGTTAGATCATTATTACTGTCCCTCTTCTTTTATCAGGGAAAGGCACACCACAAAAGTAAAATAACGACATTCCAGAATAATTCTCACTTCCCTGTGACTTTCTGCTCCACTGCAGAAACTTTTCCACCCTTCTCCATTTGAGAAGCCTCTTTTTACCGTGGCATGTACTCCTGTTTCCCTCTGAAGCATTTAACATCCTGTTGGACAGGGCAGTTAAAAAATACCTACTAGGAAACACCTTGTTGGCTAAGGCACCTACAGATTTTATCATTCATTCCCAGTAACAGACTTCAAAATGGTCCTTAATGAGCAACACAGGCATTAAAGAAAACCTAAACAGACTTGTAATGCTCCATCAAAAATTCTGACCTAAGGCCACTAAGTGCTTAGTGTTATGATAGCTCTTGAGCAAAGACTGGAGCACTTGAAGGGAAGAAATTCCTTCCTAACAGAATAGAGGAGGCAGCCCTATCTTCCAGGGCAGAAAAAACCCCAAAACCAACAAACCATGGGTTTAAACAGAAGATTAGCAGAAAATAGATGGCACTGGGAAACAATGCAAAACAAATGTTGTAGTTAACTGAAGTAAACTTGAATGGTAAATCTAGGATGTTGCCTGTCTAGTCCAATCCCTTATGCTTTGGTTTGTGTTTATAAGAGATTTTGCTGGCTATCTTAATCACTTTGTATCATGCAGTAAACTCCACAGAATAAGCAAACAGAACCCTCTCAAGGCCAGGAGCTGAATTTGGGTCAGACGGAAAAGAAAGGTTTAGTGGTCTGTACTCCCTGTCTACCAAAGCTTGCTTTCTACCTGGATGGCTGTACCTCTGCTCAACTACTGAGAATAATGTTTCCCTGTCTCAAAAATCAAGTGGGCATTGCTTGGAGTAGCAAATACTAAGATTTAGGAGGAGCACACTGTTCTGTAAAAATAGAACCATTTTTAAAAATCACCATCTATACCCTGGCTCTGCAGGATTTTAACTCATATATATATTTAGGTTATTTACCCTATAACACTTATTTTAATAATGATAGTTCTGAAATATTCCTCTTATGCCTAGTTTCCTTTAAAAAATTACTGCACTTAGCTAGCAAAAAAAACCTTTCTGTTTTTCATCCCTCAACTGCTATAGTTCTCAAAGTCTTCCATATTTTCAGCTATTATCCCTTTCGTGCAAAGAGCCCACTTAATAACGTTCACTCTAACAACCTCATTTATTTTCCAGAAAATTAACTCAGTTTCAACCCTGATTAATGATTTCATCTAAATGAATCAAATTAAAAATTGAAAATTATATTTCAAAAGCCAAAGAAAAAAAAATTGCCCATTTCCAGTTAACAAATGATCCTTTCAAATATTAAAAGATGACCATGAAGAGTGCGTGATAGTAATGAAATCTTACTGGGGCCTACTGCTTATCTGGAGTTCAAGAAGTGGGAGAGATGGAAAAAAAAAATCTTCCTGCATTGTTAACACTCAAGTCTCTTGGGATACCAAACTGACTTCCACTTAGTCTTTGCCTGTAATCAGTACACCAAAATAATATGAGAATTTCAATGTTAATTAAACTGGTAGGGTTGGAGATGCACCAATACAGAGGAGGGATTAGGAGAGCACACAGCACCAATAACCACATCTGTTAACAAGTCCTAATCTATGAAAGTGCAATTTAACCTTCCTCAAACTGCTAATACCTAGGTAGAGGCTGTCTACTATGGAAGAGAAAGATCTTGGGACTTTTTAAAAAGAAAAAAAAATCAGATTAATTAACCGAAGAAAAATTGGTTATTCATAACCCATACACTGCCTTTTAACAGAAGAGAGATCCAATCTGCTTGGCCCTTGATTTGCTTACAAAAGGAAACTCAAAGTTTTACTTCTCCTCCTCTCTTGTACTCCCTACAATTAACTTTATTCTCACCAAAAACTACTTTAAAAATAGTAATTATTCTGTGTTTTCCAGGTTATGGTGCTTGTCAACTAGTAAAAAGTACTTACCACTTCCATTGATAAATGAGTAACATCAACTTTTAATTACAAATTTACTGATGTCATATGAAATGTTCAATGAAAAATTGCAACACATAACATTCATCTTGGAGCTGGGCCAACACACAGAGACTGACACTGTTCCACTTCACCATGACAAGGAAGACACTAGAGAAGTTTCTGCTTACCAGGCTGACTTTAATGGAGGCCCAACACTTGCGCTGAGGTTGTTTCACAGTCACCTTTGTAATTGTATGGAGTAATGTAAGTGAGTGGGAGAGCAGCGTGGGTTTCTTTTGTGGGTCAAGCCTCAGTATGTGTGTGACACAGATGTCTCTTAGTTTTCTGACTCTCAGGAAACAGACTGTCCCATTCTATTGCACTGAGCCAAGGACAATTCCAGCAGCAAGGCCAAACACATAGATGTTTGTGAAAATTTAGGAGTTACCTGATGGGAGAAACTGAAGGCCAGGCCAGACAGACATCTCACAAGCTTTCCAAACAACCCTGACCTACGTTTGTAACCAACCTGTAACACGGTGGATAATGAAATCCTGGCACAGATGATGCCAGTGTTTCAAGATATGCCAGTCTGGATGCTGGTTTGGCAATGCTGACAGACTCCAAATGGGCTGGGCAACAACTGCAATAGGTAATTTCCATTAGGTAACACCAAATTAACCTGGAGTGTAAGTACTCTCAGCCAACACAAAGACTGAGGTTAAATGAGTAACAACAGTTAGCTGAAAACACACCAAAACAAGCACTGCCATTGCAAAACTGAGTATTTAAACTAATGAAACTTTACTGAAGTATTTCTCCTACAATCTCTACAATTGTTCTGGTAGCTCTCTTTTCTAACTTTCAAGAAAACTGTGAGGGGAACATATATTTCAATACTTCTAATCCTCACTGAGGAGTTGGAAATGATTGTGCTTTTGTATATAACTGTGTTCTAATCAACTTTGGCTTTGCTAGATTGGAATATTTCATATCTGATCACCCTCAACTCACGACTCCTTACCCCTTCAAATTCTAGCTATTCAGAATTTTGGCTTTGGTGAATTCTCACTAAATTAATATCCTCCATAGCTTTCCCTGGTAAATTCAGCCTTTGACTAGAGTAAGTGCAATCTCTCCTTGGTCCCCACAGATCTCTCTAGAGAGATCCCTACCTATCACTACGGGTGTGCACTAGGGGCTGTATCCGTGGATGGAAATGATTGACATTTTATTCTACAAAATTAAGAGGTTTTTCTAAAGGCATGGCAACACCTCGAATTTTTTGTCTCCTGTTAGGTATTTTATACCCTAGCACGAATACACTTACTGCTTTTTGCAGCCTAATCACCACCTTTGACTTTGCTTTTATCATCAACTGGTAGCACTTTCCCCTTTGCAATTTTCCTACCTGCCACCTCCTTTAGCTGCTTGCTTCTTCTTGTGTCTATGTTTGGTTGCACAAAGCTTCACTCTTACATTTAACGCTGTGAGCAATGTGCCAGCCTGCCACGTTAGCCATACCTTTGATGCTCACTGCATCAGAAACAATAAAGCCCAGCTCTGTGAGCTTACAAACGCGAATGAACACCAGCTTCGCAAATAATCCGTGGTACAAACAAAAAAACCTTGTAATAATTGCGTTTTGTTTAAAAGCAAGGGGGGGAAAGCGCTGCAATACTACACACTTTTAATTTTAAAATGCTCAGGAAAAGGCTTTTCATCGTTTTTGTTTCCTATTACATATAAGTCCTGCACATCCCTTCTGTCCTCCAGAATATGTATTACTGTGGTTGCCTCTCTATAGGGGCTGACCACATGGCATTCCCTTAGAAGCCCATCAGTTGACATTCCTGAACATACAGACCAATTCAAGACTGCCTTTTAATTGTGTTTGCAGGAACACAAAAAGGACTTCAGCTTATGCACAAAGCTAAAACCAGCCGTTAATTGCCTGAATTTTTGCTGAATCTCAGTTACAAAGAGAGCCATGATATATTTACTACCAGGAACTCTGCTAGGTGCAGTCAAAGAGACAAGATGCTGAATGCTTAATCAGACCTGGTTTTTACCCAGCAGTACAAGAGCATTAACTTGCTTCAGAACCTGCATCTACATAACATTCTCCAATGTCTTGGTTCAAAGGATGAAAGTAAATCTTAGCATTTTCCTTGTTTGTTTTGGTTTTGCACTGACTAGGGACCTTGCCGGGGTGCTTGATGAGGTTATTTTATCTTTGGAGTATATCTTTCAGAAATTTTACTTTCATAGCATCAAATAGTAAACTGAACTTTATGCAGTTATGTCTTAGATGGCAGCAGAAATAAAACTTACTATAGTAAAACAGATACAACTGAGGGCTAAACAAACTCATGCAAACTACATTGAGAAATACAGCTGTAATTCAACATATGTGTACAACAAAAGAAGCCTTTGGAAATGAATAATTAATATTTGAGAAGCTACAAACTTTCTATTGCAAAGTCATTGAAAAACTACGTATGGCTCCACATGAATGTATCAAACCATAAAGAAAACTTATAAAATCACCCATTAGTTAAGAATACTAAATATATTAACTATAGTATAAAAATAGGCATCTTTCTAGAAGGCAGAAACAATAGGAATTTATCTGCCATGACATGTCAGGATTAGAATTCCTGATCTTTAAATATAATGCAGCTTATAGGTAAATAAATAGCATATAAACGTTCCATTATCCATGATATGATACATATCAATACTCTTGGTTATATACAGACCTGCTGTGTGTACATATATCCTCGGTGTCTTAACACTGATATATTGATAGTAATAATACATAATTATTAATACAAATACATGTTATGGAAAATAAGGCATACAAGTGCATATTTGGGCAGAAGAAATTTTATTCTAAACACCTGAAGTCTGCCAAAAAATTATGACTAAAAAGACATTGTTAAGCAGAGAAACATGACCATGAAAGACAGTCACCGTCAATCTCATATTTATCCACAGTTTCCTCCTGTATTTAAGACAGTCTGCACATGTCACCAGAGTACTTCTACCTGCATCAACATCTCCTGATAGGACTTGCTTATTATTTTATTTCCAGCTCAAGGGCTCTAAGGAAAGAACTATTGAAACACTTGAAAAGTCTAAATCCCCAACTATTGCAGCCAGATTCACACTTCCTCTTCAGCAGCTTAATTTCTAAAGCAACATCACTGAAATTCCTTTAATCAAAAGCAACAAAATGGTGCAAGAATAAACAAAAGCCTCTGTTTCATCCTTTAGGCATGAAAACAGCAAGACATTCTTAAAGCACTAGGAAGTGCTGAAGTTGTTGCTATCTATGCAGTATCACGAAAGTTGATTTTGGTTTGCTTGTTTTTCCTTACTGTTTCCAGACAGAGGTCTTAAGGAAGGAATAAGAGGAGATATAAAGCACTTGAAACCAAATTCACATCAGTAGAATAAAACAAATCAGGGAGTAGTAATAAATGTCAGAGCTGCAGCAGCCAAGGCGAGTCACTGCTTTTTCTCATACTTAAAGTGAAATACCTAGCTGTTATCTTTGTGCCTGCAGAGCCTCCCTATTGTAGATTCAATAATACAAGAGGCTTCTTATCAGCAGCCCGGGTGACTGATTGGAGCTGTGATATGTTTAGACAATGCACTGTATTTAACTGAATTTACAGATGCCCCAACTCAGACTGGAGTAGTAAACGCCAGAGACTAATAGGAAATTAAACATGTACAATGGACTAACTCCATTTGCTCTCACACACTGTAATGTGTTTAGTTAACTTACTCATAGTCACACTTTATCTTTTTCTCCATGGATTCTCTAGGATATGTTTCAAATTGGTCAAAGATTAAATCTTCCTTTCATTTTTTTTTCATTATTTTATTGCTGCTTTCCCTTATTATTTGCCACTCTTTCTCTTGTGCAGATAAGCTAAACAAGATGACCCCAGGTATACTCTGCCAACCCAATTATCAGCTAGTCAGGAACTAAAGCAAGGGTACAGAAGACTCTATAATACTAATATTAATATAACATGAGAGGAACAAAATCAGCTGTTTATCTGAACGAAACTGTTTATTTACCTCATTTGAAATTTAAATATGAATTTATGGTGAACACATGCAGGAATTTAGTTTGTGGAGGTCACTAAAGACATGGTTTAAACTAACAGTTACTCAGTATTTTCATTAATAAAAACAGTATAAAATAAGTATACTCTAAATAAAGCATTTGGAGAAGATGAGGCTTTATGTAACTTCTGAACTTTATTTCCTAGAACAGAGAGGAGTAATTGCTTTTTAAACAAATTCCAGGACTGATCTGTTTATCTATTTGTGTCTCTTGAAAAAATTTCCACAACTAAATTCTTCATTAATATATCAACCAGATTGTGGCTGTATTGAACTTATTAGATATAAAGAATTCTTACTAATATGGAAAAAAGAAAAAAAAATTGAAAACTAAACACATTATCACAGCTAAAAATACCTTCAGGCATTGTATTTATTATTTTAGTTCTGATATTAAAAATTCAATTAAAGCTTATATTAAAAAAAAAATCTTAGGTCTGAGACAGAAAAAGAAGACCTACAAAAGGCTCCCAGATATGTAACACAAGAAGAGAGAAAAACACTGGCAGCTTTTTTCCAAGCTACTATCTGACCTCAATACTTTTTGGGCCAAGTCCTTCAGTCAAGTGGGCTCATAGATTTAACACTTGCAGAAGAAAGGACCAGAATTAAGACTAGTCAGGTAAAACAGCAGAATATGCCTCATCAACTCGCCAGGGAATTAAAGAATATTTTAAAAAAATATTCTCCCACTCTCCAAATATTAATTGCATAAGGATGTTAATTACGCGTATGCTTTGTCTTGAAAGAATCAGTTATTCGATCTCTGATGGAAACAACACAGCAGAATGACAGATTTTCAACCTGATCAAATAAGGGATATCCCAGGTTTCTAATTTAGAAAGTGTCACTACAAAAATGTATTTCTAGGGTTGGTTTTTTCGGTTTTTTGTTTTTTGATTGGACGTTATAAAAAAGGGCGTAAGATATTACCATTAGGCTGTACTTAATTTTTGCCTGCGTTATTGAGATCTTTATCTCCATTCCTCAGTGTGTACCTATTATCCACATGGAAATCAATTACGAAAACGGTAGCTTTCTAACAGTTTTCCCCTGATACAATATTTTCCACAGCACAGAACTGAGTTTGAAAAAAATTAATTCATATTAATCCTTAATCATTTTTTTTCCTACCAGAAACTAGTTTCTTGAATTCTTTGCTAACACCTCAATAAACAAGGCTAATAAAACAAACATTACCTGGTAAAGTGGGCTTCATGGAACTCTTTTTTTCCAGCTAGTACACAGTACTACAAATGTTACTTTTCCTAATCAGGTCTGATAGATATTGGAAGTAAAAGACATGGATAAATCTTTGACCAATCTTTAATTAGTATCACCAATGAAATATTTATTCTTTTACTATAAATCTAGAAACCCAGGGAAGCTGTGTTTGCATCTTTTATCAATTTAAATAATAGCTTGCTTTATTGCTTTTGTCTTAAGAACAGACAGGCTGAAAAATTATTGGTACCCACAACCAATTTCTGGCTGCCATGGTCTGTACAGTTTAGGTGAATATTTAATAATGCCATTTAGATCATGGAGACCTCTTGAATGTGTAATTCACAATAATCCATGACAGATATGTGCAAATGTGTGTGTGTCAACTTTACAAACCGGTACGAAAAGGAGTAGCAAAGAAGTTAAGAGTTTCTCCAATTTTCCAGCTATAAAACAACTGGCCTTTTCTGTGGAGAACTGAACTACTCGAGGCATTGAACCCTGTTCCCCTTAATGCTAACAAACCATAAACACCTGGCTGAAGGAACCAAACAGGTTTCCCAATAATATATAAAGTAAGACACAGAGCTACATCTGTAAGTGTGCCATGAGGAGAGAGCAGCTTGTTTCACCTGTGCGTGCACATGTACAGACAGAACTCGGCACACCACGGTGCCAGCACCACTCGTGATGTACACCGAGCCACAAACACTGTGAAGAAGACTGTGTGAATGGATATAAGCAATACACCTCAAGCTGCAAAAAGAACATCAAAATACATGAAGAAAAACAAAGGCAGAAGTGCTAATTACACACCAGCACCATATCGCTACCAGGGTATCGTGGCCATATCCTCCTATTATTGCTTCTGCTTTCTGCAACAAGAGGGAATTCCTGGTGACTGCTGTCAAAAGTGACATCAACACAGAAGAATGGAGAGCATGAATGAATGCAAGGACGCAGTCTGGCAAAACCAATACAGGTATCACAAATGCAAAGCAGATGAGTGGACTCTTGAAAGCCCATAAATAACTGCAATACTCTTAAATGGTTTTCTCCCAACTCATTAGTTGTTACTGCACTTTCCACAAACCTATCATATGTTGTGAAACATTTGTGTCTTTGCCTTCACTTTCATTACGCTACTTAGTCTAAGTAGATACAAGGACTTTATCAGGAGGGAGTTATCTGTGTTTGTTGTGTGCGCTGGAGTTTTAAAAGAGGACTGTATTGATAGCAGCATGGTGTGGTTTGTATTTGTACTTATCTGACTGCAGTGTAATGGAGTTCAGAATTCCAATAGAAAAGCTAATAAAAAACACCTAAAATAGTACGAGGAGAAATGACCAGTTGTGTGAAGGGGGCACAAAACTAGACTGACATCATCTTTCACAAAACTGGAAAAAAAGACAGTCTTGTTGGAAATATCTTCCAGGATGTTATGGTTTAGTACCATGAAGTCCATCCCATATCCAGTAGCTCAGTGCCAGAGTTGCAAGTTACTGCACTGGGATTAGAAAACAGGCCTTTTATTAATCAGCAGTCAAAAATGAAGAGCTAATTTATCATCTCAATTAAAAATTCAGTGGAGCAATGCCCCATGCACATGAAGAATCATTGTGAAGACTAAATTTTGGTTTAAATCTTTTCTCTTTAGGGAAAACAAGCTATTCAGACTTGCAAAGTAATTTTATCTCAGATAAAAATTTAGCATGAAAATTAATTTGTCCTCTTTTGCTGGTTTAGATTGCTTTTATTTAAATACATTTAAATAAACCTTCCTAGGACTGATTAGATGACGGTTCAGTATAAGGCTATACGACATTTATTGCTATTTGTGTTATCATTACCTACACACGACTTAAGATAACTGTCACCATAATTTACACTATGCAGGGTGTACACATCCACGTACTTCATTATTCTATCTAAAACCCCTTGCAGTTACAAACACTGCACAGCCATCCCCAGGTTGGGTCCATAAAGGCAAGAAGTCAGAAGCTAGAAAACGTCAGGACCAGCTATAGTTCATCCAGCCCTTATTTCTGCTTTCTTTTGCATCAGACTTCATACAGAAAATTAGGCAAATAATGCTGAACTCTGCAAATTAATATCCTTTTGTTAGGTGTTGTTACTAGCCTGAACACATACGACATTCCAGATACATTTTTGAAACTGAAGAAGATACAGCAATTTGCAATATTTGCAAGCTCAAAAGTCTTTCTGTCTCATGTGCTTTGTCAGCAACCTCTTAACACTTAAATTTCAGAACTGCACCACTGAGTGTTCCTGGAGGATTCCTACCCACCTCAACTTGTAACAGAAAACCCAGGATGAGAAAGGGTCACTTAGCAGGGCTAGGAATAGTCTGACCCATTTGTCTTCCCCCGGTCTCATGCTGAGTGAGCTTATGACCCAAGGATCTGGGTCAGTCTCAGAGGTCAACTATGGGGACAAGAATAAGGTTTTTTGGTGTTCTTTTTCTTTTTCTTTCCCCAAGAAAATGTGTTTATTTGTTTTAGACTAAACCAGTGCCCTCAAAGCGGTCAGGGCCTGGTTGCTCCATAAGCTGAATCTGTACTGGGAGAAAGCAGCATGGTTCCCTCTCCCTCCCCATTCCAGGGCCACAGCAACTCCATAATTATTTATTATATTGTCAGCCTGACAAAATTTTCATGAGGAATGAAAGCAAAAGAAGAACAAAGGCAATTTTTCACTATTTGTATTCCAGCATACGCTGAACGGAATTTTACAAGAGAAAGCATAAACATTTCTTTATCCCAAGACAGAGTCTTTTGCCAAATAATAAAATCCTGCTACAAATAATGGAGATGGAAAACCTTCCCAAGTAAAGTGTTGCCAAGATTGGTAAATAAAATATGTTTAGTCACTCAAAGAGGAGGGATTCTTACAAACTGTGGTTTGTGTTCTCTGCTCTCTGAGAGGTCAAGAAAACACACTGTGTTTTTTATTAGGAAAGGAACTTCCCAGTTTTGACATCCGACCACAAGAAAACCTTTCTCCCAAAAGAGAAATCATAGCATAGTCTCAGCACTAATGGAAAGATACTCATAGACCTCACTGGGCAGTTCATACCTTCAACCTCAATCAGAAAAAATGTCATTGCAGGGAATACATGCAACTCTTCAGGCTTGTATGAATTTTGGGGAGGGTTTGTGAGATTTTGATTTTCATTCTGGCAAATGGAAATTTGACCTGGGAGTACACTCCCTAAACCTTTCATAAGAAAGGGAGAAAAGATGGTGCATTTCAAAGCTTATGAAGTCAGTCAAAATTATCACAGTTGAGCGGTGAGCCTTCCACTGCTGTCCTGCTTCAGAGTTAAAGACCAAAGCACTAGAAGGACCAGCCTGGATTGACAGGGAGCTCAAGGAGCTGCTGTACAAATGTACAGCATCAAAATCATGAATGATGTACCTCATGTGAGAGGCCAAATGCAAAAACCAAGAAAGGAACAAGCCTGAAAAAGGAAGCTGTAAAGGGCTGGGAGAAGAGGCTGAGAGGAAGAAGAGAAATGTATGAATCCTTTATTTCCTCTCACTAACTACACTGCAAAAAACAGTAACAAGAAAGATTTTGTCCAAATGTTACCATTTTACTTTCAGTTGTGTTCATGCTGGTTCTTTCCATGCAAGGATGTACATGCCAAAGCAAGGCTTGGCCTACCAAACATATTTGATTTGCACGTAACATTTTGGCCTTCAACAAAACTTCCAACAATACAGGAAAAGGGCAAGATTTTCCATTGGAGAAGGCAGATTTTTTTTGTTTGTTTGTTATGTAAAGATCTTCCCTTTTCCATTTACATGCAATTATGTAACTAAATAACATGCCCAGTATACAGCTGACAGTTCACAGAATTACTGCGTTATCACCAAATAATTTTTCCTATCCCCTGGTCTTGTAAACACGGTGACTTAAGGGTCTTCAAAGGTTTAAAGACGTTTAAGTTCTTTAAGAGTAGAAGATGGCTTTTCAAACTTGAATAGTTAATGCATTATTAAAATCAATAACCTCAATGATCCTCTTTCCTTAAAAAAAAAAACCCCTTATGCTGTTTTGTATGAATCTACGAAAAGAACAACTTCTGGCTTTACTCTACACTGAAATATCACTTACAGGCTTTTCAAGCCCATGTTGTCTATGTTGCACTAAATGTGAAAACTGTCTCCCTGATTCTGCACCACGCTTTACAAAAAACCCACACCGTTTGCAGATCAAAGGGAGACGATTTATGCTTTCATCCCAGCTGACGGACGATTAAATTAAAACAGATCAGCAGTACAGTGCATGGGCAGGTGGCTTTAGCTGCCACTGTCGGCCTCAGAGCGATTAAATTGCGGTGGAGATGGAGGGCCTTCCGCTCTCATTCCCGCACTTACAGATCAAACGGTGACAAATGAGATGTTACTGCTCTTGTAAAGCAAGGCTACAATCTGTCAAAATCCAACATAATTTGTGACCCTACGTGACATCCTCTTTCTCTTTTTTTTGACATTTGAATACAGTGATTGTACTAGAGTCAAGTCCATTTAAGTGAATATAGTCAATTCTACCTAAAGGAATACAGCCTGTTAGCTCCAACATGGTAGCTGAATATATATCTGGTTAGTACTCCAGCGACCCTTTGTGTTAAGTGCATACCATTAACAATGAATTCTGATTTTTCCAAGTTATATAATTTGATATCTTGACAGCTCAGACACTTGAAGCACCACTATTTGTTTTAAATGGCTTTATTTTATTGTTTAAATGTCAGTATCAAAATAAAGTAATGCATACAGTCTTGTCAGATCCAGTGCAGTGGGAAGTGTTGCTGTGAGGGGAAAAAATGGCCTTGAGAGTTTGTTCTAAAAATGGTCCAAAAAGTCAATTATATCTTTTGCAGCATCCTTGAATGACTTGCAAAATTTCATTTACACTGGGTCTTCTGTTTTATGGGGGAGCTTATCCATTAAAGGATACTGAGGAAGGAAGCACAACAGGACTGCAGCATCTTACTTTAAAGAAACTGTCATACTAATAAATAAAACCTTCAAGTAAACAAAAAGGAAAAAAAAAAAGTAATTGCATGTGTATTAATTTTTAAGCATTTGTACAAGTTGCAATAAATTGCCATAGTACTGTCTGGAAGATCAAAAGTATGAACTCTACCCCAAACTGCAAATTAACACAGTCAGTGAAAACCTGATTTGGAAAATACTTGTAAGAATTTACTAAATCTTTCTGTTCTTGCTTTTCCTTCAAGGAATAAATACAGTTTACAACACAGCAATGTTGTAAGAATTTGACCATACCTATTTCCAGTAACTTTGGGGTTAACAAGTTCTTCTTCACCACAGCCAAGAATTTACAGCATTTATCGTTCTCTTAACGTTTTAAGGTGGGCAGTTTAGCTATCTACCACAAAGCAGTCAAAGATCTGATCTAGAGGCTCTTTATATTTTCTGTTGACCATTGATCTTTGGGCAGGATAACTATATCCTCCGGGGAATTAAGTTAGAAACAGCTTTATTTACAAAGAATGAAGATGCATACAAAATCTCTCAAGCGAAAATCTTAGGGGAAAAACAGATACGGTACACTGAAAAGTATTTATACTTAAAGACTGTACAGCACACACTGGTTTTTCGTCCACAGTCAAAATTTAAACCACAACTTCTTTCACCTCATTTGCATGCATTCCCTGTTCAGCATATAGTCCTTAAACTGGAAGCAGCAATACATTTGCTAATAAACACAGCCAGCAGCTAAGGTGAATGCCACGAAGCTCCTGTAGATAATCTGCCATGTGCAGAAAAACCCAGCTGGTGGCTGGCGCCATATTTGGCAAATTATATACACTAATCCTTCCTTATCGTGATGACCCCCGTAGCCTGTCTAGGCTTCAAGGCCTGTCAACACCCCATTGTTACCGACTTATAAAAAGGAAGACTGGGCCCATGTGCCACACTCTACCCTTCTAACCATGCCTATTAAAGGCAGGGTCTCTGCAGAGTCTGACACGGGGAGGGGGGAGCAGGCATGTATATATGTACGTGGGCAGCGAACGGCACTTCACCCTAAAGAGAGCACTGCGAGGCCCCGGGGTCAGCAGGTCTGTTATGGCAGGAGTGCACCCGAGGTGTCTGCAGTAGCTTATCCCCACAGCTGTGCTGGGAATCGTACGTGCCCTCGCTGAGGAAGCGCTGGCTTTACCACGCCAGCAGGGAGAGGCTGGGCAGGAAACCCCCTCTGAAAGAGCGGGCTCACAAACAGGGCCGTAACATAAGAAAGACAGAGCAGTAACACATTACTACATCATTTTTTCTTGCTATTAACGACCATGATGAACTACTTGCTCTTAATTCAGTATTAGGGCTAACACATTACCCAGAGGAGCAAGGTACCAGCTGAGCTGAAGAGATACTTCCCAGGCTGCAAAGAGAGGAGAGCACAGCAAAACACCCACCAATGCCAGTTACTCCAGCAAGTTCTTTGCACTGGAATCTGCAGTTTCTTTCAAACTGCAAGATCAGTGGGCCAGGGATTGTCACACAGTGATAAATGCCATCCACAGGGCTTGAAAGAAACAGCAACAAATGTTTCTCTCCTGTTAGTACATATGACTACTAGAACACGATCTCTTGATTTGCAGCAAGATATCCTATTGTAATAACAAACAACTACAGCATGGGATTGCCAACTGGCCCACGTTTAGAGGTAGTTACTGGCTTTTTATGCGTTCTACTCAGCTCCAGTTTTTGTAAAGGCTGTTCTAGTTTTATAGGCTGTCACAAATCACAGAGCTGATCTCATTTCACTCTTCTTCTTTCCCTCATCTCTTTGCTTCTGATGTAGATTCTGTACCAGTCACAGGGGATGCAGGTAGGCTTTCACCTTTGACTGTAAGCATGATAGGAGGGGAGAGAAAGGTGGCAGAAACATTATTAACTTTAAAATATTTCCTGTTCTTCCAAGATGAGAATAAATTGTCCCCATATGACTACGTGGTATAAAGATAAACTGTTCTCCACCCTTCAGGAATCCTCTACCACCTCAGGGTTTTCCTTCTACCTCCCTAAATAAAACCCTGCATTGCTTCCCATGAATAACATTTTTTAATAATTTAAAGTATCTTCAGTTGTTGAGGTTTCTTTTTTTCCCCTCTCTGCTTATTATGTTTTTCAGTGGCTCCTTGAGATTCTGCACCCAACCCGTATCTATTGTTTCATTAATGAGGCCAGCTAAGAGTCATATATTTCTATTTAGCTTCCTGGGCAACAAAATGGAAGCACGTGTGTGGGTAATGCTAACACAACCAAAGGCCTCCTAGGAATAGAGCGAGAACACAGTGCCTTTGATTTATAAATAGATATCACTATTTATAATGCATAAACAAAATGTTTCATGATTTGTAACACTAAGCCCAGGCAGTTATATTGTTTTAAAAAAAAAAAATCCAAATGCCTACTGTCTACAGAAATAGAAACACTTATTTACGCGAGCATCATGAGGGCATGGGGGCTGATACTATATGAACTCCTGCCAATTAAATGAGGTACTTGCTAATTGCTGTCCCGTATCTTCAAGGACCAAAGGGGCAGAACAGTGCCATGTGAGGCAACATGGTATCATGTAGCAGAGCTAAACCCAACCCAGGTTAGATTTAATGTTCAGAAATGATCACATACTGTATTACTCATGTCCAGCCACAACATTTTGATTGCAGGAATGCTAAGCTCCTGGTCTTAACCACAGCCAGCACTTGTTGCTATTGAAAGATTAATGTTATCTCTGCATTTAAGTAACCCTCATATATGGCCAAAATTAGACTGTAAGAAGTCCAACGGTCTGGGAGTGAAATTGTTTTTAGCAGCAGTCTACAAACGCACGGCTTAGGCAAACCGTCTGGGTCTCAAGGGAACGCTGCCCCTTCGGTGCAGTCTAAAGATGCCTTCCGTGAGCAGTGGCATCACCAGCACCTTGTGCATCACTGCAGAAATACTTCAGGAGAGGATAAGGCAGCTCCTTAACTTCTACCAGGCATGGTGAAGCCTTCCTATCAAAAATTTTGCAGATGAGTGAAAGGGGGAAATTGAATTCAAGGAGATAACGTCCAATTAGAATATAAGGGTTTTGTTCTTACGTATTTTAAACGCCATCAGTGCTATTTCAGTGCTGAGTTCTGCAACTAATATTTTCTACTCCTACTGAAACATCTGTATTTGTCATTTATTTTGGCAAGTGTACTGCTAGCTTACTGCTCATTCCTTCTGGCTGTGGAACAGAGACACATCTATTTCACTTCCACTCCTCCTATGCCACGCTGGTGGCGTAGCCTGTGCTTCCAGACATTAAACTCAGTAAAAAGAAACAAAACAAGGACCCAAAGGCAGTCCTGTGTGAAAGTGTCACTACTCCCATTTGAACAAAACTGCATAGCAATTAAAATTAATCAAAAGAAAAATGTGGGAAAATTTCTCTCATTTACCAGGTGTAGTCACAGAAGTCTCAAGATTTTAGCAAGTGTTCAATGGATTATGGATCAGGAGCAATTTATAACTAAATTTCCATAGTAAATCAATACTGCTGGTTAATGACATAGATCATTAACTATTGTGATTTTAACACTAAAATTCATATTGTTAAAACATGGTGAAAAAATTAATGTACATATTGCATTGCATCACAAAATAATTCAAGCATACAGCTATTGTTGTACATGAGACAACAGCCACTAATATTTGATGGACAAGTCAGGGTATTAGAACAATAACTGAAAAAATAGATGACCTACTGCTATTTTCATGCTATTCAGGGCATCATATAAAGTTATAGTATAGTAAAACTGAGTTTGCTTTTAATGTGAGACTAAAATTAAACATCACTGAAACCAAGCCTCACCATTTTCTTTATCAGTATACATTGACAATAGAATAGGTAAAGTATTCATGCTTACAAAAAAATTAACATCTTTAGACACTCTCACAGAGGCTTATTTCTGCAAAACAGACTTCTAAGCACAAGACCCTCAACCATGTTGCACGGGGTAGCTTATTTGCCACCTATATTCTGTTTTTAATTCCTCTTTCATTGCTTGCACATAACTATTAGTATGCAAACAAATATTTACCTGGAAATGCCTCTTTCGAACACTTTCACCACAGACTATCCCTTTGAGAGCAAGCTGGCTTCTATTTAGGACTTACTTCTTCAATTTTTCAATTTAAAACTAACTCCTCTCTTCTAACAAGATAAACCTGAGCAGGACTTTCAAGCATTGCAGAGCTAATAAACCACATGCAACCACACACACAAACCCACAGAACAGCACTACAGGACTCTGGCATAGTTTTATAAAAAATCTTTCCAAACAGGAGAGTTTCCATTTCATTAGGACAGGCCCATCAGAACTTTCAGTCTCATAATCTTTTCAAGTTTTTTATTTTCATCTTTTAAATATTGTTCCTATTTGGTCTTAGTGGGTTTTTTAAACTACTGGCTAAGACTGTGCTTTCACAAAATTTTGAACTCTTGAAAAAAATACACCTCTCATGAGAACTGAACAGAAATGTTTAGGAAATACTTCTCTAGTTGGTTGCATGGAAACATCCTAAACAATTTCACAGCCCAGATTCCTACAAATCAAAACTGCTTAACACACAGCCTTT
>VZRR01013244.1:224391-283489 GCA_013398015.1 Oreocharis arfaki | reverse complement strand
TTTTTTTTTTTTTAATTGGCTGTCACTGCTTTTGTTCATTCCTGATGCTCTGTGCAAGGAGAATGAGCCCACTTCCCTTCCTCTGTGGTTAACTTCAACAGAAGTTATTTTGTGATCACTTGTAAACAAAGGATGCCAGACTGAGTCTTTTCTGTACTGCAGTGAATACCTTGCTGCTACTACTAATGCAGAGCTATGTGCTTAAGCTTCCATGTCATCTTTTACGTATTATAGCAAACATGCACTTGCAAAGAGCTGAACCTGCCCTACACATCATCAGTTATGACTCAATTTGCAACTTTGTCCTGCAAACTCAAGAGAAGATGCAAATTAATTTCACTAAGATTCACTTGCCCTTTCCCAAGCCTGGGTGTGACGAAGCCATCTGCAACCTACTTTATCACACACCAGACAATGGGTAGAACACCACGGCTCAGCAATAAACATTTCACACTAATAGCATAGAAGTGACTAACTGGTTATTGCCCTGTTGTTCTTTAGACAAAGAACTCCCTCTTTCTCTACTCTTCCCTCAATACACACAAAATCTTTTCTTAGTGCCCAACACAGGAAAAAGAGAGATGAGAGGACTTTATGCCCTGTCCACATTCTACCCCCTTCACAAAACCAGTGGTTTATTCAGGGCCCAGGCCAGCTACAGCCCATGATCTTCATTACTATCTTCAATCCGTCCCCACTGACATCCAGCAGAACTTTCCACTCGTGGATCTTCGCCCTCTATGTGCATCAATACTGACAGACAGAGAAAGTATAAAACCAAGACTAAAATTACTTTTTACTCAGATATGCTGAGCATGGACACCTTCTGTACTTCAGCAACATGAGAGCAGACCGTGGGCATTCTGAACAACAGTGTTTTGGCACAGGTGTCTTCAGGAAAAGAGAAAGGGAAGAAGGAATATTTTAAAGAAAAGAGTTCATGCACTAACAGTTGTAAAATGAAGAATAAGGGAAAATGATAGTTGAATTGAGACAAATTACTTATAGACTGTGTGCCAAACAGTGTGCACCAAGATGACACTTTTCTTTTAAAAAGCAGTTGGACAACTCTCCTGCACAGTTCCTGGCTCATTTGGAGATCCTGTCCCAATATGACCTCAGAAGGTTCTCGGTGTCTGGCCAACATTGAGAACAAGGAAGAGAGAAGCATTAACTTAAGACTGTATTCAACAAAGACCTTTGAGGCCTGCAATTCATGGGCTCAATGGACGAGCATCATGATGATGCATTGGTTCAAACAAACTGAAGCAGAACAGCCTTACAGTTTTAAGAAAAACTGATGATTATCAGCCATTGTGACTAAAATTGGTATTTCAGAGAAAATGGATATTAATTCTATACATATTGTACTGATTTAAAGTAAATGTGCATGTGAACACTTGGCAGAAATAAAGGAAAAGAATCATCTGTTGATGGACAAAACTATACTTGTGTTGTAAGAGGAAAAGGAGAAGAAGAGGAGAGAGTAAAGATAACCTGTAATGCAAGAAGTTCAGGCTATTCTTTTCCCAAAATGTATACAGAACTACAAATGTTAATACCTGCTATTTTTGTAGCAACAGCAAATCCCGAAGTATTTTACAAATCAATAATACCCTGAAAAAGAGAATAAGCATGGGGAGAAATCCACCAGATTATCACTAGCTCATAGTAATATTGTACAGTAGTACACGATGAAAAGTAATATGAATCTTTTACGTCATCAGAATTAGAATTTCAGGTAAGAGTCCTTTCTAGACTAAGAAAAATCTTCAGATTGCACTGCCATAATACACCAAAAGAATGGGGGGCAGTTAGAGGTGAGAATGGGAAGGTTTTAATTGTTTCAAGTTCCTATTTAGACAAAAAAAACCAAAACAAACCCAGAAAAAAGGAAGTATCATCTCCACATTTATTCTGTAGGAAGCCTATTCGTTGTAATTTGAAGAGTACAGCTTCAGATACACAGAAATATTCAGGGATATGGAAATGGGCAACTTTTAAATTACTTTATCAACATTCTATAAACCTTCATTCAAAGAAGGCAAAGCAATCAGTGCTAAGCAAATGAAGCTCACCTGCATCTATGTAAAGCATTTTATTAAACACAAAGCTGAGGGTGAGGTATTGCAAATGGTTAATGCCTGGGGCTTTCATCTCCAGAGACCTGGGTTCAAAGCCTTGCTTAGGCAACAATGAAGCCCATTTACAGATTTCACAAGCCAAATTTGATAGCAGTTTCCTGAAATACTGACCATGTCTTTCCTTTTGTTTGCAAAATACATACCTTCAGCACTAAGACCAATCTTTCCCATCTGTATTTTCATCAAACGACCACTTCACATTGGCGTAATTGGCCCCCCCTTTCCACAGGAGGCCCAGGACAGAATAAGCAGGCTATAAGTCATGCCTAATGTACACCTGCAACAGAAACTGGATGAACTGTGCAACTGGAGCCTTGCCTGCCACCTTCATCAATCTACTTGCTAATATGATTGTCATCAAGTTCCTGAAGATCTTTGAAGCGGGTATTAATGTAAGGATTATTTATATTAAAAAAGGTTGTGATTTCACACCCAAAATCCACACTCAAAATATCCTAATAACTCAGTTTATCCAGAAAATAATGAGTGACAACTTCTGGAAAAGAAACCTTATGATTCCTTTTCTCTGATTGTCTTACTATTTTTTATCCAATGAAAAAAAACTGCCTTCGTTTTAGGAAAGGAAAAAAATGATTTCTCCTTCCTAGAAAAATATTTGTTCTTCAAAATTTTCTCATCATCACCTTTTCTAGAGAGGAGATTAATCCTCATTTTTCCCCTCAGACAATAACAGAGAGACACAAAGGAAAACTGCATTAATCCCTGAATGACTGTAAAGCTGGTTGATTTACTAGAACTACGCACTACAAAATTACTACTGTTGTGTTTTTCTGCTGTTTTGTCCAAGTTCTGGCACTTTGATACTCAATTCTGTTTCTTAAAATACCAGACTTAACTCAGTTTTTACACTTCTATTCTGCTCCATCTAGTGGATTATTGATTTTTGCAATGAATGCTGCAACAATAGTATTCTAATATACCATGCTGGGTTAGCTATTAGGACAAGGGACCATGTTCAAATGATTATTTTTTTGGCTTTAGATGAAACAAATTAAGTCACATTCCTGGGTACCTGGATAAGACTATAGGATTCTGGCAGCGTGTTCATGCAACGTAAATGGGAAAATGGTGTCATTTAATTATATCACTGAAATGAGACTAAGTAAGGGACAGGCCTTGATTATAAGGGACAGGTGGCAAAATTTCTCCTGGTGCTTGCACAATTTACTAGGTCAGTCCTGGGGAAAAAGAATATTCCATGCCTGTGTTGTTTTGCTAAAACATCAATATCCTCCAGGCTTCATAGCCTAGATTTCAGAGTTCTCCTCCTGCACTTGGTGATAGGCAAAACGAAGTTACACACTTGATAAGCTGCTTTGTTTGCAAGATACGAATAGTTTTATGCAACCAATGTCTCTGCAGTACACTTACATTTGTGGTGGTGTTTTTTCAGTGCAGTGCTGTTTGCAATACTCTCTTTAAAGACGGCTGTTCAGGTCTTCTGCTAACTTTTCAGAGGGATGTTTAAGGTAATGAGAGTTTGATGAGAAGAAAAATTGGGTAATTAGGCCACCCTTATGCGTAGCTCATTTCAAATCAATGCAGCTTTTAATGGTAAAAATATTTGTTTTCTTTTCAAAAGCAAATATGAAAATACTTAGCCAACAAAAACTCCCGCATCAATGAATCAACAATATTTCTTCATACATGGCATCGCTGGAACCAATGATTCAAAGATAAGGCTATTTACATGTCTGGTAGGCGAGTTGTAGGATGTGTGCTCTCTGAAGCAATTTACAGCAGAAGAAAAATATTAATTTTCTCTCCCAAACCCCACAAAGTTACTATGTTATGCTTGGTTTCAATCAGGAATCCAATCAGCTGGCAAAGCACTAAGAAAGGGTCTATGACCACAAACCCCAAAAGTTAATTAAATATTAAGCCCAAGGTTTTCCAAATAATTGGGGTTACTTTTTAATACTTATTGTTTCTATGTTTCTTTTCTTTCTTCTCTCTAACATGACAGGCAGCTCCAGTAGCCAGTTATAACTGGATGAGATAAGACTAACTCCAGATTGATTTGCTTTTCAGGACTTTATTGTAATAGTATGCAGCCATACAGCACTTTCTATCAAAGAATCTTGAAGTGTTCCATAAATATTAATTCAATAAGCCTCACAACATGCAGGTGAGCTCCATATTATTGTATCTATTATATTTTTGCTGGAGGCATACTAAGTAGAAGTGTCTTTTTCTGGAATAGAAATAAAGTCTTGCTTCCAATTGTCTGATTTAACCACTAGAATCACTCACTCCATGAAAACCCATCTGCCCCCAGACCAACAGAAACTTTGTCACTGACTTCAGTGGAGCCATGATTTCACGAAAAGACAAAACTCTTCCTCAGCAATTTGCAACTAAACACTACTTTTTAGGTTCAACATCCTGCATCAGTTATTATATCTTCAGCAAGTTTCCTCCTAGAAACAGATGACTGACTTCAATAGATAAGCATAAATATTTTAAAGATTTTAAGTATGCACACAATTGACCTGATATATTATAATAGCTCATGCAATATGACAATATACTCCTTTGATCTGTGCTGCTGTAATTCATGGGAGTCAGAGTTCTGACTTTGCAAATGGAATTGCAGACTTAATTTTCAGAAGTGACTTCCATTTTTACATTCACAATTTTGCAATCACTGTAGTTGTGAGAACAGTGATATGCATTAAGGTAATTGATTGTGCTTTGAAATCAAGTAATCAAATGAGCATCAATTAAGGCTGCAAATGTTTGAAGCCATGGAACTACAAAGTAAAATTATTTTTCCTTGTAAGCTTCCAGTGAAATACTCTAAGCAAAACTGTGTCTTCTTTCTGGATCAGCCTCACACCAAATATTTAGTGAACATATTAAAGATTCATATTGGGTGATAAATGAATTTAATGAGGGGTCTACATGTGGACTTTCTCTATTTGAATATCTCATTTTATACTTAACCAACTCCCACAAAAGGGTATGTACCTCCTATGCACCACAGTGCTTCTTCCATGTGACCCACCAAATGGAGCTAGATCCTGAAGAGAGATCCAGGCTTCCTGTACAAAGCATGGGGAAAGGCAGGCTCTCAGAGCAGAATATAAAATGAGCCAACATACATATACTGCTGCCACCTACACCTAGTTTATGTGTATAATTTATAACTAACTTTCAGACCTGTGCTTCCATCAGGCTTCCTGGAAATGCCTTTCTCCTTTCAGGACTCTCGGCATCCTATTCCTGCTTCTGCAAGAAGATAGGTCAACATGCATTTTCTCCAGCATACTTGGATTTCTTTTAGAAAATAGATCAGTTCCTTCCAGTTTAGAGCCCTTACACAGATTTGACACCCTCCACTGTATGAGGAATGAAAAGGTATTCCAACTCCTTGGGAAAAGCTCTAACTGTTACGGCGAGGTTGTGGAAAAAATAAAGCAATCATCCTGGATGCAGGAACATCACCTCTCCCTTTCCACAAGCTGGCTGTTGCTGAGGCACAGCAGTGAGATCAGCAGGATGGTACAGGAGAAATGACTGCAGACACGGCGTGTGGTGTCCGTGTGCTGAGGTGTGACTGCGTGCTCTGAGAATGTCTGCCAGATCAGGCTCTCAGGGGACTCAGAGGAACATCCTCGCTTCCAGAGCTAAGCAGAAGATACCTTGTGAGCTGTTCAGACCTGTCAAAACAGACACTCCTGCATTTGCACAGAAGAATGATGCTGTAGATGGCTACAGAAATTTTAAGGGCACTCTAGAAACTACAGCGGCATGAACTCCAATACCTGGGAAATTCCACTATTAAAAGATATCCCAGGACCACCACTTCAGATTAAAGCAGATAAATTCCACCAATCTTTTCACTGGACATAAATGAAATATATTGGTGGAATCATTTCAGGTTGGATTATCACTTATATATGCAAAATTCCCTGAATCTCAGGTCATCATTTTACATCCCAGATTAATATTAAAACAAAACAAAAGAACCCAACCTCACTATTTTTGAGGTCCATGAAAAGGCAAAACAACTTTTCAAGGTTGTTTGACTACCCAACTTGAATCTGCAGATACCTACTACTGCAGATAAGGTTTGGTGCTTTACTAATTCCAGTGAAACTACCAGGAAAATCGCATCCCATAATAAGTGTTGGCAGCACTGCATCCTGAAATTGTAAACTCCTGAGGCACAAACCTGTCTATAAAACTCTTGGACATCTAAGATTCTATAAAAACAATAATGCATTCAGCTTCATGCAATTTGCAGCTAAAATCAGTCAATCCCTCTTTCTCTGCCCTCCCTCCTCCACACAGTTACCACAGAAATTTTGTTCTGTTAGAGCAATATATATTTTTAATGCAAAATTTCAACAGGAACCATTTTTTATGGTCTACTAATAAACCCTTGAAAACAGGGATTTATAATGGAAACAGTGACGGACCCTTAACTACAGTGTATGCAACCATAATAAAAAGAATTAATGTAGTCAATTTGTACTACTGTTCTCAGAACAAAAAAAACCTCTATTTCAACTGCAATCCTTTCAACAGCTGATTGGCAAGCCTGTCCATTTCTAGTCTGCAGTGTTGTCAGTTGTCTTCAACATGATAATGAGCCTGTCACCATATTCAAATAGCCCTGTGACAGCATGTTTTGTGAGCATGACGTCCACTGCAAAGGGTCTGTCAAAAAGCACCTTTCAGAAAATGAAAAGAGAATGCTTTTCTGATGATAAATCTAATTTCTTCATAGCTAAAAGAGTGAGATTTTTCATCTGATTTTGTCAGTGTTGTGTTGCATTTGTGTCTTCAGATAATCCTGCGTTCTGATGCACAAAATTTTAAAGTTATCTGTAAAGACGAAGTGAGAAATAATAATCTTTTTTGAGTTCACTGGAGGCTTTGCATAAACTGCAGTACTGCTAGCTTTCCATCAAATTAAAACTGGAGGGGGGAGGGAATGGCATGGAAGGGTAGCTTGCAACCAGAAGCAAATAAGGCTCACAGTAAAGACTTCAAAGTCTACACACGCTAGGGTCTCCACTCTTCCCCAAACAGCCTATTAAAAAACCTCCTTTGCTCTGTGTGGGCCTAGTTAAGTATGACCAGGTTGCATGAAATTCCCTGGCTTTCAGACTAAGGTGGCAGAACACAGACACAGGCAGAGATTCCCAATACTGCTGCAATTCAGGAGTGAGTGTTCCAATGTGTTCCACGTTTAGCTGCCACTCGTGCTACTTGTCAGCTGGGAAAATTTTCGCCAAGAGAAAAATCTGAATGTTTTGGCAACAAAGATTCCTCTCCACGTGTCTAAGTATCTTCTGTTAATACCAACGGGAAATATACAGATGCACTGAAACATAGTGCTTTATTTTCCCTGTTGACAAAAGCTGCCCTTAGCTTGACTTCACCTTTTAGGATTCTTTTCACCAGTAGCTGACTGAGGAGTTCACATGTAAAGGGAAGTGTTAAAAAGAGAAATGTAAAACCCCAAATGAACAAGCAATAAACCTTTCTCTCTTTCAGTCATTGGGTAAGAAAGGGGTGGACATGGCTGGACTTTGAAGTCCCAGGCTGAACGACACATTAACCTCAGAGCTGAAGTTCCACTTCTAGTTGTGCTTCTAACACCACATGCGACTTTTACCAAGCAACTCTTGTTCTCTCTGTCTGAGGTTTAATATTGTAAAATGGGGATATTGCTGCCTACACATCACAGGCATTCTCTAAAAGGTAAAAAAAATATTCTCTGAAAAAATTGTTGCCAAGCTCATGTTGCCATGACACATTCACTGCAGAAAAATCATGTTGCACAAGCCCAAGGTGTTTCAAAAGTATTAAACAAGTTTGTTTCCTTAAATATGTGTGAAAATCAGCAAACCTGTAGCATTAGGATACTAAACGTGGACTTCCCTTGTTAACTATTGAATAGTATCAAAACTAAGTATTTTACTATTACTACTGCCACGCATTTTTCAGGCCAGTAAGAACATACGGTTGACAATCACATAAGGCTACAGTCCAAAGGCTGTACCTGCAAGAATCTGATGGGATTTGTTTGAGGTTAGGGGCAAACAGATACTACAGGTGTGAAGGCACTCCTCCATCACCTTCAGCATTTGCCTTTGAGAGGACTTCTCTGCTTTTGTCTCCCAAGCTCCATTTTTTCCCTTCTGTTTACACATATGAATAAATACTAATATTTACTCTGTCTATAATTCATGATGAAAATTATGAGTGAATAAGGAATTTCATTAATTCTGGTCTACCAAGCTGAAATAAGACAATTTTAATGAAATTCAATTTTTTTTTTTTAATAGAAGGAGACCTTAACATAGAAGATCTGTATTTTAAATTTGGGATACACAACATGGTATGCCACCCTTGATCATGTAATTCAATGCACCTGTAACTGAATAAAATGCAAGAGCAGGATTTTTACACGTTTTTAAGTGAAGGCAACTAGGCACTACAAAGCTTTAGACTGCACAAATGGACAATCAACATTAAACATGACTGATTTTTAAATTCTTCATTGCTCAGCTGGAGGGAAGTATTACAAGGCCAAAAAGCAGAGCTATGGACAGCTGGCTTTGTGCAGTACCAGTTCTCTGCCTCAATTTTCAAGCCATTCATTTCTTTGGGGGTGGTGTAAAAAAAAGGGAGCGGAAAAAAACAAACAAACAAAAAAAAAAAAGCCAAAAAAAAAGGCCAAAAAAAAAAAAATCTAAGCTAGGCCATACAAACATACAAAGAAAGCTTGGGTCTCTAGGCCTTTCATTGTCTCAGGGAGTCGTCACCACCCTGAACCCTCATTAAAGCTGAAGAGATGCGGGAGCGGCATTAAAATGAATGCAAACCATTTGCCGCAATCTTCTGCTCACACCATCTCCAAATGAAGGCAGGCATTGCATAATCCAGGCAGCTCGAGCTCCTGACAGGTGGATGATTTATGCTCATAGTCGGAAGAATCGGAGAGCCTGCAGAGGACACAGCGTGAGCAAGGTGGTGGCGAGACAGATGCTCTCAGTGGGCTTGCAGAGGCTGGCAGGCTCCAGCTAGCTCAGGTGCAACTTGAACACTTCAGTACTGAACTCATATTGCCTAGATTCCAGCACAGCAAGATACCATTTACAATATTATGTACAGTAGATATACTATCAAATCTGTGTGCTGTTTATCTATTTGTGTATACACACACACGCACAAAATACATACATTTTTTCTACCTGCTGTTCAACTTAACTGTGTTCACATACACTTTGCATGTGCACATTCTCCATTGAAAAAGAAAGGGCAGATTAGGACAAATTCTGCATTGTTACAGCCACGTAGTGTACGTGAAACCACCAGAGTTGAACAGATGTAAGTGGGGGAAGAATTTGGCTCTAGCTTTCAGAGAGCAGGGATGGATCTGGGATACTGAAAATCCCTTCAGTTTTAAGAGTGTCTGAAAGCTAGAAAAGAAAATGACCAGAGGAAAAATTCAAAACACCCACAGGTCCAAACATATTGGGATATTCTCACCACTTATGGTATCTATCTGTAAAGCACAGAAAATGCCACAATCACACTGTTCTGGAAAACAGGACAATATTAGCCAAATATAATGTCAATTATCCTCATGTCATCTACTTCAATCTTTCAACGACATTATTTCTACTGCCTTATTCAGGGGTATTTAAAAATCCCATCCAAAACTGCAACATCATTTCCAACCAGGTAATTCAGCTTCCTTTTCCAAAAGGAAGTAGAAATGAGGGTTTGAATTTTCACTTCTGTTCTCTAAGCAAGAAACTGGTCTATTGAAATAATAAATAAATGAAATTACACACATGAAAACAAGATCTTATACATGTTTATGTCACACATCTATATGTTCATTTTTTCTTTAATAGAAAAGGCAAAGCCAAGATGAAATTATCCTACCCTAAGCATATCAACAAAATAAACAATCACCTGTCTCCTATCAGACCCACCACATTTTCCAATGAAACCTGTCACTTAATTAAGTATGTAATTTTCAGGGGCAACCGAGGAGTTAAAGCATTCAAATGTGCACACTGCAGGTTATCTGGGTTGAATCTGGGACTTTGCTGACTCTCAGCTCCTTTCCACTTTAACAGATGGGGTCAGAGGTGAAACTGCAGACGAGAATTAAAGACACATACATCCCTTTAATCAGATAACACATTCAAAGACTTGCAAATTCCCAAGAAGCCACTTTACAGGCACGTGTCATGGGCTATTCCATAAAGAGGGAGGGAACGGTGAAGAGGATGGAAAGAGTACTTATTTCAGCTAACCAGCATTAAAAAAGGCAGGAAACTAGAGAAAACAAATGGGAACAAAATGGGATGGACTGCTAACAGTCTGAGTGCTTTCTCATTGCATACACCTCCCTAGAGAGGAACACCAATGTTGAAAGTCTTAATACTCTGCATTCAAATGTTTTTCCTAACTTCATTAATCAATTGTGTTTAAGAATATTTCCATAACAAGTATTTTAATTGGAGATGAGCTGAAGCATCTTGCCAGGATGGATACCTCCAGCAACACCAGGATGCCCAGAAGGAAATAGAGTCATTCAGCCTGACCAGTCCTCACAAAACAGTGAGTCAGCTAACAAGAACCTCAAGAAATTAATGATTCTCTCTCCCACCTGGCCAGAAAATCACTGCCTGGAGGATATGTGCTCACAGCAACTATTTTCTCATCAGCATTCTTCTGATACAACCGTGGTTTGGAAGAGGAAAACGAATAGAAAGTCATGAAAACAAGTGAAGATAAAAAGAGAAAACAGAAGAATCTTATGTCATCCTAGCTACTCTGCGACTTTGCTCTCCAATTACTGCATCCCTTTGCATCTCACAAAGGATCAAGCAATGGGGGCATGTGGCAAAGTCCAGCAGAAGGAAGACCAGCAAAGACTATGGCTGTGCACACCAGACTCGAGAGGTGTTCCAGCTTCTTTTTGTCTGAAATACAGTCAGAGACTTGTATTTTGGGTGCTGTTCTTGAGGGCTGTCGAGAAGGAAGAGCCTATTCAGTCCCTTATTATCTCAGCCCAATTCTTCACCTGACTTATAACTTCACAGAAACTTTTCTAATACATCTTTGAGCAAGAATTCACAAAAGCAATACATTTAAACTGGTATTATAAAACAGATTGCTACTTCTTAAGGGAAATTCTAATTTTCCTTTATTTTGATATTTAGTAGTCTATTCTGTCTTCAAACTGGAAACTTAAGAGCTTTCATTAAAAGTTTGACAGGGAAACCAGCAAGCGGTTGTGACCTCAAAAATCAGTTCAGATCAAGACCTCTCTTAACACTTCAACAAAAACAGGCAGGTACCCTCAATCTGGATCCAAAGTGTATTTATGCCATCTCTTAAGTCATCTTACCATAACTGATACCACTTCATATCCAGAAATGGAGTAGTTCTGCTGACTTAAAACAAGTTCCTCTTCCCAAATATTAACCACTGAAACATGAGATTGACCATCTAATGAAATGTAAGGTGCCTGTTTCTAAAGCTTTGGGTGCACTACAGAAAATACGAAAATGAGAGAGAGCATAGGAACTGCAGACCCTGGAGACCACTGTAAACACAATCTGGCAGACTGTCATGAAAAGCAACATGTGGCTGTACAAGAGCTGAACAAACGATATAAGACTGATTTGTTGATTGATTCAGATCAGAACAGAAGACACGGCTTGTCTTCAGTCAGCCACCCACAGGACTGAAAGGGAGTATTAGAGACATAGGGCATTGGTGAAGCACTTTTTACACTGCTGACTAAAAATGACAAAAACAGCACTGGATGGACTAATGTTTGGCTGAAGACAGAAAGAAAAGGAGACAAAAGATGAGGATGATGGTCTTGTACTACTTGTTTTTTTCCTAGGGTCTGTATGTGCTCAGCATGCAGCAAGTTACCAACATTCTCTCTTGCTAGTCAAGCAGTTTTGCTGAGAAACATTTACAGCACACCAACAATTCTGCCACTAAGGGCACAGACTGGAGTTAAGCTGATTAAGGGACAGTATCACGCAGACTTTCCTTTAGAAAGTATTTCAATTTTTCTAAATTAAGTATTTTAATAATTAACTGTTTTAACATGGACTGCAGTAGGACCCCATCCAAGCAAGTTGTATGGAGTGTTGATTTTGGATCTGCTATACTAAAACTGTAAATCAAATTGACTTCTCATCTTATACCTGATGATCCGGAGACCTAAACCAGATGCTTAAGAGAAAAACAGATAAACGTATTAACTTTGCTGGAACAATAAAGAGTAAAAAGGAAAATATTGATATTATTCAGTAAGTGTATATATTTAACATAGCTGTGTTTGACTTTCTCCAGAATCATTAATCTAATAAAAGCCTATTGAGGCTTAAAATAAAGCTATGTTTTTAATTTATAAAGACTAATAGCTATATTAAGCGACTATTGTGAGCACAGACTCCCCTCATAGTTTCCCTTTTCTGTCAAATAAATACCCTAAGAAAAGAAAAAGCAAGAAAAGAAAGATGAAAAGACTGGTTAGATGAGATCTATTACTAGAATAGCTACTAAGCATGGCAAAAGCTGACGAAAGGAAAATTCATTGCAGAGGATCACACTAATTTCAGATTTCAGGCTGCTGACTTCCAACCACAAAAGTAACATCACAAACTCCAAATGAAATAATATTCCAACTTCATATTCCAGTGGCTCAGTGAGTAGAACCGAGGCTCACCACTCACAGAAACTCCTCCGCTTATAAAAGGGCAATGACTGGTCAGAGAGAAAACTGTGGCTTAGTTACATTAATGTCTGAAAACCCAAGTTGATTCTACCTTTTTTTTTTGTAGGACAGGAGAGATTTAGAAGTGTGAAATATTTGAGGGACAGCACTATATGAGGTCAGAGATAACAACTGCAGGTAGAAATTCTCTTGCTTTTTAACACATTCATTGCTTTAACTGAGTGAAGAGGCCAAGAGAATTCCTCAACCTCCACGCTTTTCGGTGCCAATCCATCCCAAGCAGCAGAAGTCTGCCTGTACACCTGCCACATGGATTCTAGCTACCAGCACTTGCATCATTTCAGCCCTTCACCCCAAATAATCCTACAACACATTCTGCTGTTGCTACAAAGATTTTACACAGCAAGAGTCGTAGTGAGGAGATGTGAGCGCTGTCCAAGCAAAGGCTGAGCAAAGCACAGAAAGGCTGGTTCCAGAGTGGCACTTTAGAGATATGGATATGCATTTCCCTTAAACGCACCTCTGCCAGAGATGCTACGCCTATTCCACCCAAGCAGGAGATGTACAAGTATCTGCACAGCAGAAACAGAGAAAAGTGAAGAATACAAATTACATTAATGTTACTCTTCACAAAATGACCCCTATTTAATATAGGGCAGGACCCACATACAAGAATTCAAGTGCTCTGCAATAAATGGCAGCGCCACATTGATGTGTGTGTTTATGGTGGCAGAGACCAAGAATGAAAGGCAGCTATTTGTCTCTGAGATCATGGGAAAAGTCCTGCATCCTTCAGACTTGTCTCTACCCACTCTTATCACTAATATTGCTCTCACTGTACTTCCAGTGCACAAGCAAATGTTCATAGGGGCTGAATCCAGCAAACATCTTTTGCAAAAAATGCAGTATTTTCTAGTAAAATATGGAAAATACTACTTTCTTATTTTAGGATCAAAAGAAGAAATATGACAAATGAGGATGTGCAGTTAACCACCTCAGATTACGATGAGAAAATATTAGTGCAAAGTGATTAATTTTTAATAGTATTCCAATTTAAGTAGACTCATGAATCTGCAGAACCTACTCCTTCCAATTCTGAGCAAGTAATATGTAAGGTATGTGCACTAAGAAAATTACTGTAAAATTCAATCCTATTCAAAATCTTTCAAATTCATTATTTTCAATAACAAAAGTGCAAAGTAACTTTAGGCTGAAAGCATTCTTTGCTTGTCTGACCCTGCAAACAATTGCTGTCACTGGGATTCTCAGCAAAGACAATTGTGTGAGCAGACTCAAACCCAACATCTAATCTCAAGGAAGCTGCTGGTGAGTGAGCCAGCAAACAGCTTCGACCTCAGATTTGCAAATGCTAATACAAAAACCTCCCCATGTACAGGTCTTTGTAAAGCCAAGAAATGTAAATAGTTTTCAAACTCAGACTTATAAACAATACTGCTTTCTCCACATTCACTTCATACCTCCTCTTTTACGAAACTGGAGCATTTGTATAAAGGCACAACTGTAAAACAAAATTGTTTCTAGGAGAGAAGTTTTGTTTACAGACCAAGTCCAGTGAATTGCCAGGATGTCTCTCTTTTATTCCCCAAAATAATTGGGGAGACTGTCAGAGACAACACAAACCGGAGTGGCACAATGCTGCAACACAAGCATCATGAGAACTTTTCAGGAGGCTAACATTTGGTGGGAGCTGTAGGCGCCTTAGTGGGATTTCTAAACTCGGGAAGAATATCCACATCTCCAATATTTGCTTTTTCTGGGGTATTTTTCCCGTGGATGAATAGAAAAGCTAGTTGCTTGAGCTCACTATAAACACTAACCTGCAGTTGAATAGTTTGTCCTTCCTCATCAGTTACAGAGAGTGGATAGTCATGAGCTGCATTTTAGGGCAGACAAATTGGGCTGTCAGTTCTAATGTGTGAACAGGGCTATCAGGTCACATTTTGGTTAGGAGCAAAGAAGCCTACTTGTGAACACCAACAACACTTAGAGATTAGCTTCTATTGTTTCCAAGGAGATTTAACAGGTCCCAGTATATATTAAACCAAGCACATGTTGAAAGAAAGAAAGGGAGTGCAAAGAGGAAGGGAGAAAGAAGAAGGGGAAAGGAAGAAATAAAACTGAAGGAAAGAGAGAAACAAAAGGGAGGAAGAAAAGGCAGAAATGGGTGAACAGGGAAGGAAAGGAAAAAGGGGGAAAAGAAAGAATAGAAGAGGAAAAGAAACAGTTCAAACAAATATCACTACTAGAAACCAAATGCCTCCATAACACATTGAAACACAAAAGAGAGATGATATTTGGAAGAGACATCAACAGAAGACACACTATGTTATCTCCTGATGTTATAACACAGGAGGTTTGTTTAATATCCTGCATTAATGGAGGAGCTCCTTAAGTGTAATATTACGATAGAGAGCCTAAGAAATATCACTGAGGTCACTGCTGCTCTATTAACTGTCATCTTGTACAGAAATATTTTCTTCGAATACCATTAATGCTTTCTCCTTTCCTTTGTTCTAATTTCTGAAGGCAGCAGAAACTAAAACTTCGTCCACAATAATTTCTGCTCTTGTCTTGGCAGAGTAATGGTATTAGACTTGTGAGAGAAATTTACCTTGGCAATGTCTTATGCACAGGTCTTTTCAACAGAGAGATTGTTAGAAGGAATCCTATTAAGCAGGCTTTTTCACTACCCTCAAAACATAGGTGATAACACAATTTTAGTCATAAAGAAGATTGCTTAGTTTTATTTATTATTTTCAGAGAGAATCCATTAATCTGCTCCTCTGCATATCACGCATCTCTTTACGTAAGACTAAACTCAAGCTGCCTGCTCTCCTTGCTGTATTGGATTCATTTCCATAGACTGTCAAAGCCAGAAAGGATCAATATGATAATTTAATCCGATCTGCTGCTTAACACAAGCCAAAGATGTTCATACGGTAATCTTTCCATAATAAACTCAGTAATTTATGCTTTAAAACACACATAACTCTTTTCAAAATGTATACTTATATTTTAATTAATGAAATCTCTCAAACTGTGAAGCAAAAATATTTTAGAGACCCCAAATTTTATCATGTTAAGAAAAAGTGTAACTCACGTGTAATTATATTCGGGTTCATTACATGACCACCTAAAATGTTCAAGCATTTTTAGAACTGTCAGTAATTACTTTTATTCAGATCACAGCTGCAGGAAAACACTTAAAAGTCCAGAATTTCTTCACAAGGCGGATCCTAACTACTGCCTTACCATTTCCCTAGGGATGCTGAGGTCTCTTTGAGGGCCTTTATGAATTCTCAAAAAACCCAAGCAAACTAATCAACGAGAAGTGTTAAGGGCTACCCATCCAGCAGTGCAAGCACAACATGCAAACTGCACTGCTGTGGCAGGAAGGGTCACACATCAAGCTAGCACTGCCAGATGAACAGCTCAGAGAGTTTCTGTTCATTTTTAGAGCCTAAATGAAAGCTCATGTATGAGCAACTGTGAAGATTCACAGACCCAAAAAGGTATATTGCTGATTTCCCCATAGCACAGATTGCTAAACCTGCCAAATGAGCAGCAATCTAACACAGCTCCAAGAGCTTCCACTATTACTTGGTGAGGATGTGGCCTCTCATTTGTAATAGCAGGACTAATTAAGCTGAAATTTTGTTACTCTGCCTATTCTAACTGGGTTCAAAGTGACTGATGATAATTTGTGAGGCCACCCATTCCCAAGGAAAATACAAACATACTTACATGAAGCAACCCATGCTATTTTATCGTAGTATACTTTACTTTTCATATGAACTTAGATTTGTTTACATGTATCACCCATTTAGAAACTAGACTTTCTGAAATAACAAGCAAGGCTGATCAGCCACTGCACACAGTCTCTAACGAATTCTGAAAACACCCAAATACCAGAAATGAGATACATGGGAGATGTTCTGGTGTCAACAGTCCTAGCAAAAATACAAAGTAATACTGCACAGAACTGTGAAAGCTAAACCAGAATACAATATTCCACATGGTCTAAAAGCTGCATTAGTGCCACTCAACAGATTCCCCTCTGAACTGTAGTTTTTAACCTCCCTATAACACAGGGACAGGCAAAACTGAGGCTGTGGCTTTGCCTCTATGGAGAAAACTAAAACATATGAAATAACCTCTTGAAAAAACAGTTATAACAAATGCCGCACCTGAAATAAAAAATAATTTTATTTTGGAATAATTACTCCATTGGAATTACATCACATGGGAAGCTCTTCAGAACAAGACATCATAAACTTGGAACAGTACCATCTACCAAAACCACATGCCAGTAAATAGTCCCACAAATATTATTAATAGGCATATAGTACTAATTAAAGACTAAAAGTTGAACTCTACTCAGATCACCTAGCACCAGAAAGATTAAAATAAGTCAAATATCTACTCAAGATTTCCCCTACCATCTTATGCAGTTTTACATCCAATTTTTCTTCTTAGAAAAGAAAAAAAAATCAAGCCCTTTTTCTCAGTCCAACAAGCTGTATAAAAAGGGCAATAGCCAAAAATACCCAATCTTGCACATGAACACAGATTTAATGCTACCACCTGAAGCAAACTACTCACTGGCTTCCAAAGAGTTTGAAAGTCCAAACTTAAAAAACAGATTATAAACCAACAGAACTGAAAACTATGGAATGTCTTAAAAGTGTTCACTTAGAAAAAGGGCAAATTGTTGTACGTCTCCCTGCACCCTTTTAGCAATTGCAGTATTATTTCAAGAAATCTCAAGGGATACATTTGAAAAGTTTCTCCCTAGACTATACAAGAATCTTTAATGTTGTTTCATCTGTTCTCATGACTCTGAGAGAATCCACCAAAATATAAGTGCAGTCAAAGAAACTGTATTTCGGGACAAGAAGCAATTGTGAGACTTGAAAATCTGATTTTTCATAACACTGACATACAAAAATAAAAACAGAAAAATGAAAATTTTCTTCTTTGAGTGAAATGTATCCTGCTTTGCTGCTAATAACCATTACCTAGAAAAGTAAATAAAAACACAACACCCTCATATTTGTCCTGTATCTAAAAGCTCATCAGCCTCTGCTGAATGCTACAGTGTAACACATACCCAAAACCCATCCATAGAGCCAGACATGTTTTCAAGTAACAGCCCATGGGCTAAACCAGAATGCCTAGTTCCTCCAGATCAGTCTGCACAAACTTTCTTGTGATACTCAACAGGAGATGCAGCCAGGAGCCAGGACCTCAATCCCACTCCGGCCCAGCCCATGGCATCGCTTCAGCATTCCTTCCCTGCCTTCTGGCCTGCAACTTACAAATTATTAAGCATCTTGATCTAGGTGCTGCTGGTTAAGCTCCACCAACATCCATGAGAACACATACAGAAAATCCCTACTCCACCTTGTATTCCATGTGACTAGAAATCCAATTCCCTCCCAGGATTTGACCCCAAAACACAGCCCCACAACCCTAACAACGGGTCTCCCACAGAAACACTGGGTGCTTGATGAAAAACACCATTATCTTGTCACATAAATGATTCAACATGCAGATGTCATAAAGGAAGCCGCGCTATACATTTGCTCTAAGTGGCTTTTGGACTTTGCCCTAGAAGCCAAGCTAAAACTCAGAATCTTTTTCCAGGCACTGTGATTTCTATCATGAAATTTATATTACAATTCATAAAATGACAATGCAATAAAGTCCTTTCAAATGCAAAGTGAAGCACAATATCTGATAATTGTTTCACTTTGGATTACACTTTAAAACTGTTTGTTAAGGAAGATTTCTACAAGAAAACTCCCCACAAACAAGGTAAGGTTTCTGGAGAAGATGCACCCTGGCAGATGTGCTGTTCTTGTAAGGAATGTGATGCTCCTCTCAAAGCTGCTTAAACTTGATTTTATTTCAGGTCTGAGACTAAATTTTTTTTGTAAATAGATTTAAGCTGTCAATTTCCAGGCATGCTGTGCCATCAGCATGTAGAGACTGCTGTGACAAACGTGGAGGCTGCAGCAGCAAATTTTATTATAAACTCGTAATTGAATTGAACAGGTTTACATTTGAATAGATTTACTGCAGCATGATCTCTGACATGCTGCATGGGACTGAAATCCTTGTCTGTACATAAAGAAACACTTGAGATACTGCAAGAATAATTTCAGCTTATTTAAAGTCCATGCTAATCAATAAATTTATACCACTTTACACATGAAAGAAGTCAGTGTATTATCTTTCTGTACATAAAGGATGTGGTCCAAGTCAAAAAGTCATCTCCAGACTTTCCTATAGGTAAAAACAACATCCAGCTCCAAAAGTACCTCCCAACAAGAAAAAAAATCTTTCTTCAAGTACAATCCTACAAATGTACTGTGAATCAGTATGGTTTAAAAAGGGGCCACTAAAAGGTGAAAGAAAATAAAATGCCCTTACAGGTTCTTGTAGGTTGTTATATTAGGTAGTAGATAAACAATACTGCCTTTTTAAAGCACTTAGTTATTCTGCCATTGCAGAACATTCAGAAACAGGTATGCACATTTAGAGTAGAAAATTTATGCAATTCTTACTAAGAAAACTTGTGGGATTGATTTGAATCCATGGACAATGAACATTCAAACAAAAAAAATTGACTCATAACATACATATGTATTGTCTAACTAAATTATCCCAGTTAACAAAATTGTAGGCAGAAACACAGAAAATCTGCACCCAAATTTGCTGAGATAATTACTCATTTGTAGAAGAGACACTTAACTTCCTCTTTCAGTCCCAGAAGCTGCACACAGCCTAGATTATTCAAAATATAACTGTTAATGGATGCACAATAGTGCCCTCAAAATTTATATGAAAAGGATTAAATCAATTCACCTGCATGTGCTCTTGGTAGCACTGTTTCATTTTCACAGAAGCTGCTTAATGTATCTGTATATTAGGTTACTAGTGATACAGGGTCTTAACTTACTAAAAAAGGATGCTAAGAAGCACAGTCCCTTTCAAAAGATGCCATTCCCAGTCATCCCTTTCTTTCTACAGTTTATCTAAGCATCATAATTTCACTTTCAAGTAACTGTTCCTGGTGGTCAGTTATACGATGATTTTGGAAAGTAAGAACTCTCCCATCACCACTGAAGAGAGGGTCAAATCCTGCCGTTCTTACTGAGGCAAAATCTCCATCAAATCTGACAGGAGTTTTGCTCAAGTAAGACTAAGGACAGCAGGATTTGGCTCACAGGATCATAGCATCTGCCAAAGCAGTTGCACAGAACAAGGTTTATTCTTAGTAAGTATAATCCAATAAGAATATGTCTGTAGGTGCGTGATAGGCCTAATTTGCCCATCATCATCTCCACCAGCCCATGTTGTTTCTTGGATTTTACCTTGGTAGCTGTATACTTAACCTGTTTTACATTACCATCAAACCATTTGCAAAAATCAGCCAGCTATTAGAGACGAGTTTTCAAGCACTGACAAAGCAAAACTGCATAGGACTGTTCTAAAGTGTTTGCATTATACAAAGTGCTCTCTATTGGATACGATATTTAGAGAATATTACATTGATTTTATTTCAAATGTTTATCTAGTTTGGAAGTCCATGGCATCTTTCTTGGTGGTGACAGTGCTGTACAATAATAATGCATAGAATATATGCACTTAGAAGTGTATTCTTGCATATACATTAAACAGCAATATAAGTGCAGAGCAGGCAAGCAAAATTTAAGGAATCACCTCTTTGTGTAACATAGATGAAACAGGTTCCAGGTAAGAGAGCACCATTTTTTGAGAATATTTTCTTATGTTCATTATCTTCAAAATGTAACTGATGAGTTAAAACATTTAATACATACTTACAGTAAGGGGCAGGGGTTCTCAGACACTTTTAGGAAAAAAGAAGGGGCAGCGTGGATTCTCCTCTTCTGCACACCATAATTTGCTCCACTGTAGTTACAGTAACTTCAGTACACACACTCAATATTTTTACTTGTTTAATTTAGAAACAACCCTTTCATTTGTCCTGATGGAATGAAGACTGAATAAAAGCAGTGAAAAGGAGGCACAGCGTGTGTTTTGATTTTCTGCCAGAACTGAGACAGAGTAACAGTGGATAACGAATGGAGGAAAGAAATCTTTGAGAATTCTGATGGTTATTCTATTAGTTACTTACTGAAGGAGATTGAATGCTGAGGTACATTCTGCTGTACTACACAAGATGATGAACTCTATGTGGATAAAGCATGATTTGAAAGCTTAGAAACAGATCTCAGAAAAAGCAAGTATACATGAAAATTGCCTTTGCAATAACCAATTAGAACACTCACCAGCCTCTCTTCTTTCCTGATTGCCCTACAGCTGTAGCAAGTGTTTGCAGAGAGATACATACTGAGGTGGTCAGTCTTACCTTCTTTCAGCATGCCAACTTTTAGACACTTCATGAAGCGGCAGGCTTGGCAGGACTTGCGTCTGCGCTTTGTGATTTCACATTCATTCGTTGCTGGGCAGCTGTACTCTATGTTACCTGCAATGGAACACACGGGAAGAAGTGCTCAGAATCACTGACTAACCAACACAATAGATATACAAAAGTGCTCATATAATTGCTGTTGTATTTCATTTTGGAATATATCAAGAGTAAGCAGTGCTACAGAAAGGAAACTTTCAAGTAAAAATAAAGAGCTGAGTTAAAAGATGAAATTTTTTTACTCTTTTTTTTTTTTTTAAACCTAGACATCAATATGAATGAAATATACACGAAACCACAATTAATAGGAGTCTGTATCTCACTGCAAATATGGTCCCTAGCAAAATCCTTCACGTACGTTATTCCTGCTGGTAGAAGAAAGAAAATTTGTCATTTATTTTCTGTACCAAGCCACATGCTCAGGCACGAGCACCCTTCATTTTCCTTTTTAGCCAATTTCATTAGTCTTTCTTTGCCTAGAATACAAAAGGAGGACTGCTTTACTGCACAATCAACTATATCAAGTACGACAGAGTTTCACCCTTCTTCCACTACAGCTGACACAGAGCATCAGGCAGGGCTCACTAGGTCTGTTACCACCACATCTAGAATGTTCTACAGCTGCCAGGCCAGATGTCTGCTCTAGGACATCTCCCCTTCTCTCTATACTTTAGACCAAGTTCTTGTACTGAGAGGCATCAGGAATAGGATCACTCCTGCCAAGCTGTGAGAATAACAAAAACTGAAAGAGATGCTTGCCTTTGCCTCTGCTTCTCCCAACTTCCCCCTTAAGGCCTACAACAAGCTAGATCCTTAAATGTGAGCCCTCCTGGGCAAAGCAGCCTCTTCTTTTTTTCTTTGTTCCTTTTTGTTACTGCTCAGTACCTCTTATTTCTCCTCAAAAATAAGAAAATAAAAGCCTGTAAATGAACGAGTAAAATACATATGAGTAGTTTTCTTTGCATTTTTTAAAATCACATCTTTGGGTATCCAAGTCCAAATGGGAGAACATCTGTTCTCTTTTGCCCTAGTACCACTGCTCTTTTCATAAAACAGCTTAGCTCAGCTTATTCATCTGCCCAGCCATGCATCCTACTGCCCATGACTACATCCAGGATGACAGACTTTGCAGCAGTCGGAAGTTACACCAGGAAACTGACTTTTAAATAAAGCATCTTCCCCATCAGTCTGTCACATCTTGCTTTAAAGGTATTTCTTTATTTTCTAACCCTTTCCCCCTGTGATTAAGTGCATTAGTATCTTAATGAAAATGCATTCTGTTTATTGGCCACTTGGGAAGCAAGAGGTCATCACACCAAATGCATAAATTGTCATCAGAGACAGTCCGAGCATAATCGCAATTTTGCTGCTCCATGTTTGCTGCACTCGGGGTCCATCAAAGTCCCCTGAAACATGCACAGGTTCTAATAATTAGCATAGAGTCTGTCTGGGACCACAGCATTGATGAAATATTTCAGAGTTAATCACACTTTGTAAACACTGATTTATATTGACTACCTTTCTCCAGACTGATGTCTCCTCATTAAATATCACATTAGCGGATTGCAGGATTGCACAAAGACTCAAACGCTCAGCAACTGCTAATTCAACAGGAAGTAATACTTAATCCACTTACATCTATTGAAAATTGGTTAAGTATTTATGATAAAGGAGGTCTGCATGGCACAATGTGTACTCTGCCAACACAACCAGCATATTTGGCACGACCTTTCCAGGCCTTTGCAGGCTTTCTTCCTCCTGGACATTGCTGCATGAGTGATATTGCAAGATCTCTTTTACTCACCAGCATTACTAAGTCTGAATGCTAATGGCTCTTGTTGACAAAGAAAAAGCAGTTTAGTCCTTTACCCCTTTCTTAGCTGCTGTGGAGAAAGCTATTTAAGAAACTGAAGGATATGGTAGGTAGGGAATTCAGCACAACATTCCTCCGAAATGTCTTCCCAATACACACCAGAAAAGCTAGGAAATAACACTTTTGGAAGGAAAGGCAGAAAATGATGGTAAGGGCCAGCTTAAAAAAGGATTCACATCATCCTCTCACTCTAACAAGGCATTGTTAGAAAGGTACAACTACTACACAGGAAGACCTTCAAAGCCTTTCACAAAGTGTATCTAAAGAACTTCATTATACTACAGTAATAAATGTATTACCATCCCTATTAAAAAAAAAAGACACAGGGAATCAGAAATGCTTTGCACAAGATGAAAGATACCTTTGCACAAGGTCAGAAACGATCTTGATCGAAAACAAGATCGAGTTTACAACGGAGAACTTCAACAAGCAAAGCTCTCTACCAGGGCAGGTGGAACATTCCCACTGCAACAAGAACCCCTGTCCAAAGATACAAAGGTACCGATACCACCACCAAAAAGCAGCATTCAGGACCAGAAAGATAAATACAAGATTGCTCATTTCATTACACAGACACTTCTAATACATACCCTGATATTGCATATTTGTGCAAACTATGCAACGGTCAGCAGCAGGCACAGTGTAACTTACTTTTCCTGCAAATTCTTGACACCTAAAGAATGCTAAAAGCAGCTATTACTCTAGTCACTTGGATTCCAGTACTTAAGCTTAGAGGGGGAATCTCCTTTCAATTCAGACTGTTTTTCTTTAATTAATTGTATTTTACAGCAGATGCTCAATCTTAATTTTTGGTGCTGGAAAAAAAACTTCGAAGACACTGCACAGAATTCCTCCAATGAGTTCAGCAGAGTTACAGGAACAGAAGCAAAGATCTACATCTTACCAAGGACCACAGCTACTTCCCCTAAAGTGTCCCAGCATTTTAGAATATGGCTACACTGCAGTAAAAGTTCAAGGAACTAACATTTTGCCTTCACATATAGATGCAGCAGTTATCTGTATCATACTTGAAATGTGTTTTACCTAGCACTCGAAGTGTTAGTGGATTTATTTTTGTTAGGAACCTGAATTTACTGCACATTCCAGGTCATTAGAGCTCTCATAATTTCTTATTTACTTCTAGATACGAATTTCCGTTCAAGATACTCAGATCTGCATTTTATTTCAGAGGCAGATCCAGATAGAAACTACCAATTCCTTGCTTACTTAAAGATGCTAGAGGCTGAAACTGAACAGCTAGGAAGAGTATACGATGAGTTTGCCCAGTCCTGTCAACGGCTGGAAAGGAAGTTGTGTTACACAGTGAACAAAATCAACATGGCAGCTCTGGGTCTTTAAACTGGGCTGACAAGAGCGATTGAGGGATTTATAATATCTCCTGGCTGGTTTTCAGAAAGAACTGGGCTCTGATTACTTATTTCAGAGTCTTTTGTACAATTAGTTTGCAGGCAATATAATTTTCTCACTTATTCCTTAATAGAATCGTGCAGCTAGCTGGCTGATAGAATAACAGTGTATATGTAAAACGCCTGCCTAAAGTGCCAGGGGATAATTTGTATATTCCTTTCACTAGCGTAATGGACTTTTACAGTTTGGCAGTTAAAAGGCTGAGTAATATAAATTAGTATGACGCTTGAAAATAAAAATATATGTCAAATCTTCACTCCCCAAACACATTTCCCTGTGCTGGAATAATATAAGGCGATTTATACCAGCCTAAGTCCCTTTTCTTTCTTCGTGTACTCAGGAATGTTTTTTAAAATTAGTTCCTTTTTCTACTGATTTGTTTAATTTTATTATCACAGTTGAAAGATGAGAAAATACTTCTGACACACTGTGCCTATCAAGAGCAACTGACTCACTGAAAACACGAAGCTATTTGATCCTGAGAAAGCAGGTGAGCTGCTAAAACTTATGCCGTATACCCAGCTCTCCAATTTTAGATGCTTCAGATGGTCACATCTTTATACCCAGCTCAAGGATAAGTGGGTCAAGGTACCGGGTTTTTTACCTCACAGATAAAGTACAAATGAGGTGGGAAGACAGATCAATTTTAATGGTACAGCGACTTGACGGCTTTACAAGCCAGGCAACTGAATGAACTAGCCACGATTCACAAAACCACTTTGGTCATTTCTTGCACAGAACTGACAGCAACACTAAAGGTTACAGAAGAAGAGAAGCAAGAAGAGGCAAAGAAGAGGTCACTGAAAGCACTGGGCCTCCTGCCTTGGCCTAAGTTATTGTCATCAATAGTCACAACTTCAGAACCTCCCAGACACCAAGAGTGAGAAGCTGGCTCTAGAAACAGGCTGAAACAGGGGTCTCTCTTCCAGCAATACCAACAAAAATAGAAGCTGCAGACATCAAGTTCTAGCTGAAGCTTTATTTCCCTTTTCATACTGCAATATTAGACATTATAACACCAAAGATGAAAAAGGATTGTTACAAGCTGTTGGAATATGCTCAGAAAATCTTTGGACAAGCAAAAGCTGTGAGGAAGACTTAGATGCAGGGTGAAAATGTGTTTGGAAAGAATAGCCATGAGCCACTTAAAAAAGCAGAGGGAATACTGAAGATATCAGTATCAAAACTTCTACTGTGTGGGAATGTAGGTTCAGAAGAAAGAAAAATGAAAAAAAAAATGAATCAATGTTCCTTCAATGTAATAATTTTATGCTATAATCTGCTCACAAAACTGCATTTCAGTTCAATAACGTTCCATTTTTCTCTCAAAGTTTCTCTTTTACCTTCTGTGACTTAACAGCTTTTTTTCAAAAACTTGCAGTTAAAAAATTAAGTATTCTCATTCTTCATAGAGACTACTAGTTGACTGGATTTAAGTCTTTCTGCAGTGAAGTTTACCCCAGGTACCACCTTCACACTCTGTTTTCCTTGGTGACAGACCTAAAGGAGCACACTTGCTTGTCTGTGGATTGCAATGCATCAGAACTCCAAAAATGGAAAGTAGCCAGGATACTACATAGCTTTTCTGGGATGTAATAAAAGAGAACTCTTAGAAAGAGAGACACAGAAGAATCTAAGCTAACACAGTGAATTACACTATGTTAGGTTACACCTTCATACATAATCCAAGCAAAACAGAAAAGAATAGCTCCTGAGAAACTGAGAACGAGGTGCTCTTGGAAATCAAGAGCAAGAGGCTAACTGAAAAGGATGAAGTCCCAGACTTAAAAATCTATCTGATGTTTTTAAGTCCTAATGAAGCTGAACAGAGGAAAGCAGAAATATTTTCTCCCACGTTAAAGTTTCAGTTCTTCCAGACTCTGCTTCCTATTTTGCAGCCAGAACTTAGCTGAATTTAAGTCTAAGTAAATATTTTCATATGTAAAAGTGCCCTCATCGATAAGGTTTCAGAAGTGGGGTCAAGCTGGAATGAGGTCAGATTTGAGCCTAACTGAATCCAGTTTTGGCTGACAAATCCTCAGACAGATTAACCTGATACTGTAAGAAAGCTCTATGAATTTCAGACCTATGAATTCTGCTACAGGTCATCGGGAGATGATTAAGCCTTAAGTTGACTATATTCACAGCTTTTCACCAAGATAACTTCAGAAACAACACTGTACACACAGAGTTACAGAACATTTAAAAATTTGGTTCCCAAATGTCTCAAGTATTTTTTCAAGGTGACAGGACCATGTATGAAGGATTATGTTTCATCTTTGTTGCTTCTGCTGCCTTTTCTGTTAGAACAAGTAACTAAGGAGGAGCAGCTAGTTTTTAAATACAGTGTTTGACAGAGGGACACAAACAGTACATTTTTAGCGAAAAAAAATGTACAGCTTAACAGTACATTTTTAGTGAAATCACTATGTTGAGTTGCTTTGAAGAAATCAGTATACTGTGTTACTGAACAATAACATATTTAGAACCTGCAAGATATTTTTTGTTTCTTTTATTCTTAGAAAGCAACATGGTGATTTAAATCAAAAATTATGTAAAGATGATGCTGGCTGGTCTGACTACAAGACAGTTTTGTATCAGCCTCTAACTTCAGGTAGATGGGTTTCCAGCATCAAAAAAAGGCACCACGACTTTCAGTATCAGGCTGATATTAAGGGGTGTTGAACCTGTAAGGGCCCAGCTACCTTTGATTCCCACTGGAGTCAACTTCTTTTTGTTCAAGAGAAATGAAGGGCATTTAGGTCACCTTAAAAGAGAATCAATGCTTTGAAGGCATAGAGGGAACTGATCCCCTGCTACCTGGTAGTCACTTAAGAGCTGTTCAAGCCAGAAAGATTGAACTATCTACATTTGGTCCCTACCGCTATTTTATCTAGGTCGATTTTGATACATTCTACCACGATAGCATGGAAGATTGTCATTGTTTGTTTATAAGCACACAGAATATCTCGGTCTGTAAAGCTGCAAACCGAATGACTTTCACACCAGAAAAAAAGGTCATTGAAAAAGTTATAGAAACATTAATATAAATCACTTGCTATCTGAGACTTCACATGTCTCTGATTTCAAACTACACAGGGTTTTGTAAGTGGGCTGGAGGCTTTCAGAAATGTTTATAACAAAAGGAGATCCAGACTTAATTACAATGGCATTGATACATACGAGTGTAAAAATACTATTTGTAAATCACATCTCTTTCTCAGTATTTCGAATGGGTTCAAAATAGCCATGCACCAATCAGGATGCTCATTCTTACTCCCAAATCATCTAAATGCTTTGTACAATTTTCAAGGTTGTAAGGAAAGCAGAGATAGTAAAAAGGACAAAACAATCTGAATACTTTTAAACTTCTCTCTGGCTCTCAGATTTCAGCATGTTTATATTTTATTGACTCATCTTGTTTAGCTGCTGTAGCTATGCAATGACATTGTGACAGGATTAAAAGATGTGTTGGAAGGAATTAAAAATGCTTGCTAGTCTGCCTGCCCCACAGGCACAGAGAAATTGGGGAAAAGGGAAGATATCTATCACTGCTTGCTTAAAATATTCTTTGAAAGAAATGCTGATGCACAGACTTTCACTTATATAAGGAAGGTGAATGATTTAATCAGGTAATGATGGATTCAGGTGACATTTAGTGTTCGGCTCACTGGAGGGCTGCCATCTTTGCACCAGAGCCAAGGTCCACAGGCCAGTGCACCAAGATGTGAGCCTCCACCCTACCCTTCTATAAAACAACAATCATCTTAGCTATCAGCAAAGATGCTGAAAAGCCATAAAATCTTGTTTAATTTGCTTTCATTTCCTCCACAGAAATGCATTACAGAAGACAGTTTTCACAGATGCAAAACACCCCTTAGAAGCCACTTCAGTCATGGCAACTTCAAATCAAACTTTATGTTGCCTTATCCGAATGTACATAGCTAGTTCTAACTTTCTTGAATAAAACTTCCTGATTGAAAAAAAAATGTATTTACTGTAAAGTGTTTGTACATTTACAGATCAAAGTGGCTCAATAATGGGTCAACACTCTAAAGAGGACTGAAAAACCTGAACACTAGAGGGATTAAAAACAACTCTGAGTAACCAAAAAGCAGAACAAAGCACAAAGCAGTTTGGGCAGGCTTTGAAGACAATAGGAACATCCCTGCAGAACTGTAGAGCTGAAGGCTCTTAGCTGAGCAGCATAAAATGAGATGGCAAACTTGGTCTAGTTCACGTAACGACCAAAAAGACAACAGCATTTCAAGGATAGAGTATTTCCTGTTTGTGAGACATGGACAGGCAGCAGCTCTCAGAGATGAAGCTCTTAAATGATGAGACAATGAGGAAGTGACTGCAGGGCTTCTTACTAACTAGTGCTTTACTCACTCTGGGTATACACAGAAGATTGATGTCTCACAACTGTTCATCCAACAGTTTTTCCTTAAAAAATAAATATATAAACACCCCCCCCACAAAAAAAAAAAATCAAGAACAAAGACTACTGAAGCTAAAAGCTTTCACGGGGAAAATTCAAACAGTATCCAAGGAAATTATAAGTAAGCTCTGAGAGTTTCACAAGAAGCCTTACAAGGAATGTGTAGGCTTTACACACTGCCTTTTCAGACTAGTTTAAAGAGTCCAAAGACAACAGTCTGGACAATTTGGAAAGAGGGAGGAAGAAAGTTTTCTAGATGCAGGCCATTATTCTAGAGAGATAAATGCTAACATAAAACAGGATATTAAATTGTCTTTGAACCTGTAAGTCCTATCATCCTTCTCCTGAAAGCAAGAATACCAGTTCAATCCACCTGCTGAAATGCCTAAGTTATGGGAACTGAGTAATTACATATTATTAATGAAAATGTGTACTTACTAGTCTTTATGATAACTGACCAAATAAAAATTATGAGAAATATATTTACACTAGATATTCACTACAGAACATCTAGTAAGTACAAGACCTCTATGTCGAACACAAGACTTTGCACCCAGCTGACAAATGAAAATTCTTTTTTTTCCTCTGTTTCTTATAATGAAAGCTTGGAGTTTTCAAGATAATACAGTGCACAGCAAAAACTGTGAAGAGACCCTAAAAATCAATGGACCTGTAACTATTTTTAGATGCTGCTATTTTCTACTATCCCTGATGTTAAGCCAATTTTGGGAAGATTTGGCTGTGTGTGTATTTCTGTGAGACACTTGCAATCAGCCACCATGTAAATTATCCCAGAAGCAAACTGAGAGCTGCAGCTGAGTGAGTACCAGGCTGAGCAGAGAGAACATCCAGTTCTTTTATACCTTGTATCTCACAAAAGGGGCAGAACATCACTGCTTTCTACTATGACCTAAGAATACATCAATTTTATATTTTGAGCTCTTTTTTGGTGGGTTTTATTCTGTTGCATTTTTTTAGCCAGGAAATGGCCTGTTTCTATTTTTTTCTAATATTATTGATTTTTATTGTAATTATGCACACTTTACCACAACTGCAAATGTATTTTTGGGCTACGTTAAAAACATATATTCCAAAAAGACAAAATTACTCCTTCTTACACTTCAAAACAGGGTTCATTTAATTTCTTAACATTTAAGAAAATGAGCAGGGATTGATTCCAAGAGGCGGGAATGGATGTTTTTTAGGCTTAATTGCTAAATCTGAAAGGGAATGATAATCTCCATTGCCCTTAAAAACAGGTGCATACATTAGAGTGGTATCTGCCTTGCATAGGAGCTACTAGGTGTGCTGTGATGCTTCTGTCTTACGTGAGATGCTGCTGGTGTACAAATAACTGTGCTGGCTCTCTGGGCAGCTGCCTGTGGCCTCCACCTACTGAGACTTCAAGGGATTCTTCTGGCATGAAAGACTCCCATTGACTCATGGAAAGGACATTGGGCCTTACACGAACACAGGATGCGCTTCATAAATTAACTTTATCAAGGTCAGTCTTCCTCTCACTGAAGTCAGGGCAGTTGTGCCCATGATTTCAAAAGGAATAGCACTGAGGATCTACAAGTCTGAGCTAACTTAGTAAACTGATGAATGATCAACAAAGGTTTGGGAAGTCAAATATTCTTTTTCATTGAATCTATAATAAAGTTCCCATCACAAGTAAGTTATTAGCATTTAAAATAAGCAATTCTTTGAGCTGAAACATGTTATCCCTATGTATGCACAGTTACCATATTTGACTGTTCAGGCAGTCTGGTTTTCTATCCTGTATTTCAAAATCTGTTGCATTTATTTCTGTTTTCTTGCTTTCTTATTTGCAGTTATGCAGCAGCAAACTCATTTTAAAAACAAGCAGGGAGAGAGAAGGAACATGATATGAACAAGGAAGTGAAATGGTGCACGGAAGAATGACCTCCAGAACACTGGAACTAAATTCTATCAATTAGAGCAAAAAACCTCAGGGGAATTATTCTTCATGCAAGCCTAAAGGTAGGATTTTCCCATTCAAATCATGAGGAAGCACCTTTTTCTTATATACTTTTTGTCACCTACCACAACCCATGGTTTGATTCACCCAATTAGCTTCCACTATTTCGGACAGTACCTGGTCTCAGTAGTTGTGCCAGTTTACTCAGGACCATTACTGAAGATGCTGCTTTGACATTATGATGGGTAACACACTTCCTATTCTTAGTTTCTTCATTATGGCTTTTCCTTTCAATGCTTGGTTTTGCCTTACTGCATTTTTTTTGTCTTCACAGCACTGTCACCTGCTGATGCAGCTCGTGCTCTAACCGCACTGAGACTTTTTGCACAGCTGCCAGTTCTAACTTGAGCTGCGTGGCCAAGTCCAGGTTGCTAATCTGGAGAATGACGTCTCTGCCTTGTGCTCCCATGCCCAGAAACTTGCTGTCTGTGGTGTGGTGTAAAATTGCAGGTTACCTATTACTGCCAGAAGTCAACACTTCAATCAGTTTTTGTTTCTGTAGCGTTTTTTTTGGTGCTCAAAATGCAACTAAAATAATCGTGCATCAATTCAGTCCTGTAGGACAGCTATTACACAGCAATTAAATACCATTTATAAAAACAGAGTTGCTAGTTGAAATTGGTGCTTGAAGTTTAGCAACCAAAAAATACAAATTGCTTCAGTGGAAACATTTTTTGAGCTTTTCTGAAAATGTTCTTGAAGGTCAAGTGAAATCACCTACCACTTTTTTTTTTTTTTAACTTTTTCCAAAACAGAGACTTGAAATGAGCACACTGTTTCTGTATGTGTGCTCATTTTACATATAAACTCATCCACCACTAGGACTCTTTGTTTAGTGACTGCCAACAGTGTAACATTCAGTCCCATTAGAACAACTGAAGTCCAATGTTTCTTTTTAGTGGCTGCATGGCCCTCACGAAATGGGTACTTTGTGGTGGTAGAGGGCCCAAATCTCCCCAGCAGCAAAATGGATGAGAGAAGAATAAAACAGCCATTGCCTCAGCAACACATATATTAAATTAAGATTATTTTTCCTTATTAATTTTACATTAAATATGGAAGCACTATACTTAAGAAATCTTGACCGAATGTTTCGAATTCGGGGTTATGTGAAATTACAAACTGAAGCTCACTTTATGCTCATTCTTAAAAAGAAAAGTATCTATCACCAGATTGCATTGTCTTTCCTGAGAATTTCAGGTGCTCAACATGTATGAAAATCAAGCAGGTTTTATTGAGGAGCTTAAATTTGGACTTAGCAACCTAATTTTAGTCTCTGAAGTCTGAGTTTAATTTAATGTGACACTATATTCCTGCACAGGCCAAGCTTGGCCTCATGTTCTTTAAATAAAGCACCTTCAATTTTACTTGAAAGGATGATATCTAAATCAAAGTAGAAGGTTATTTTGTCTCCATAGGTTCTGAAGCTGAAAGAAGCAGTCATGCAAATTTTCCCATTTGCACTAATTTATGCCAAAATATGTGGCATATTTGTAATAGGTATCAAGAGAAGATTAGTAAAAAATACTGAGCAGAGACCAAAAGCTGCCAAATTACTCTCCTTAGAATGTGATCTTACAGTTATTTGTTGAACTCACTTATGGCCACTGTATATAGTGGGTGAAAGACCAGTTATCAATACACTGATGTGCAAAAAGCACTGCACCACTGCATTTTGTCTCAATTTTACATGCACTGGTTCTTTAACAAATATAAACTGGATTTCTGTAACAATTTAAGTACGGTAGTGGTGTAACTAGGAGCAACACACAAGCACGATCCTGTGTGCCAGCCACAAGGCGCGTTCGAGAGGCGCCCATGACAACCTTCAGAAAATGCTCCACTTTCTTTGCAACAATCACTTACGGGAATCCAGACAAACTCACAGAGAAAACAAATTTGAACATCCACTGGAAAGCTCCAGCATTTTTCTAGTTTTTGGAAACAAAATAAACATGGCATTGGGCTAAATATGACAGACAGAACTCCTAAAGAAGCCCAAAGGGGCTTCTTCATGAGCCACCATCTGTAGGCCCAAGCAGTATGAAAAATGAAAAGGCAGAGTCTACAGTCCTAACAGGCTTCAGCCAAAGACTGTATGTTTTCATTTCAAGCAAAAGAAAGAAAGCTAAACAAATAACCAACCTTGAATTGTCCTCTTGAAGAAAGCCTTGCAGGCCTCGCAGGAGGCCACTCCATAGTGGTACCCTGATGCAATGTCACCGCACACCAAACACAGTCTTTTGGGCATCGAGTTCAGCATATATTCACACTTGGTCTGTGAGTCTTCAGCGATGGTACTGGAGCAGTCATCGTACCGTTTCCTGACCGGCCCGTTGCCCCCGAGCCCTGTGGCCGAGGGGTAGAGGGGAGGCGAGTCCAGCCCGTTCTGATGTCCATTCATGGTGGAACTGTAGCTCCCGCTGGCGTCGGAGGAGCCACCGGGGCTGTGGTGGTTGATGCTGTCCGTCAGAGAGGCGGGGCTCGACGGTTCCGTCTTGATGTACGACGAACAGCTGGAATCAATGTGTCGATCTTTGCTTGACATTCTGCAGAGAAGCCTGCAGTGGGGAGAGAGAGAAAGAAGAATCTGTGTATTAAAGACAGTGCTCTTTAAGGCTGCTCTGGAAGGGTTAGGGACTGCACATCATTCATTCATTAGTCAATACTTCTTGTTCTACATGAAGGTAATCAGCATAAGGGCATGACAGAGCTTTGTCAAAGCTCCAGACAGGCAGTAAACAAAAACCTTAAAGAGACCAAATCTGTCTGTTGTCCCCTCCACCTGTCCTCTAGGCTACATGTCAACTTCACATCAACTCTAAATTCTGAACCTGTCATCGGGCAACTAAAAAAATTCTAAAATTTCTATTAGATGGCTTGGCTATTAAATATCCTCATTTTTCCATCTCTACTTTCTTTCTGTAAATTCCACCACTATTAGGAACAAATATTTTCAAGTTTGATCACATAAATGTTCTGCTCTGTAATTAGTATTTGTCAAGACACCCAACTAAAACACATATCCATCATCTATTGATCTGATCCCAGAACTGAAGAGCAAGTCTCTTGCAATCTTTTTTTCCTTCATTAATATTGCTTTATTATAGATACAGCTATTTAGTAATGAAGTAGCACATCAATGGGGTACTCTAACAAATAATTAAGGCTGAACTCCATTTTCACAAAATCTAAGTGAAATGATTCATCAGCTGTGGCTGCAATTACTTTCCAGCCATTATCCTCAGACTAACCAGTAATAACTATGCCGCTATCCCATATATCTACAGCTCTATAGGATCTGACATTTTATGTGTTCCATTCTTGGATTAAAAAAATATATTAGAGGAAATTTAACATAAAAGTTTCGTCTTTCAGAAGGTGAGATTTTGTCTTCTCAGTTCTCAGTTTCAGAATTAAGCATCTGAAATAAAACCCTACAATATCTGATCCAACACATTAGTGCTTTCTACAGGGAGGACTGGGGCAGAAATCTTTGTCTATTTCCATCCCCAAGTTTTTTTATTATATTTTTAACACATTTTAAGGTGAACAAAGGACAAAAAAAAAAACCAATTAGAAAGCTCTGATTCAGATATTATCTTTGTTTTCTCCAGCTGCAATTATGAAACCACAGCAGCAAACAGCCTATACGGCATTTTCCTGACAGTACTCTCAGAAGCTGCCAGAGTTCAGATGATGGTTATGAACAATTCTTTAGAAACATTAACTGCAGAAAAGCAACTATCCCATAAGACCACCCGGAGCTATGGATTTGTGTTTTCAAAGTAAACATATAAGTCCAGACAATTTGACTGACTTAATTTTCTGAAGTAATTTTTGAGATCTTGTCTTCACTTCTTGTTTCTTTTTATTGAAAAATTTTAAAAAATCATCAATTTCTACTTTAATATCTGGAATCAAATTCACCAACGGAAAAAAGACATAAATCGAAAGAGTTGGCTTTCTTCCCAATGGGGGTAATAGAGATCAAAGCCTGACCCTTCATCAAAGATAAGTGTTTAAGATGAGATTCACCCTGAAATCAGTGCCTATGGATTTTATTCAGACTTCTCAATTGTTGTAATTTTTACTGTAAAATTCTCTTGAAAACAAACAACACGTGAATTCGGAAAACAGCCAGATTGATGTACAGAAATGTTACCCTCTAAACTTAAAATCAGGGCTTATTTGGGGAGGTGGAAGAAGCAAGCTATCTGGTGTCAGCAAATAAACCAAGGAAATGGGAAGGTTAAAGCCGTGAAAATATCTTATTACAGTGGACCACCTGCTTGTGTTGTCCTTTCCTCAAGAACTGGAGGGGGGGAAATCCCCTTGCCAGCCTGCAGTAACGTGTGCCTTTTCTTCTGCATCTGCTGCCTTGTAGCCGTCACTGCTAATGAGTGCTGTAATTAATAGATAGCTCTCTCTTGTCTTTCTACTTGCACTCTGGGCTAAGCACTTTTCTCAAGTCAACGTTTGAAAGAAAGCGGGTCGGCACTGACTTACAGCAGCTCTGCGAATTCCTTTTAATTTAGAGCACTTACACCACCACTCCACTTATTACCTTATAATTACTGGACCGCTCTCACATACATTACGATCTTAGACTAGAGTTAGAAGTTATTAGGGTACTAAAACACGGTGTCTCTCTGTCTCTCTCTCCTCTTGCTTTGACACTGAATTTTATACAGCTATGATTAAAATTATCAATTAATTTTCACATTCTACCAACTAATTTTTTACGTTATTTTTCTACACACTAAGATCCTTTTATTGACCAAACAGGTACTTGGTTCTATTTTCACCTGCCTTCTGCCAAGACTCCACACATGAAATCTCAAAATACAGCACTAAGAGTCACTGCCTACAGTCTGTCATTACCAGCTCAGTGGCACGTTCTCGTACAAGACTCCCACTGCCCATTTTTAAAATCTAATTTGTGCAATAATGAGCTCGAATGTCACCCTTCCCCATCCAGAAAAAAGAAAAAAAAGTGCAATTAATTAGCGAGTCAACTGCATGCTGTTTTGGCCAGTACAGAAGTGGCTGTCTCCCACTCCAAGCAGCCAGAACCAAAATACCATCTCAGTTCTAACAAGCATTAAAATCTGATCACCAGTGCTGCCTATGCTAAAGCCAGTCTGCTGATGCTTCTGAAGTAGCAGGTTCTGGTACTAACCAAGACAGAGCAGCTTTTGGCTCCAGCTTCAACAGTACAGACCAGATTGGTGCATGCTGGCAAAGCGTAAACGCAGTTAAAACATTAACTATTCCAAGGAAAAGCGAAAACAACAGCGCCTGACTCTGAGAACAAAAACTTTCTCAATCCCCAGAAGGTGAAGCAGAGACAAGGCTGGGTACTGGCTGTGGGTGGGCGACAGACACCTACGGCTTTCACTCCTTCGCTGCTGCACCACTTCTGAACAAAAGTAATTCAAGAGCCATCTAAAACGGATGGCAGGTGTGACCACCATCAAATTATCATGCTGAACATTTGGAATAATGCCTAAGCTAGATCTCTGTAAAATCCCTCCCTCAGTTCCCTCCTAATTACTACTTAGCTCGTTACACTGAAGAATTCCTAGACACCATTGCATTATAGTGTAAAACTACAGTTGGAGCTTAATTCTCTCTTCCTCTCTGTGTCTGAAATTCTACAGCTCTATTATTCAAGCCTGAAATATTCACAACTATCTATAAATTCAATTGTCAGCCAGTGGGTTTTATTCTAGACCTCACTTCAATCTAAAATTAGAGGCACTAAAATTCACATTAACTCTAAGAGGAATGTAGTGAATAAGACTTTATTTCAAAAGAACACCTTTTTGTCAGAAAGAGCTATTTTCAAGATGATGGCTTTATCTGCATTCAAAGAGAATAAGCCCAATTCCACATTGTGCTGTTAATGCAAAATTTTTAGGTCACATTGGATTAATAAAAATCTAAATTTAGTTAAGGTTTATGAATAGAAATAACATGTGTCATATAAAAACGTACAGTATTTATTTTAAAGCCTTGGTGGGGTTGTTTTTTTTCTTCACTAGATTTTAAGTCAAATATACGACAGCTCCATTTGTGGTGGGCTGTTCTGAAGTATGTTTTCAAATGAGCGAGGGATCTCAGGTAAACTTTCCTTTCAGTAGCTTCAGGAAAAGTAACAACAGGCTCTAGAAGCATTTCCATGCCCATATACAAGAAAAAATACAGAGGGTGCTGCAAGCTATGGCTAATATGCAATATACAGCATGAACTCTTCATGTCTACACTAAATTTACTTCAAAACGTCTTCATTAAAGTAAAACCTGAAGCCAGGAACTGCTGGCAGAAAGGTACAGTGACGGACCACTTCAATAAGCAACTACTTCTTTGAAATGGTCTTAAACAATAGTGAATAAATTGTAATGCTATGTGCTTATGAAAGGCTGAATATATTAAGAATTTATTAATGCAATCACATTCGTATTTCCATCTACCTGCCACATTACTAATGATATTGACAGTGCTGACACTGGCTAAATCAGTATCAATATACAAGTGGAACGCAAAAATTAACTGCATCTGATTATGGTATATAGCCTTAAGAAAGGAACCCTCATTCGAGCTACTGGGAGCTCTTTATATTCCATCCATATATTTAACTGGTTCACAAAGTTACTTTTCCCACATCTCCTTTATTACCAATACCCAAAGGAGGTCAAAACAACATGCCAATACCGCATAATCCACGAACACATTTCATGTTCGTTTTTTAGTAAGGAAAACCTCTGCTTACAGCATCATTCGCTATTTCAGACCCACACTGGTGGTATCAGTGGCAGTAATTAGTTACAATAATTAAAGTGATCACCTTTACTGCAGACCAACACTAAGGCCCACTTTTAATGGCACAAAAACATTTTCTTTTCCTGAAGAGAGAATTGCCCTATTTCCATAAATATCAGAATAGGTTGTTAGCAGTTGACATTTGTAATGACAGCTACTATGTGGGAGCATCAGCAAGGTAGCTGTTATTATGCACACCTAGGTACTTTTCACACTAACAGTTCCATCCATCTGATTTTCCTCCAATACCTTCCTCTCACATGGATGTCTACCAAAAAGGTCTTGCTATCCTCAGACTTTAACCGTGAAAGCCAATTCATTAAAGAATCTCTTTGTCTAAGAGACACAGTAAGTCTGGAACAGTCAGGAATGGAAGCCAGATCCTCGCTTTGACTATAAATACCACATTTCCTTCTAAATACTGTGCTTACTTTCAGTATCATTTCACAGGTCTATACTAAAATCAGTAGACAAAAAAAGAGTCAGCATGTTCCAGTGAATTCCCATACTCGGCTTCCCTGACTGTAATAGAGAAAAAAAAGTTTATGTGCAAAGAAAGGAAAACGTTGTTTCTCGCACCGACGCCCACGACAACACCTCAAGACATTCACCAGGTCCTGTTAAAGAGCTGAGTAACAATTTCAGCCGAGCTGCTTTACACTGAGCATTTTTTTTCTGCTTCAGCTAATTGCACTCTAGTAAAGTGGTAAAATGTGAATCACTTAGTAGGAAAATGGGCACCAGCTGCTATTGTCAGAGAATGGAGACGCCGAAGAAAAGCAAAGTGACTGAATGAAGTGTCATGTCAGAAATCAACGGTGCAACGTGTGATTTGAGAAAACATGACTACTTTACAGAGACAGGGTGTCATTATGGCATCACAGTAATACGATGCTTTGACAACTGCTGGGTCTAACATACCATCATTGCATTAAGGTGCACTGGCTTAGTTGGAGGAAGGAAAAGAAAGGATTTCTTCTTTTAATAAGAAATATTGTAAGGCCTGCTTGGTTAACCTAGTGGATGAGATCATTAATTGCAAAGTATTGCTAATCTTGTCCTATGCATGCACAAACAAAACTGTTATTAGGCTCAAGGTCTTTATTAATCAACACACTCGTATAACCACACAGTGAGGAGTACCCGATGCAAAAGAGAACAGCTGTGGTGGTTTGGTGAGGTTTTTTCAAGGGGGTGGGGTGGGGAGTTGTTAAGAAATGCTGAATGTTTCTTTGCTTCTTGTAATTTATTCTTTCTTTTAAGTTTTCTTGAAACCTTCCCCACTTCACCTCGGTAAGGAAAAGCAAAGCAAGCCAGTGACTTCTTCCAGAGCAGCTGTCAAAGCCAGTAGCAGCCGGAAGAGAAGGAGCAATGCTTGAAGCCATCATGTTGTTACCAGCAGTGGCCTGAGTTAGCTGATGCCTGCTGACAGAGGATCCAGCTTCCCAAACAGTTGCTATTGCTCCGTATGCGATCTACCCAAGCTCTGCTAAAGCACTTCCTACACAGGAGGCAGTGGAAGACTGCACTACTGAGTGCTCATTTTTAGCTCAACAAAACAAGCCAAACAAACCATTATCTCAGACCCTTCACATTTGCACCTCATCTGAGAGGCTGCACTTTGTTTTCTGTGCTGCTTTTAAAAAAGCAAAATTTTCAAGTGGCTGACTTGCAACTACTACAGACCCTCCAAAACGAGTAGGAATTATTTAAACCTCCTCACCCACCATATATAAATATTCATTATTGCTTCCGTTCTATTTGAAGTTGATTCCTCATGCTTCCTGGTTGATAAACTTTGTTAACAAGAAGGAAATGATCCTGAGATACCCCAATGTGTTGCAAATTATCACTGTTGACAGCTCCTACGTTTAAGGATTACATCTGATGCAACAATGCATACTAGTGTCATTTATCTTTAGCTCATTTCCTTGGATCTATTTCAACTGAGGGTGAGCATCTCTTGTTTATAGCTCTAAATACTGTAAGTGAGCAACTGGCAAATCAATAAAACTGTTAAATGCATAATAATACTGTGTAATTACTTACATGATGTTTTGCATAATTAACTGTCTGAGGTGTTCCTTGATATAATGGATACTCTGAGTATAGAATAACCTATAAGCCTATAAAACACACCCTGTTTATACGAACAGAAATTATGTTTAAAACTCTCATTCTAATAGTCCAAATCAGGCTTTGGCACTATATGACAGAAAGCCTTCCTTTCCTGCCAAGTCTAAATCAATTCTTATGGCATTACTTCATAACTAACGTGATATTTCACTGATGATGACTATTACCCTGATTACTTGGAAGTAATGTAGTAATAGCAAAAATACACTTAGATTAAACAAACTACTGCTATTTAATCAATATTATTGAGACAAACTAAGTGTTTTAATAAGTCTGTATAGATACACTAATGCTGGTTTAATTGAATGTCTCCTTAGACATGCACAGGCTCTGCAGCATATAGATCCTATGGTTTGACAGACTGTAACATAACTCTTCTGAATTTAAAAGCTGAAGCACTTAGAGGCAACATAATTTAAATCTTTTCAAACTGAAAAATTATTATTCTTTACATCAGGTACTCTTTCAGGAACAAAAATGAGGAATAATACTCAAAGACCTCACACCTTCGAGTCAAAATATCAGACATCTGAAAAGGTGCCAGCCCTCCGTGGCACAGTTGTCCACTGTACTCAATAAATGTCACTGCAACACACTGACAAAAACAAACAAACAAAACCTCTGTCTGCAAGGCAAAAAATAAAAGCATATATAAAAAACTGCACCAGTGACCTTAATTTTTGCATGTGTTTTATGCAGAAAATATCCTATTAGCTGTTATGCCCTACTACTAGGCAGGCCATCACCAAAGCAAGTTTACTGCAGAAAAGACTTGCCTCCTTATATGGATCTCACATCTCTTAAGTAGAAAAAGATATCTTTTCAGTATGCCCTGATGATTCAGTTTTCAAATACTTAAAAAAAAAGAGAGGCAAATATTGAAGAGAAAGCAACAGAGGGAGATGGCACTTCAAAACAAAATCATTCCAGAATGCCTCAAAGTTAAACACAGAAGAGATTTATTGGGTTTTGTGGATATATTATGGTCCTGATACAACTTAAACCTCAGGGAATACTTTGTATACCTACTTAGTTTTTAGTGCGTCACAAACATTTTTCTGCTGTGTCTCTAACATTTTTACAGCTAGAACATGGCTGTTGTTTGAAGCTACAATCCTACCACCGTAATACCTTAGACTTACCTTCTCTCATTTACTGACTTGTAGCCTAACGTTATATACATATACATATCCCTTTTTTTTTTTTCTTGTTACAGTACCTAACATCCCTGAAAACAGCCAGCTCTGCAGCAAGAGAGGACTTGAGAGCTGCACCAACTCATACCAGGAGAATTCCCATGCCCAGAAAGTTCCAATCAAAAAGGTGTCATGTGACTATGAGAACGATGGCCAAGCCTCACCATATGTAAATCAGTATACTGATCAGGAAGAGTAAGATTTTACTGCTCCAAATGCAGAGTAACAATTCATGTCACATGATGTAAGACAGCAAAAACTCTGGTTAAGACGTGTTTTTCTGTTATAGAGCATCATTCTACTCGTGGTTACATTTCAGTGGTATCAGGTGGAATCCACCTGATGTCTCCGGCCCCCAGAGGACATGGTAAAGTGTGAAGGAGCTGGCTATTAATTGTGAGGATTCTTTTTATTAAGGGAAATCAGCTGAAAGAGCAAAAGAAAATGAAATGAAGAAGAACATTCAGCTACTTCAAGAGATAAAAATAAAAAACTACAAAAGTAAGTAAAGACTCATCCAAGAACATAACAGGCTTTCTAAAGAGGGATTATTTTGAAATGATTACAGCATCAAAAGCAGTTACTTGCACCAGTCAGAAAGCCAGTACTACAGATCAGAGAGACATAGCTGTCATTCATCACTTTCCAAAAGGAAAAAGAAGAAAAAAAAAAACGCCTTCAGTCTCAAGAGAGAGTCAAAAGTTTGCATCGTGAGATTTTTCACTATTTCTGGCAGCAATTTCATTCCATAGCTGAAAGGCAGAGTGTAGGTGTGTGCACACCGTGTACCTGTCTCCCCACCCAGCTCCCTCACCGATTTTCTGCAGATTTATAGCAGGAGAATTATAATTTGCACGCCAGGCTCTGTTAAATTGGAGAACCGATTAGCGGGAACACACCAGAAATAGTACCAGAGAGCGAGCGTCTTAAAAGACTCAGGACTAAAACTTATAAAGCAAGTGATCCTTCTCCCACCCCCTCACTCAGCTGGCTCCCAGACACATGCCACTGGATTTAAGTCCCCCCTACACACACATGTGCGCTCGCACACGCAACCAAAAAGCTACTTGGGCAGTGGGGAAATGACGTTTTCCTGCAATCAGTGTTTAAGTGAATGTTTGTCCCAGTGTGTTACACCATGCTGTCAGCAAGCAGCAGGGAGTCGTTGAGTTGTTACTACATTTGATTTGACTGCCAGTAGGAAGCTTTATTTCTACCAACTGTTAGTTGCCAGCTCTACGGATCTTCTCCTAGTTTGAGAGGGTTTTGTTTCTATTTTTTTCTTTTAGATGCAGTCCATTATTTTTCTCTTTCACTCTGAGGACTTTTAGCGTATGGCAGAAGCATCTCCACATCTCAGTGCATCACAGCAGTCCCTTCACTTACACTTGCTGCCTTATACACAAAAAAAGTAATTGTGTTAAGGCAACCATAAGTCAATCCTGACACACACCAAAAAAGTGATTTTTACATCTGGAACCTGAATGAGAGGAGCAAAGATGAATATTTACACAAGCAAACTGAAACAGGGTAATTTTATTCTGATCTTTTCTGAAAAAATATGGGATTAGAGGAATTATCTCTGAGGAATAGATACGGAGAGATAACCTGGGTACATTTCTCTTCCAAGGAGGGGGTTTGCTCTCCAGACCTTTATATGTTTCCCAGAGTTTTCAGTAGGGCTTTTCTGTTTGCTTCTTTATTATTCGCGTATTTCCTGAAAGGTTTCTCCTCTGTCAAACGAGATCCTATAACTTTAACGGTTGTTTACAATGCTTCCTCTTCCTACACAATAATGATGATTTTGATAATTAGGATCTAATTATAATGGATCTGACAACAACTTCCAGCAACGAAAAGCATCTTTAGAAAAATGAAAGCATATGCGTGAATAGTGCAAGGAGGTGGGGTGGGGGAGAGAAATACATCCCTATGAGACAGCCTGAGAATTCAGGCTGAATGGAAAAGTAATTAACACTAAAGAGCTAAAACTGTAATTAAAGAAAATTTCATTAAAGAGAGGCAGGTGATTCCACTTTCCTAAATATGACAAGGTGCTGTATAAAAATAAAATAGCAGCCAGTTTCAGTGAGTGGAGCAGGAAAGCCATGTCTTTAACCAGATCAAATTCTCGAAATTGGCTGTCAAGACGGGATTGTTGTGATTTATACCCGTCTATCAAGCGCATGAAAGAGAGAGACAGGAGAGGAAAAGAGGCAAGCTGCTGTCGCTTCCATTCGCAAAGCACCTTTAATTTCCACGGCACCATCTGTTACCAAATCTAATTCACATTCCCTCCTAATCTGGTTTAGTTCTGTAATACTAATTCTTCCACTACTCTTATGAACATCGCTCTCAAGAAAAAGCTTTGGTCCCGGGTTGGTAAAAAATTGAATATTATACAGTTTAGGTTCTGGTGACTTAAGTGAAGCATGCTGCCCATTAAAATGCACTCCTGGTAAAAGGATTTGTTTTCAGTCAGCACAGAGATACAGAATGGCTCACACTTGAAAAAAGTCATGGGGGGAGGAGGGGAGAGAAAAAAAGAGGGGGGGGGGAAATCACGGCTGATGATGGGAAAGTAGGCTGTGGACATGAAAGCAGTGGTTGTCATAAAATACAATTGTTGTCAAGTTTAGTCACTTTCAGTACTGGCTATAAAATCACTTTGTCACGGTCTCATATCGGAAGCTTGAAACTGCATTTTTGCTAAAGAAATTAAAAGGAGCGAGATGTAAGATTCTGTGAGGGAGAAAACATTCCTTTCAAATTATGAGAAGCAAATAACTGTAGGAAACCTAAAAGGTAGGGACAAAAATTGAAAGTGGCTTAAAACAGTCTCTAGAGTGCCACAGTCTTACTTTTAGCTGTGTTATGATGACAAAAATCTCAATCATTTTTGCAGGACATGAAAACAACGTAGGGGACCAGGCCTTTTCTGTGGCTAAGTGTTCTCAGACAGGGAGTCCCTCAGCTACCGAGTTCTAGGCTTGACTCAGCTTTCCTGGCTCCCACACAGAACTCTCTGACCAGACCACTTGAACTCAATACAGAAGCAAGGAAAAAGACCTAGGCAAGTATTTCTAATCATACTCTCATGGTACTATTTACTAATAATGATCTCTAACTTACTGATTTTTAACACCTTTCCAGAGAGCACCCCTATCTCACTCCTACAGATGCAAAAAACAAAACACAGAAAGGTGAAGAGTTGTCTAACGCTGCTCAACAGGACAACATCATGGCATAGGAACCCTATCATGGTTTGGGAGAATTCCAATCCAGTACACTTTGTTTGTTTTCTATGGCTTTGATCAAAACATGCCTTGGAAGTTTGAATATTTATTTCTGAGAAGGGAACTTGCCTTCAACCTCAGAAACGAAATATATAGGGGTTTTTTTTCTAAATGGGAAACTTAATTTTAACATTTAATTAAATTTCTTCTTACTCCCAATTTAAAATGTTTATTTTTCTGTTAAATTAATCTGAATTTCTTTGTGTGAAGCCTTTCCAAATATAAAGCCTATGGCAAGAACAGCATTAGCCAGCACATACGGTAATGTGTGAGCAATGTGTAATTGTGAATAGCCCAAGGTTTTTATGATTGGGGTGGGGGTTTTTTTTAAGGATTCAAAATAAAAGAGGCAAATAAATACTTTGGTAAAGTATTAATCAAATACTTTACAAATACAATTTATCAGAATATTTTGTTTTCTACAAAATGCAAAAAGGAGTGCTAGTTTTCATTATATGAAAGAGGAATGCATTAAAAAAATTCCATTATTCCTTGCATAAACAAATTTTTAACTGCTGTGAAAACAGCCATGAACAGAGATGCCAGTTCTAAAGATGAACAGGAATTCTGAAGAAGACTCCTCCTCCAATATCACTGCTTGATTCTCAAAGTGCTTAAATTGTCTGGGTAATTTTATAAACGGTGTTGGGTTTGTTATTTTAATGGGAATAGTAGCTAGAAAAACAAAATCAAATTTGTTCCAAATACAGCACATCTGCCATTCAGTGTGGGTCAAAACCTTGGGTACAGGGGAATAGACCCAGCAGTTCTGAAGCCCTGCAAATTTATACCAGCTAATGGTGTTATTCCCTAGCCCAGCCTGTGATTTCAGAGGGTCTAAGGTCCTGATACTCTTGATACACAAGATGCAAGTGGATTACCATAACCTACTGCACCCAAGGAAAACCACACTGACATGCAAGGGACTCAGAGAGCACAGCAGTCTATTTATTTATTTGGACTAAAGGATTCAAGTGATATGAGCCCTGTCTGTTAACACACATCATTTCTATTTCTACACTAGGAAGCCCTGTAACAAATAAGTAACAGTTTTAACTGAAAACTGTAAGAAGGGAAAAAAAAAAACCCTCTTCCATTGAATTCTACTCTTTCTTTGTTTAACTATCTTGATTCTGGAAGCACTGGAAATAGAAACCGACAAAACAAATAGTTTAGTATGTTACTTGGGTGCGTTACTGATGACCAAATTCATCACATGTTGAGATAAATCAGAGAATTTAAAGAAGCAAAAATCTATGCACGTTAAGTCTTTTCTAGTCTATCTTGGATTTTAATGTGTGATTACAGACTTTTACAAACAAATAAATAAACCTTTGGCTTTTCACAGCTCCCTGTTCTTCACATATTACTATGTGTAATTCAAACTTATTTATGCCACTGGGTTTACATGTCAGAGATTTGCCTCTGGTATCAGCAGCAAAGGTCAGGAAGCAAAGGCTTTCACTTTTAAAATGTTTGCATGACTCCAGAAGTTTCCAGGATAAGCTTCTTACAAAGTCTTGATACTGTTTCTACTTTCTTAACTTTTGCCTTCTATTTTGGTGGAACTCTGAGGAAAAAGAAGAAGGAAATGCAGCATATTCTAGAAAAATCATCTAAAGTAACAAATATATGTCTGCCCAATTATAACATGTAGAACACGGATGTTGCTACTTGCAATTATAAAACAATTGTATCAATACACTGCAATCACTACATGCTTCATCTGTGGCCATTTCTTCTGGAAAATGTCACTGAGAGGCTTGTCCAAGGAAAGCTTTACATGAACACATCAGCATTAATTACTCTGTGTTGCACGCTGCAAATTTCAGCTGTATTTTAACAACAGATTTGCTTCCGTTATTTCACCAGTACTAAGTCTACATCAAGTATTTATTTCTTGTACAGCTTAAAGTTCTGTTTTAGCTGAGTGTCCTCGGGTAAGCAGTGCAAGGAAGACTGGCCTGAAGAAAGCATGGTATTCCACCAGTAAATTCAAGTAACACACATCCGATCCAGAGAAGTTCTGTGCCTCATCAGTTTCAACACAAGTTCAGGATGCTTGTCAAACCAAGGATCAGCTAACAGGATGGGATTAAATGATAATTTTACCAGACTGGGAATCAGATTTTTCTCTCATGATAGGACTGAGATCTGGTATAAGAATAATTTCACTAAGCATCTGCTTGGGACATACACCAAATGTGCTCCACTTCTTCCCCGGTTCTTTACACAGTAGAGGGTCTGACAGTAAATCTCTGTATTACTATTGCTTCATGGAACGAATGGCCTGGTGTTGGGAAAAATAAATTATGAGCAAGTAAGATAACAACAATATACTCAAGACTTTAACTGCCTATAGTTGGAAGCTTAATAAACTGAGGGTGCTTGTAGAGATCAGCACGAACACCTGAAAGAGGCCACTCTCATCTACCCCTGGATGGCTGCATCATTCTGTAACATCCAAAACGGGACATCAACTGAAACATCCGTCATAGGACAACAAGTAACGATAGCCAAACGATGATGTGGGATTGGCTGACTGTACATTATACAGGCATGGTTATCCTACAGGTTGTATTAAATATGAGAGCCCGAGATTTATGTTATGGGTGATAAGGCCAAGAATGCTGTAAAAGTGAAAAAATACGGCAACAGTATGCAGTACATCACTACCAGGATAATTATTTATATAAAAAGTTCCTATTCTTAGACTTCCAACATGTAGGGATAAAATTCACATATTCAAAGAAGACATAATAATAACCTGTCAGCTTGTGGTGATGGATATGTTTTTAATCCGAATGACCACAGTATCCAGTATACCTGTCATAAAAGGACACAAAAAATTGAGTTCTCCTTTCATAATTCTTTAAGTTGTAAGGGAAAAACACAGAAGCATGATAAGTGGCTCATTCTGGTGGACAAATGGACAGGCAGTAGTAAAATGTACGAATAAAAGGCACTCTTCCTTCACTAATGCTATTTTCACTTGTTACACACTGCAATGCAGGCACAGGGAAGGTATTCCTTCCTTTGCCTTTTCAAGTATACCCCTAGATAATCTAAGTTATATTCCCTACAATATGAGACTGCAATAAAAAGACTTAAGAAGTGTATTACACTGTTTAGCTCTCATTTGAAAGCAATCCTGCACAAAGTGGCACAAAAGCACTATTTCATGTACATCTTAATAACGTGAGGTTCGTGCCCACAAAGGTCCCCTATTCTTAAACCCTCTGCTACTGGGAAGGAGTATCCAACCTGTATATTTTAATTTTTTAAAATTCACTCAGTCCCTTTCAGAAATTTAATAAATCTATCATTTCCTTCCGATACAAAATGAAAAATACAGAGCCTGCTCCCGTACCCTCCACCCACAACATATACAAAGTCACACCACACATTTGCCACCAATCTTCCCCAGCCTGCATTCTGCCAGGGGTAAAAATGACAAAGAAATTTAACTAAGTTAATTTTAAGTGCTGAAAATGTAGGCAGACTGCTCAGTTATTTCATTTTAAAAGATCTTCATTTTCCCATCTGTGTTATGGCAATTTTATTACACATTCGGCAAATTTACAGTAACAAGATGTTCCCCTGACAAATTAATCACTTTCCAAGCATTTTATCATATAAATAAAATATCACCTCAAGAGAGAAAATCAGCTCAATCAGTTGATTTAACCCATCTTTCGGGGAACTCGTCTGAAACAGATTGAGCGCATTTTTTCTGAAGAGGGACTGCGCACACAGCCTCCCGGACTCCCAGCTCATATGGTGAGGTTTTTCCAGGAGAAAATGCTCAAGACTAGCTGATAGGATGCAAGATTCTTACCGTAAGAACTACCTTGCAGCAATGACAGATCTCCACTGGGAACAAATAGAGATTCATAAAGAACTTGCTAAGGGTTTTGACTGAGAAACTACATTTCCCCTTAGATCACTGATAATAATTCCTGCAACATTTCTCCGGTGTTATTATTATCATAATATAAGAGCAAAATATATACTGTTTTAATAATCTGCTCTGGTGTTTTAAGAATCTCACAATAAAATAACACAGGTAAAACGCCAACGAGTTTTGCAGCTGATGACACATGATTTTTAACATGGCTTTTTAAAATTTCCCCAGTGCTCTCTAATCTCATTTTGGAAAGTAAATTTTGTTTTTATGAAAAATAAGTGACTGGCAGCATTAGCAATGCAATATATGCACAGCAGAGAAGTGCATTCAACTCAAGGTTTCCCAAAGTAATCCTTAAAATAACTCAATGCCTTTCCGTAGAGAATCTGTCACTAAAGCAATTCCACTCCTCTGCCATTTAACCTTTCTCCCTTTGCCCAGCTCTCCCAGTTCTACCTTCACTCAGGGACTGCCAACAAGTACAAACAAGAACAAGGACAACAACCTCTGTTTACGTTACTAGAACCTAAAGCTGTTAAAAATTTAAATTTAATTTAGCCAGATGTGTTATTTTTTACCTGGAGTTAGTAGTATCAACATAGGTTTTTTTGTGTTTATTCCAACACTCTGAAGAAGTATGATAGCAAATCACCCTTTTGCTGAAAGAACCACTCCACTGAGACAACACAAACATGTAACCCTTACAACATGACTACACTCTTCAATGAGGTATTTGCAATATTCTCAGCAACAAAGTTCTGGGTGCCAGAGACAAGAGAATTCACACATCTAGACAGGCTTCTCACCCCCTTCATTCCCTCAGCAAAGTACTAACTTTACCTCCCCAAATACCGCCACGTGAAAAATGCATATAACAACACGACTCACTCACCTGCAAGCAGGAAAACAGCAGCGTTTATGGAATGCAATCAAATAGCAACATAAATGCTAGGGATTGCTATATAATTAATAATGCTGTAAACAGGCATATTAACACTACAAGGACTCAATATTAAAAGCTGCAAGCTCTGTACAACTCTGAAGGGCATGTGAGATGTCAGTAAAGAAGGTTTAGATGAAAAATTATGGACTTACACACATATACAGAATTCCATGTAATTTTACATGTAATCTTTCGCCTGCTACAGCATTCCTGGTGTAGGTACTTTTTTTAAAAATTATTCTCAGAGGTCATGAAACTTAAGAAAAAATTCTGAACATAGGTCAGAGGAACTTTAGGTCTTTAAAGAGATGAAAACTTAAACAAACAAACAAAAAACAGGGGGGAAAAAGCTAAACACAAGGCAATTAATTATAGTACTTGTTAATTTTATTCTTTGCTATACTGGAAAAATCTAGATAATGGTTGCACAAGATGCAAAGTGAACCCTGCCAACAGGAAAGAGTTTATTACCCTTTAACCCCTTCCTTCAAGCACTTTGCCAGGAAATTTACTACCTATATCAAGTGACTTGGGCATGCAAGCTTTGCAGGATATAGTCCCACAAGTTAGTGTTTCATTTAAGAAGCAGGTTCTTCACCTCCTGCTAGAAAAAAAAAAAGAACATTCTAAACATGAAATAAGTGTCCTTGAAATAAAGAGGAAAAAATGCTTATTTGCAGTACTTAAGAGAACTATATTTTAAAAAGACTTGGAGCACCTAGAACCTTAAGTCAATGGAAGATATCCTGTTCTCAATCAGCACACACAAATCACAAATCAACCATTTTTGATCTAAATTGAAAGCAGTGCTTTCTTTTAGCATGAAACATAACATTCAAACTGCAATAAGAAAAAGTACAGAGAGAAGATACTACTTTGCCCTCACTTAAACCTTTAAAACTGAACAAAATTCACCGAGTTTCACCAGTATCAGAACTGTGAGTCCACCATCCTGCCAGGTAACTGACAATCCAGCTGGCAGCGCAGGCACTGCGGAAGCAAATGAATTTGATTCCATGCAGTAAAGACACATCTAATTTCAAGATTCAGCTCACCTGGTTACAGAATTTGGCCAGCATTTTAGAAGAACGTCTGCCATGTTCAAATAAAAGCGTAACAACACAGAGCCATCCACACAATGAAGGGCAAATCTTGCAGACCTCACATAGGGCAGAAAGCTCCAGGATGAGAGGCAACCTCAGAGAATGCTGGGTGCTCCTTATTGAACCCAAATTCCTACCAACATCCATTTATTCTGACAATATCTAACTGAGGCAAAGTGTGTTCATTCGGTACTCCTTTCACAGCTGGCTGGTGGACAAGGCATTTAGATGCTTCAGCCTAAGTGTCGATGAGTTACACAGAGATTCTTCAGTTGGCTTTTAAATTTAAAATTCAGTTGTTCTTTTTAAAGTCATGTCCTTGCAGTTCTGAAGTAGCCACTAATCCTTTTATACACCATAAAGTATTTCCATCTTTTTTTTCTCCCTGCAATTGTCTCCTGATTCACCACAGGACATACACTGTGCTCCTAAAATTATTTAACAGTGGAATCACTCTACAGAACAAGAACTCAGAGACTTGGAAAGTTAAGAACCATAGAGCTTAAGTTGCTTTCAAAGGCTAAATTCATCTTCATTTATTGTGAGGGATCACATTTTAAACATAAGATGGATATGCAAACTGACTCAGATACTCTAAAATCGTCTCCAGGATCTCAACTTTTGCAAACAATACCTCTTCAATATGAGGAAGATACAGGACAACGGATCTTTTAATTTGAAAGATGACAAAGTGGATTATTGGTTAGTTACACGTGCCAGTAGGGTGATCCATTACCATGGACGCTCTACTGCAAGTACACGATGTCGCCTTAATAGTAGTTAGAGCCTTATTGGCTTAAAAAAAAACGTAAAAAGGGTTTTGCATGTGAATTGAACTTAATAGGTTTGACATGGACTAACCTTAAAGAATCCAATCCACTCAAATCCCTTTGAAGGCTGCAGCTGAATTTCATGCAAATCTTAGAGAAGTAGCCAGGCTGCTGGGATTTCAAGATGCCGTGTCCCTTTCTTCTGCAGATCTAAACCCAGGCAAAACAATGACACAAAACCCTCCCACAATTTCAAGGATTTCTCTTAAGATGATCCTGGTTTTGTTCTTTGGCCCAGGGAAGTGTGACACTTAAAATTTGAAAGGAAGAAGAATCTGACATCAGGAAACATACTGAAGTAGGAAGCCAAATCTTTTTTTTTTTTTTTTTTTTTTTAAACACAGCACTGGACTAATGTTTCAAACATTTAAAAAAAAAAATCTGACATGGCACCACTACTATTAAAATGCTTAGAACAGAAGGATGGAGATGAACTTTTAGGCTCAAATCTAGCACTAATGATTTTTCTTTTCTAAAGATAATTCAATTTTAGAAATAAATAATCCACCACAGTCTAAATCTTCTGGTGGTCATTTTGAAATTCAAGCAAGCAACTTGAAAATAAACCTATTTATCTTTTCTTAAGGCCACTGTAACTATGAAATTCTGTTTTCTTACCTCCATTAAAAATATTTTAAAAGATTTAATTGTTCTATGTATGTTTATGTAGGCAGAAAAGCATACGTATATTTGTCTGTGTAACAATATATACACACTGACAGCTGGAAAATTATTTGTTTGATGACCGGATTTAATCTTCACCTGATAAACATGAGAGAATAAGAAAAAGGAAAAGCATTTGTCAACTGCTTTTCCTCTTAGAATAAAGTACAGACGACTACAAATGTAACCATACCCAAATCAAAACCACACAGTGTGTATAAAGCACTGACTATGCAAAGCAGTTATAAATTCTTGGTTAACAAAGGGCACAGAAAGCCCTTAAAGGAAATATTTTATTTCTGCTAAATTAATACCTAAAAGCATTACATTTCATCAGTTTCACTTAGGTTTAAAGTCCCCAAAGATTCTCCTCCTGAAACTGGCTATATTTTATGTGCAAACCAGGCTGAGAGCTATCTAAATCTAGATAAAACTCATTGGCTTGTAATCTTCACAATGATCTATACATCTAAATCTATATGCAAATCAAACGCTCTCATGCATTAACACATTCCAAGGCATCTAGGAGTAGGAGAGTGCTTTCTCCCTCTCACAACTCCCCTCCTTTGCTCCTCTCCCCCTCTGTTTATTTACACTAGCTACCTAAATAATTCACACTGCCTTCTTTTCAGCCTGAACGTTGCTCTGTTGAAGCCCGCAATGAGCTATTGCAGTAACCAGATGGACACATGAATGCAGCAGGTGGGACAGATGGCAGCCCGCCCTGTCTGACGCTGGCTGCCTCAGCCTGGGCTGCCTTTTCCTTCCAGGTACATTATCATCAGTGTAGCAGAAAGCAGCACGCAGAGGGGAAAAAACCCTTTACATACAATACTGTGGGAACCAGTTAAATAAATGACCAGATGCTTATTTGCTTTCTTAACCAAAATGCAATTTACTTAAGAGTGTGTAAGGAGCATTTCCCCTCTCTCTTCCCTTAAAGGAGAAAACTCCATCTCTATTCTCCAGCAAGCCCCTGAGTGCTGTATGTAAAACAAAACAGGCCTGAAATCTTATCAAGATCTTAAACTCATGACTTCACAAAAATTTTGATTCTCCTTCAGGTTCCAAATACCTCGACTATTTCACAGGTAACTGGTCTCATTTTTTTATATATAAATCTATATATCTTCTGGTACATGGCCACAGTTTTTAGATGAAGTCTTAATACCTAGTATAGCTACAGTGCAAAGCCTCAGTTTCCACCTATGTAGTATGTTTCTTGACTGAATGTCTTCTACCTATCCTAGGAGATATATAGAACTAGTAAGTTTATTATAAAATATTTGACACTGCTAGGCAAACAAAAGCTGAGGCAGTAGGTCCGTTTTTGCAAAAATTAACAATTTCATGCAAGGCTTTCCTCTACGGAACACTGAGCAAAACACACTGAAGAAGATGGTAAGAAAAAAACCCCAAAATTAAAATACATGCTTTGAACAAGAATACATGAAAAAGAAAGAAATCTGGTGACACATCTGGCAGAGTTTGACTGGCACCAGTATCATTGTACCACAGAAGTCGCCCTTTTTATACAAAATGTCCAAATAAGCAGAAGCAATTAACTTCATTTTCTTTTTCAAGTCAGCAGGCAACTGATAGTGTATTAACCCAAATCACTGTTCAAGGACCGTTTTTAAAAATCATATTGCAGAAAGGTATTAAATGTAAGCAGTCAGTCAGATGCTCTATGCTATCCTGTACTATCCAGATTTGTCTCTCCAACCTTTTCTCCCACCCCTTGTGCTATGTCAACGACAGCAGCCTGTGCTGTTCCCTGGTCTGTCTTCCTCTCACAGCACTTCTCCCTCTACCTCCTTCTCATTAACTTCACCTTCTCTGAGCTGACATAGATGAAACCACCCACCTCTCCCTCACGCACCAGGCAGATTTCTGCTGATCTACAATAAAACAACCCATACTTCCTTGCTAGCCTTTCTTGGTGTGCTTAAATAAAACATACAACATCACACACACACATTTTATGCAACTATACATGCACACAGAGAGAGTATGGCTGTACTTGCTATGTTAGAGAAGCACGTCGTGCCCTTTTCTGCAGCTTTCATGAATTGCTTGTATTTGTAGTCAGCAAAGTCCTCGAATAGGAATTACCTATGCATTTACACACTGTACACCCAACACAGTAGCATGACAGGGCCTCTATACTTCCATAATACAGATACTAAGTGATAACAGGGAACATTAAATGGAATTGATTGGCAATTACACTCAACTACTGAGTCAAAATATCATTTCGGTTTTTGGTTTTGTTTTGGGTTTTTTTTTTTATCAGAATAAGCAATTCCACAATGTTGAAGGCAAAAGAAAAAGTGTAAGTTGAGACATGTCCTGTGTGATATTCTGCTTCCCCTGAGCATACTGGTATAACTGGAAAGAGAAACTGACTGTAAATAAACCTGCATGGGTAAATGAGAACTGGTCCAAACTGGCAAAGGAAACCTGAAACAAACAAGAACTTATCTCTTCAGGGATTTAAACACACTCATTAGGGACTCAAATAATAATAAACACAGTAATACAGCATCTAGTTTCATCTGGCCCAGGGAGAAGACATAGCAGCATTATCAAAAAGTCTATTCTTGTTTATTTCTGACCTGGCAGAAACCAGGAATTACAGAAAACCTCAAGGGACAGACTGCTTTCATGGGATGCCCAGACTGATTCTAAGGCCAAAGAGGTTAAGCACTCAGGATAAACTTTGGATAAGCAGCACAACTTCTGTATGCCTACATGTCCTAACCGAAAATCCTGAACTTCAAGGTTTTACATTACCACCTGGAAGGGAAAAAAAAAAAAAAAAGAAAGAGAGAGAGGAGAAAAATAAAAAGGTCAAATAACCCAGGGACCATACATGCAAACTCATAAACCTACACAACCAATTTTGGTACCAGCAACTCCTGAAAATGGTGAACTATGTAGTACCAGCTACACAAAAGCATTTCAAGCTATACTAACCAGTTTACAACATCACAGAGAGCCAGTAAAAGCAGTGCACTTTACAAATGCTATCACACAAGCCATGATTTCACTATGATGATATAAGCTGTTTTCTCAGCAACAACAGATGAACAGAACTCTGGACATGCAGGAACACCCTCTTTAAAAATAAACCTCTGAGCCACCACCAGGTTGCCACAACAGTAACACACACATTATTGGAGCAGCAATCACAGAACCACACTTGGTTTCAAAATGTACATTATGTTGGTAAGCTTGTTTCACTACTGATAAAAAATTAATACACTGGAAAATTAGGATTTCCCAAGCCTTCTGTTTTCATTATCAAAACTCATTGTTGAAACAATCATGTATATTCTTACCATTAAAGTGTGTACCTCACTCTATGGGGAGGGGAGAAATACAATAAGAAAGAACAAAATCATTCCTTTTATAAGGCTTTAGGTATATTTTCACAGTGTAGGTACTAAAGCAATTGCTTTTAATGGTGGATTTAAATCCACTAATTAATAAGGTAAAGTGACTACACCAGGTATTTTAGAAAATAGATTAATTCTTGACTATTTTTCGCTCTCAAACAAACCTACTCAATTCTCTTTAGCTTCAGATTTAAGCTCTGCATGCAATCTTCCTGTTTGGGTAATGCTTGCCACTGCCTTGTGGACAACATGCATAAGCAAAGCTCTCATCCTATCCCAAAGTATCCCCTCAAAAATCAGACCTGTACCTCTCTGAAGAGGTGTATACGAATGTCCTGAAGCAAAAGGAGTCGAGTTGCAGAGGTGTCTGTGAAGACATGATCTGGACCCTACAAAAGCAGCTATGGTTCATAAAAACATTTCAGACCATAAAAACCTCAACCAAAAGAAAAAAAAAGAAAAAAAAAAAAAAAAAAAAAAAAAAAAAGGGAAAAAAAAAAAAAAAAGCACGGGTAAACACATATCTATAACCTGGCAACTTGCAAGCAATTAGGGTTATTAAAGGAGACTGAATGATCAAAAAAACTTCATTCTGTTCTATGAGAAAAGTAATTGTCAATCCCAACCCCATAAGAACATCACAGGAAAGAAGACATAATTATACCTGAACTGGACTTGATATAAATACCACGAAGTTGACTTTCAAGAGGATCAAATTTTCCTCAGAGCTCTGCAAACAGATCTGATGATTCTTCCTAAGGCTGAGTTTGCAGAACTTCTGAAAATGCTTACCACTTCAGGAAAAATGAGTTGTGTTTTTTGTGGGTTAGTGTTTTGGTTTTGGAGGGGTTTGGAATTGAGAGTTTGGTGGTTTTTATTTTGTTTGAGGTTTTTTTGCTGAGGGTTTTTTTGATTTGGGTTTGGTTTTGGTTTGTTTTGTTTTTCTTTTGTAGTCTTCTTATTTTTCAAATCAAACGATGTATATAGTGTAAATGCAGCTTGATAGATACCAATCTCTTCTCAAATCTGTTCCAGGAATAATGGGAAAGAGAAAAATACTTATAATACAGAGCATAAACGAAGGCAGATTTTGATGCTGAATGTAATGGATACTATACATATACGGTTTTAACAGCTCCCAAATATGCAAACACAAAGGAAATGGAAAAGCTGCCTTTTAAAAGGAAATGTGTACAGAAGAAAGAAGCAGACATTAAACCTTAAATTGCAAAGGTGTAATTTCAAAGAAGACAGTAAAATCTCCCGCCTCCTCTATGTCAGTGACTAAGAAAGTTTAAACACTGAATGCTGAGGTTCCATCCTCCCTTTCCTCCACTTCAGTTTTGAAGCACTAACTTTGAACACCTTGACATTTACCTCTCTGCCTTTGGTTTAACAGTAACAGAGGAGCACGCTTAAAGGAGGAAAAAGCGTCTTTGAAAATCTCAAATGCATAATAATTCTTGCACTTACTCCTTTGCAGCTGAGCAGAGCCATTTACATAGTCCACTAAACACTGTTTAGTAAACACGACAAGAGTGCTTCTATCTTACTGCCCTTGTAAAACCGAGACAGGGGTTCTGTTTTTAGTGCACACTCTGGTTCAGCATTAATCCTGTTTTATGTTGTTCACACCTGCTGCTGACTAGCAGCCTGCTGATGGGTTGTGGTTTGTGCCGCTCCCAGACAATCCTCACCAGCTCCAACGAAAAAACCAATCACTAAAGTGGAAACAAAAACCCAACTGCCGTGCAGAAACTGTAAAAGGGAAGAAAGACCTGACATTCCTGCTTCCTTTTCCTTACTCCACTAATCCCAACTGTTCGAGATTTAAAACTGGGGTTTAAGTGCACATGCTTATATTTAGTCCTCATGCCTAGCTCTTCTAGGAGTTCTTCTCCAGACAGCAAATCTTAGAGACAAATGCCATGGACACAACCTTTATAAACATATGCTGTGTAACTCACCTTTTCCTTTGTGCCTAATAAAACAATAGGCTTTGCTCTAACAGAAGTAGTGAATGCTGATAATGCATCCTTTTGTGAACCTTTTCAGAAACAGGCTTTTGGAGATTGAAAAACAAAAAAGCAACTTCCTTCAACATATTTTCACATGAAATTCAAGATGTTACTGTTGTAGAAATCAGGTTTTGTTTTTTAATCACAAAACTGATCTACACACTTAAGCATTAAAAAAAAAAAGGGGCCATGAAGTCATACCTATGTCTTCATTTGTACAGAAAATTGAATGATTTATCCAAGACAAAAATGCGATCTGTGATTAAAGGAATAGGTCTGAAATGACATGGTGTTCATAGCCAAGGAGAATAAGAAACTCAAGGGAAGGAAACCAAATGAAAACAGAAACGTTTTGTTTGGTGAACACATTGAAGCAAAATGCGCATTGAGATCAGGGACAGAAATCACGTGAGTATTTACCAACTCAGAGACTCAGATGCGGGCACTGTTACCTACAACAAAGTTTTGCACTAGAAAAGTCTCTAAAATGGAGGGCAGGACACAGTACTTTCACACCCACTTTCTGGTACTCTTTATAAGACTAAAATAACATAAACAAGCACCAGAATATCTGGAGAGCGAACTCTGTCTCCTTTATCCTGTTATGCCATCTTGGCCTATTTCTTTCTACAAAGATGAAAAATGCTTTCTGTCCAAGAGCCAACATCCTATATCTCTTAAACACTATATAAACCCCTTCATAAATAAAATGTTGGTTGGAGGCCAGTCAAGGCAATTCTCCACCTATTAAAATTTATTTTGCATCCCATAAGCAAAGACAAGCTGAATGACCATCCTTTGTGATTTCTGAATTCTGCACAGGAACACCAAGGTATTTCTGCATATATAAAAAAAGGTAATATGCATCAAGGTATGTATTCCATGTCACAGCTTCACACCACAAATTCATCACCAGAAACAAACCAAGATAAATCAATCTCTATGTAAATTCAGCATTTCAACCTCTCTTGTAATTCAGATGTAAAACCAAGTCAGAAAGGGGTCAGTCTCACTTTGTCTTCCCATCTCCATCTGAAGGATTTCTACCTCCTCTTTAGGCAACCCAAGGCTGAAGATATGGGCATAATGCCAACACTGCTTTTAAGCTCACACAGAAAATATTACGGGGTAATCTTAGTATTTCCTGGTCACACTCCCTCAGGCAACTCTACACTGGTGCAAATGTCACATCCTGGCAATGAGTCCTTGGACACAGGCTCCATTTCTTCATTGATTTATTTTAAAATACTACCAAATCATTCACTTTTTTAAAATCAATTATAGAGACTGATCTAAAACCTGCCAAAATGAATGGCATTCTTTCAGTTTATTTTTGAATCAGTTCACTATCAGTAGAAGCTAAAGATTTCTTCAAACAGATGCAAGCAAGACCTTTGCAGCAGACTGTCCTTCTTACCTTGGAAAATCTTTACTAACTTAGCTAACAATGGTACCAAAGCCCCATGTTAATTTTGTCAGATAGCTGCATCCATGGTATTCCTATAATAAGACTACTTTATTTTGATTGGAGTGCTTAACTTTTTTTTTTTTTTCCTGGAGAGGCTGCACTTGAAAAGATTTCTTCAAAGAGATGCAGCATTACCTAATGTGCAAGTATTACACCTTTTCTTAAAATTATGGGGGGAAAAAAAGC
>VZRR01013244.1:213707-224374 GCA_013398015.1 Oreocharis arfaki | reverse complement strand
GGAAAAAAAGCAGGGGGGGGAGAAATGGGGGGAGAAGAATTCCCACCCCAGTCATCCATCAAGTGTACATCCAGGCCGCTGCTCCTAAGAAATCTAATATATGCTAAAAAGATACAAAAAGACATAAAAAGCTTTCAGAAATAAAAGTGCTTCAGGAGCTAGATTTTAATATTGCCAAGTAGGGTTTTTGCCAGATTATAAAGTTGACTTAAATGCCAGGATACCGCATTTCAGAGGCGGCAGCAGCTTACATATTGCCTGTATTAGTGGCTGAAGCGTACTGCTGATTCCAAAGATAGACCATCATCATCTGTGGGGGAGAATAAATAAATAAATAAATAAAAATTGGCATTCCCTACCAACATTGCTACCTGCTGCCTTGAAGCACTCTTTTCAAGTGCAGCCTCCACAGAAAAAAAAAAAAAAAAGTTAAGACTACTTTATTTTGATTATAGTGCTTTCCCCAGGCAGGAATTTTTATTTCAGTTAGAATCTTTAAACCATTACATTTTCAGTGATGCATTTTTATATTTACAGTTGACATCTTCATAGAAGAATGAAACCTTTGAGCAACAGCTCTAAAGCATGAAGGTTGCCTGCAGTAAGTACTTAAATTATTTTACACCCAAATGGAGCCAGTTGTTTTTACCTAAAATTTAATAAACCTTAAATCAATGACCTTTCTTTTACTGAAAGCTCACACTTGGGAAAACTAACTTTCCCAAGAAACATATTTTGGTGAATAAATGCCAAACAAAGGGCTATTTAAATCTGAACATTTTCTCAATTTATAGCTTGTGAACATTGTGTTCCTAAATTCCTGACTGCTACCTAATGTATAGAACAGTGGAGCCCTGGTTTAATCACATATCATTGATTTCAAAGTGTCACAGTGATCTCATTGACAGTAATCAATAATAATCCAAAATCAGTCAAATATGCTCTTGCACTATCATTCATCAAATTTGAATATCCCAAAATTAACTGTAGGCACGTGAAAGAAAAACAACCTAGAAATAAAAAAGGGTACAGAAATAAAAATCAGCAAACTTTGAGAAAATAATAGTTAATCTGAGCATGCTTCATGCCTGCTGGGGTAAGTTAATGATGAACCATACCTTGCCCTCCCAGCAAAGAGATACAACTCTGAGATACATTCTTTTCCAAACATGAAAATACACAGCAACTGAAGGCAGCAGACACACTAGTAAATGATCAAGCACTATTTTATGAACAGCCGCGTTACATGCCAAATATTAAATGTATTGCCAGTATACTACAAATTGCACAAGTATGTTACACTATGAAGAACTGCACATTGTAAGTTAGCCACTGCACTTCACAAAGCAAGAAAGGATAAAATTGCTGCATTTCTGTACCAAAAGCATGAATAGATGCAGCCACTTATCAAAAGAGCTGTTATTGTTGCTGAGGACTCCTCTCTCAACACATTCACCTGTAATTTTGTCAAGGTAATAAATCCTTCCATTCATTACAGCACACTCAAAAGCACCCTGCTATTTAATTTAAATGGAAAAAAGGCCCAAAGTGTCTAAAACATTTACTTTTGCTAATGTAAAAGTGCTGGCATTTTACTTCATTCCTGATAAGCCGGTGCCAATGGATGTGATTATTCTTTTCTTATTCAAAGCGTATCAGTAGTTCAAAAGCACTCTCAATCTTATCAGGTGTATGAACAGCACAGTTACTGAAAACAGTTTGTACTGCTCCTCTCTCTTTCTGCCAGGCTATCAGATAAACCCAACTAACTAACTGTATTTACACACAATCCAACATAAGCTGTGTCTTCAGCACACTGTAGCCTGTTTCTGGCAGGTTACAGGTTTTCTGCTTGACATTAGTTGTAACCAAACCAGCAGCAGTGAATTAGCTTACAACAAAAATATAGTCACTCCATAGCGCTTAACACAAAAGGGACACAGGGAGAGAAAAAATGAGAAAAATTTTCTGAAGAATGATCGCTTTCATCTCAATATTTCACAGGTATTTATCTGGTAATACTTGGAAAAGAGCATGGAAGCAATAGGTTTCAAATGCATTCAAAACAGATCTAACACAGGGCCTTACAAGTAGGAAAAAAAACCCCCTCTATTTGCTTTTTTGTTTATTTTATTCTCCTGTCCTCTAAGAACTGTCTCTGATTTGCAAGGAGTGAGAAAGTAAAAGAAAGAAAAGAAAATGGTTACAGTGGCTGAAGGCATTTAAATACCTTTACTGGTTTTGTCCGGAACAAGACAGTGATTTCTCATGATCCAGTGTTCTCCTGGTACTAAAAGACCCACAGCAAAAACAAAACAAAAAATCCCCCATTCTCTCCCAAAAAAGCCTCTCGGCAGCTCTCCTTTTTATTCAGTGCCTCAGATGAAGAATTTTCACTGCTAGCTACTGAGGAATAACATCAGACCAGCTGCTTTGGAAGGGCCATGGCTTTGAAGACTTCACCTGCTGCACAGCCATAGCAAACAGGCACAGCATCCCCTTCGTTCCCCTCTGGGTGACTGCGCATTCCCGGCACCAGCGCAGTATTTGAGGAGTTAAACGTTAACCTGGCTGTGCGCTGGGCGCTCTCGGCTCACTAAATGAAAACTTCTGGAACGCCAGGAGAAATCCTGAGTTTCAGCTCTTTGATTAATTACAGCCTTCCCGGGAAGCTGAAGCTCCAGCCCCTGCCTGGAGGCTCCTTCCCACCGCCCCCTCCCAGTGACAGCCTTTCCCCGAGTACCTCTGATGGAGCAGCGAAGGGCAGGCCCGTGCCACCACCTGAGCCCATCCCGCGCCTCTGCCTGGACTCCCGGCGCAGAACCAGCCATCCTCGAGATTTGTGGGAGAACAATGAGCCGAACCAAGCCAAGTGTGCAGCGCCGGGTAATGCGGCCGATTGTTGTTTCTCCATCTGTGACACCAGGGCCCCGTGATTGATGGGACAGGTGTCATTCATACCAATGTCAGCCACCGACAGTGGCTGCTCTGCGCCCGAAATATCGCCCAGCACCAACTGGGCCCGAGCGGCTCCTGTGAGGAGAGCCATGGGGTGGCCCTGGATGTTACTCGGCTAAGGGGGATCCCAGTGTCACCCCTCAAACGCTGAGGGGAACAGCTGGTTGCAGACGGGGCATTCCGTGCCACTTCAGAACATCTTATCTGTCCCACCATGGTGGCGGCCGCTATAAGAACATTGCCAGGGAATTCTTTCACTGATGGAAAAGTGGATATAATTCAGTAGGATGAAACCTTGCATTCACAGAGCATTAAACTACCACGGTAATGGGTGAAGAAAAAAAAAATCCACTTTTTGCTGTAAGAATTTCACCGTTCTTCAAAGATCATTTTACTTGGGCATTTACTTTGGAAATGCACTCTACATCTGTTTTAGACGGCACATGAGTTTTAGGAGTTTTTTTAACTAGATGCTTTTTCTTTTTTTTTCCTTAAAAGTGAAAAAATAATTGTGCAGGAGAAAGCCTCACAGACTTGCTGAAATTAATCCCTCTGAAAACTATTTTAGCATTAATACGTGCCAACCAAGCATATCACAGTCCACCTAAAGCAATAAAATACCAACTTGAACATAAAAGGACGCTGACATTCATCCTGCACAAAGACAGGAACCAAATCCTACAGCCAATCTGAAGACAGAAGAAAAATTTAAAAGTAAAAAAAGAACATATAGAAAATTGCTTGATCCTTTCTCTCTCTTACATTTTCAATATATGGAAAACCATACAAACTACCAGTAGTACTCTGCGAAGCGTACATAAAAGAGTATGATTTCACCATTTTGTTAACTATTGTTTTTACTAGATTTTCCTGTTTTGTATTTCCTTAAAAATATTAATGCGTGAGACTGGAAAGAGTTTTTCTTCCAAAAACAGCTCTAGAAACAAAACCCAGATGTGGAGGGAAGCGGGAAAGAGCAGAACTATCACAGATAACGGACTGAATAAAACTAGTCCCCTCCTCTCCACCCATCCCGGCACCTTTATATGGGAAGGAATTTCAGAAATGCTTAGGAACAAGCTAGCAGTACATTTTAGATATGATTTCTTCCTTTCACTCACCAGCATCTCTACATCTACAGGACTTTAAATTGTTCCATATCTAGCTGGCTTGGGGGGTGGGGAGGTGTGTGCACACATGACTGGCTTATAATTTTTCAATTAGATTTTTAGAGTTTTATAATTTTTGTTTCCCTTTGTTTGTTTGATTACGGTTGGGGCTTTTTTTCTGAGGCCATTAAAAACAAGCAACAGCAACTCCACATCTTCTTCTCATTCTAACTTGCCAAAGCCATCAATCTCTGATCACACCTATTAGAATCTCACTGTAGCCAACACTACATTTTGCGACAGCTTGACCAGTTGTTTAAGGAAAGAGTGTGTGATGGAGCAAAGCTAAATCGACACATCTGTGATACTTCTGACACCCCTCAGCATGGCTAATATTAATTTGTTTTCTTTGGCTAGGTAAGTGCTGCCAAAACACATTACATATGGTATGTAGCTCCAATCAAAATGATGAAAAGGAGATGTGCAGGGGGTTTTTTTTCCACTTATAGCAACACAAAAACACACAGAGTGGTAAGAGACAGCTACGCTAAGCTACAGAGTAATAACTCGGAAAACCTCCTATCACTCTATCCTAAAGTTTGGTTTTAGAATACAACCCTTTAAGAGAATCTGCCCTCTCATATAATGACAGCAGCTCAAAGCTGCAAAGAGTTTTTACCCAGGGAAAGAGAATATAATTTTCATTGTATGATATAACTATATATTTAGACTATTCTCGTGTGCATAGGGGTAACTAATCATATTTCAGCAGGTTATCATACAAATAAACGTGTACAATTTTGTACAAGGATATTATAAGTGGCTTGACAAGACCGAGAACAAGGCCCCTCTATTTCATACACCCCGCTATACTAACTTACCACAGTATATGGAAATCCTCCCCCATTAAGGTTCTGTATCAGTGTCACAAAAAAATAACTTTTGCGGGGGGAATTTTGTTTTGCTTTGCCTTGTAAATCATTTTGATCTAAACAAGAAAATTTCATCTAGATGACATAAAAATTCAGGATGACCCACAGTAAGAATAAGACATTCAGCGATAAAGAAAAACAGCATATGCTTGTCTTATACTCTGTAAAGGTACTTATATCACTCTAACTTTCATTAGGCTGTTAACAGACATTTTTTCTTGCAAGTATAAGAAGCTGAAGTGAAAAAATAATTTTTATTTGAATTTTAAAAGAAATGGGTAATGATGCTCTGATTAAAAAGCTATGCTAGTTAAAAGAGGAAAATAATTGGAAATGAGATAAGATTCCCTTTGATGCAAACCTGCTATATTAAGGAACAGCAAAGAGAAAAGCTCTTCTTTGTTTGAAGGAAATACAAATTAATTGAAAAACATTACAAGCATTATGTAAGCAAACCCAAGAGATTTAAAGCTTCTATAACACAGCAAACACATAAATTGTTTCATGAGACACAGAAGTCAAAAGGCAACGTCCTACAGAAGTTACTCTCCAAAGTGCTACTGAAAAAGCAATACCAAGTCCTTTAAGGAATAATTAAGCAATACTATCTGAAATAGCAGTGTACAATCCAGTTTAATATTTTTCTTTAATGTTTCATAGTATTTTTACTTCTTGACAACAGAACCATAACAAAAGAAGAAAAAGAAAAACCCCACAACTATAGGACTTTTGGAGAGGACTAAGGACCATTAAAATTGAATACGTATTCTATATTTTTGTCTGAGGACATCATGATGTATCTTAACAACCATATGCAGAAGGCTTCTGCCCCTAAAAATAATTATAGTCTTTAGATGTAAATGTAACTGTGTGTCCAAGGACATATTTAGCTGAAAAAATAAATCTCTGTTTGACAGCCAAAACTTACAGAAATGTGAATAAATATTAGACTTTTCATCTACTTCAAAGAGAAAAAAAATTATGAAAAAAAATACAGCATCTTTTAAAAGCAAAACCGTGAGTACAATACAAAACCTGCTAGATTACATGGAGAATCTGATATAAAATGAGGTGTAAATACTTTACATTGCTGGCCAGCTCTCTTCTCACGGATAAGAAAAAAACCACATAAAACCACATAAAGGCAGCTGCTTTTTGACAAGCAACTGCACAGAGGGAAGTTATATAGCTCTGCATATATATACACTTACTGTGTATATATCTGTGGCTAACACACAACAATAGATGCACACTGCCAAAACTGCATAAGGAATACACTACACACCTGGAACACACACAGAGGCACAGATATAAACGTGTTTGAACACAAAACTTGCCGTGCACAGACAGAAGATTTCACATAAAATGCAAATATACAAAACAAAACCACATACGTACATGCTGCTACAGATACGACCGTGCACGTATGGCTACCTAAGTCAAGCCTAAAAGACGATACACGAAATGTAAAAGAACATGTAATAAGTGGAGTGTCAAGCTGCAGCGACTGTTGGTGTCATCCCTGCACTATCAAACATACATATGAGTATGACTGGAGACAGAGAGGCTAAATATTTCACTGTCAGAGCATGTCGAGAAATGCAATTCATTTCTCTCTCATGTGCTTTAGGACAATGACAATTTAATACAAGGCCAGTGGATGTAAAAGAGATAAAAACTGAACAAACTGGCCCAGCATAATCACAGATTTCCTCTAGAGAGCTCGGTAGCGTGAGGCTCATATGCACTTGTAACGGATCAACATTTTATTGTTTCTTCCCTTCATGAATTTGCTGTGAAAAAGAATTCATAGCAAAGCTTATCTTATAGACAGAGGCTACTTCAGGCTTCAATAGGAGCAAGAATTCCTTTCTTTTTCTTTTCCTACTTATCTTATGCATTTTACTTATTCTACACCAAAAAAAAAAATTATTTTATATACTTCCTTGAAAGGTTCAAATAAGCATTTTTTTCATTCCTCCTTATAGTTCCACAAAGGTGCAAGCAACCTCTCTGTAGGCCCAGGGCCAGTCCTTTAAAAACTGTTTTGTAAAACGAACAATCTTGTCACTTATTCATGAATATATTATATTTTTATACCGTAATTTTTCTATTGCAACTTTGTAACATACAGAAACAGCAGCATAGCATGTGGACTGACATATCTGTGAGAATAGACATATCATACTTTTTAGCTACTCTAAGCAAAGTGGGCTTCAAGTATTGTTAAATATTATCATAGACAAGTTACCTTCTCTATTTGATGAATAGCACCATGTATTTGAAATTAATTGCAAAAGTAGGGTTGGCTAATGAGGTGGCCCTTATCTTTTCTCAGCAGTGCAAGCACAAGTATTTTTCTGCTGGCTCAATATTTTTTAAATGCCCAAAGTGCTATTAACTAAGTTGAAATCTGATTAAAATATGAACGCTAAAATATTCACAGCAGCTAATGCAGCTACACAAAAAAAAAAAAAAAGGCTAGGAAAATTCTTATCTCTTTTCTTATCATTAAGCATGTGTTTTGAAAAATAATAATTAAATAAATTGTTCCCTACAGATTCTCACAGTTGTTTTGCTTCCCATTAGCATCTTTGGAAACAGTTTGTTAAGACAATAGTTATTCTTTATTATGGAACTATGGGGATGATCCCCTTCTACCTGCCTCAGTCTAAAAAGAAATTTGTAGCTAATGTTAGAAGCTTAAGGTCTGTCAGAAATAGGACAGTGACTCTTAGGAAAAAACAGGGGGAAAAAAGTATGAAAAAAATGATCAGCCATTCGAGAGAATTAATGGATATCCACAAGGGCTTTGCTAATAACACGGGTTAATTACCGCTGCAACGCACAAGGCTCAGTAAATAAAAGAGCACAACCATAAACACATTAAAATGAGCACCCATCACTAAAAGACGGGCAAGCCCCAGTAAAGGAAAATCTGCCAGACAGGCATTTCAGCACAAACCCTTTATACTTTCTGCAGGATTCAGAAACTTGCCAGCAGTGTAGCAGAACCAAAAAAGCAAAGCCCTACGACCGGAAACAGGGAAGGAAGAAGGGACCAAGGCCTGCCTGCTGCCCAAGGGGAGAGCCCTGGGAGAGTCCAGGCAGGCACTGTGCACCCACCCAGGGCTGTGTGACACCCCACACACCGGGTACCCACTGGAACATCGGCCTGGGGCTTTATTTCTCAGGAACAACTGTAACAAGCTATCTAATAAGACAAACGAGCGAGGTTAGACCTTCAGAGCCTGGAGAAACCCTGAAGCGGCATCAAGTGCTGCTTCCCACTTCACAAAGAAGCGTTCTTCAGTCTGCCCCTTTCCTGCCTTTACAAATGAAAGACACTTCTAAAAACATTCTTCAGCAATTACAAGCTATGCCAAAATATTTTAAAGAGTGAAACAGACATAAACTCTTATGTTTAGCACATAATCACCTAGCGCACACATAAACACACAAATATATGCACATGTAAGTAACACACACACTCACATTCATCCATACACAAACATAACCCGGCCAGACTCACAGGGTCACTCCAAAGACCATTCCCACATCGCAACATGAGAATAGTTAGAAAAATATAAAATATGTACACCAACCATCACTGCACTGAAGTACTCACATGATGTGACACCTACGTCCACTTTTTACATGTTACAGCCATTCTACGCAACCTTTATTTCTTGTCATCTGCGTATTCTATCAGTTCTCTTGTAAGATGAGAATCTCTGCACAGGAACAGATGAATTTGTTTCACGTTTAAACACTGTTGAACGTTTTAAACGGAGAAACTGGGAAACCAGCTACATGTTCAACTGAATGAAACACAGTGAGCCACAAAACACAAATGTACATCGTGCACAGAAGCTTTCTGGAGCTACAAATCCCCTCAATTTTCTATGTTTGGCATTCAGAGACCATGTTTAAATTTACTAAACTACTCCTGTTCTGTCCCCTCTCTACTCCCCCTGCTTTTTTAGAGTGTTTCAATTGCCTTTCCTTCTTCCAACAGCTGTGACAACTGTTAAAACAGTCAGTAAAATTAAGTCCGCTCTATAATCCTTTAGTCAACGTTACATTTTAATCAGAGGTTGAAGGAGATTTCCCGTTATGAGCGCACTGATTCATTTAAAATTATTAAACTGACACATATGTCAAAATGAGCAGATATATTTATTGCATCTGTTAGCTCATTAACTATTTGTAATTATTAGTGCTATTGTTATTGCTGAAAGAGCAAAAAGCTAAGACTGCAGCTGGCTTTAAGTTACTGCATTCTTTAACAAGCTCTGCCTTAAAATCAAAGCATACCTAGTGATGGTCAGACAGATGTCTGTGCACTCCCAAAATGCTCGGACAATTTTTAGCTTGAATCCTCTCTACCCTCATCCATGAGAGCTGCAGAAACTCCTACATCTATCTGTACGTCCTTATGCTTATACACGCACATGCATGTTACAATATGTAGCCAAATCACAGTTATTATGGATATTAATAATGTGATAAACTCTGGTGTTTATTAAGTGAGATGGAGAAGCAGATATGTTTCTGAATGTTAGTTCTTCCTCTGCGTCCACTCAATCCCACATGCCTCCAGCCCCGCACTCAGACAATATATTGGGAGTGTTTAAAGATGACTTTTAATTGAGCTAGAAGAAGAAAAAAATTAGTTTGAATCTTGCTCCAGAGCCAAAAAGACATGTGCCCCGATTTCATTCAAATGCATCTACTCTAAGAGGCTTATCTAAACTAATCATTCAAATTAGCTGTAAGAAGGTAAATTCAAGAAAGCTCCTTTGGGGGGGGGGGCTGGGGGGGGGGAAACATCAACCAAAAAAAAAAAAAAAAACCAACCAAAAAAACCCCACCACCACATAAAATACTCAACTTACAGTCTTTTTATGTATTTTATGAATTTTATGAAAAATATGTCACTGTTAGTAAAAGCTATGGAAACCGCATTCTTACCTTATGAAGCTATCTTACACTATATACAGTGCGCTGACCTATAAACCATAGCTGAGAGGGCACCCTACCTCTGTTTATTTTCTTTTCTTTAGCCCCAAAACACTACAGTGGGTTTTCCCTGCGTCCCCTTCCCAAACTGTATTCCTGCGAGCCAGGCTATTTGTTACTTCCCATATTATTTCCCTAACATGCGATCACGGCAATTCACTTTTCATGCCTGGCTTAATTACCACCAGCCATGCACTGTGCAGGCAGTAAGGACAGCTAGTGGGCATCTACCTATAGTACACTGTCACCTCCCGTGCAGCCTCTCCGCGGCTAGGGCGATGCTGGCTGCCAGCCGGGGCTTCTCCTCCGCGCTCCTGTCACTCCCGGCCTAACACCAGGGCACAGCGACGTAAGTGGCTCGACACGAAGAAAAATGAACCGGTGACAGCTCCCGTGATATACTAATATTTAATCCCGGCTGCGGGCTGAAATCAAGTTCAGGAGCCGCTCCTCAGCCCCAGACCGCCCGGTTCTGTTCGGGCGCCACGCTTTCCGCCGGAGTCACTCCGCCAGGTACCTGGAAGTGCCAACCAAGAACTGCAGCTCCTTAAAAAGTGTGTTCGGCTGCCTTTTGTAGGGAGAAGCGGGCGCGGGGAGGGACAAGCCGCGCGGCGCGGACCCCGCCAAGTGCCCCACGCCGCCCCCC
>VZRR01013244.1:108507-213069 GCA_013398015.1 Oreocharis arfaki | reverse complement strand
GGGCAGAGCCCGCGGACGTGCCCGCGCCGCCGGACCGACCGGCGGGGGCTGCCCGCTCCGCTTCCCTCCCGCCTTCCCTTCCCTTCCCGCCCGGCCCCAACTTCGGCAGGTACCTTGGCAGCCTCCCGGTTAAGGATTGCGCGCAAAGGTAGAGGATGAAGTTTGCGCCGCCGCCGCCGGTCGCGGCGTTCCGCTGTGGCGGCAGCCGGGCTCGGCTCCCGGCGCGCTCTCCTGAACGCCGCTTCCCTAACCTTTGGAACTGCTCGGCGCCGGGGAAAAACAAATAATTATAACGCCAAGCGCAGCCTGCCGAAGCCTCTGGGTAACTCAACTTTTCATTGTCGTGCGAGTTGCTTTTGGGGGGAAAGGGGAGGGAGAGCGGGCTGGAATTTGACTATGTATATATGATAGCATACATAAAAACATGTAAAAATTATACAGCTATTTAATATAGAGATATATAATTTCCTATTTAAAAATTAAAAGCTTCCTTTTCTACTTAGCTAAAAAAGAAAAGAAAAAATACATTCCTAACAAAACGAGCACTCAAATCCAGTCCTTAACATAATGGGTGCAACGGGGAGCGAATACAGGTACGCGTGTTCCTATACAGGTTACAGCTGCACCGTAACATGGGGGTGTGCTTATATATAAGGCATATGTCCCTGTGCGAGTATTTGGATGTTTAGATGTGTATATTCAGAAATAAGAAAAGATGCAGAACTGATCAATTTTCTCTGTTAGTGTGCGGGGATTAGTGTGGACCAACTCAGTCTGCCTCATTTTAATGAGATAAGGGCTGCACTGGAGAAGCTCTGCATTAGTAAGTCTGGGAGGGTGCCTAGAGCGCTACAGTGTTTAAGGGTTTGGGTTTTTTGTAAAGTAAGTTTTGCTGAACTAAAAGGGCAATAAACACATACCCCTATAGGCATGCCTGCATAAACATCGCCGAGCCCGGTTCCAGCAAAACACTGCTTTACAGCCAGCTCAGAGTTGTTCTCTGGCATATAAAAGATTCCTGATTAAACTTGTTCCAACACAATGACCATACTCAAATTTAGGGACGTTAGAGACACTGTTTTCACTGAAACACACGCACATATCCCGTTTTGAAAGGATCAGTAATGAATATGGAATAATTTTTTTTTCTCAAAAGCTACCACTTTTACTTAATATTACAACTAAGGCACCATACATATTTTCCAGGTTCAAAGCGCTTCTGCCCCTACCAGTGAAAACAGATGCAGGCTGTTTCTGTCCAGAAAAAAAACCAAACCGACACTGGAAAGCTAATAATTTCTTAGAATGCAGCTCAACTCTTACAAGATCTTTTGTGACTGGAGCCCTAACATGATGCAAATGGCAGTCTTTTAGATCAAAACAAATCAGTGCAAACCCCAGAATGCAGTAATACCATTCACAAATGGAAACAGAAATGCCCTCTCCAGATCTGTTTCACAGCATTTTACAAAAAAAAAAAAAAAAAAAAAAANNAAAAAAAAAAAAAGAAAAACAGCAACAGAACCAAATCCCAACATATATAGGTTCAATAGACATGTTTGTGTATGTTTACAGCAAAGAGATTCCAGCGTTCTGTATTTAACCTTATGTGAAGACTGGGCCGGCTTCCTACGAACCTGGTATAAATACTTGCAATTTTAGGAATCAGAACTCACACAGCAAAACTACAGCTCAAACTACTGTATAAAAGCAGGTTGTAAAAGCTTAATTACCAGTAGCATTATGCTGTCTATATTGTTAAATGTGAACTCTGTAATTAAGATGTAAATTTGCTTGTGAACAGTGAATTTAAAAGCTCTGAAATGTAGAGTAAAATTTAAGTAGAAACATCAGGGACAAAAAAACCCCCCAGTTTTTATCAAATTTTAAAATGAGAGGCATTAAATCATGTTACTGTGTTAGAACATCCTCTCTAAGTAACAATTTGATAAATGTGGATTTTGGAATCAAATCAGAACTTGAATATTATGTCTTTATGTATAGTTATCTGTATGACTATATAAACTCAAAATACAAGTCCTACAAACTGATTTACATGTGCACATGGGCAAAACATGCAAACACAAATACATTGTTTGTACTGAGTATCTCTGCATGTAGATTTGTAAGTATAGAAGAGTATGTCTGTTTATAGATTTATACTCAAAATGTCTATTTTCCAATATTTTTTATTCCAAAATGCTTTCAATGCATGTGTATGTCTTTTTCTTATATAAAAATCACCCATAAATGAATCCCTGTATATGTGTTATTTGATATGGTCACTTTTCTGTATTTCATTCCTTGGAATACACCCTCTTGAAAATCTGACAGCTAATCCATTTTGAAACTTACCAAAGCACAGGTTAGCTTCATTCCTACTTTTGTTCATTGTTTCCTAAGATTTTATATTCAGGGACTGAAACACGATGGTCTCTCCTTCTGTCATGGTTTGTCTTCCTGTAAGCCCTTGTTTTCACATTCCCGTAGTTTCCACTACCTTGTGAGCTTGCTGTCCCCCACCCTCCACTATGCCCCCAAATAATGCATTTTTCCTCTCCCCCTGTGAGCCATCACTAGTTTTTTATCAAGCATCTTTCATCCAAGCAAGCGGCTCTCTGGCCTGCCAGTGCTGCCTCTTGGAGAACCAGAAATACTGTGCTGTACTTTGCATGTTGATAAACAAAGCAGTTGGCTTCTTCCCCCAGGGACTGAAAGTGTCACCTCCACCAGACTGGGGCCTGGAATTCCAACTACATTCTTGAACTTGGGTTTCACAGTTACAGATCAGTTTGAGGAAAGTGAAAAAAAAAAAAAAGAAAGAGATTACAGCAGCATAAACCAGGGCTAACTGGAGCTTCATTTTAAGCTCTTCTGTAGAAATAAATAAAAGCAGTAGTAGGGAGGGAAAAAAGTAATCCAGGCATCAGTTTACTGAATTTTGTCAGGGAATACAACAACACCATGCATGCAAACACACATCTGCGATAACTTATCAAAATGTACAGTGCAAAATCTTACCACAAGGAGTCTATACAAAACAGTGATAATGGAATCAAGAGAGGGGAAGGGAAAAACAGTCAGGAGTGCCTGTACCAGTCAAGGGGCATTGCCAAGCAGCACCTCCATTTCGAAGTCTCTCTGTGCATCTAATTCTTCCTGTGTGCCAAACAGTACATCTTTTAGCATCTTCACATCTAAATACTACAGACATTTCAAGGCATCAGAAGAGCCAGATTCTTAGAGCACAACCACCTCAAGGCAACTGAAGTAAGGTTCAGTGGCACTTCACGGAAGCCTCACAGTGCATTGTGTCAAATGCGTATTTACCAAAAGGAGCAACGAGCTCAAGCCAGCAGGGAAGCAGCAAGAATATGAAAGTCTGGTAGCTGCTGAGTATTTATTTGGGGACAAACATACTTTAGATAAAGATTCGCAATACACCATGGAACCTTATTCAAAGTCCAGCTGGAAAATACTGTATTGTTAAGAGTTTGAAATAAATACTGAAGTGTCATCAAATATGTCATCTTCTCTTTATTCACAATCACTCATTAAGGAAACACAACTCAGATGTGATCTCACTCTGTGCTACAGTGAGATTAACATTAAAACAGGATTGCCACTGTCTACTACTCTTTTGTGCTTCTCACTGGAACACACTCACTCGGTGCACCCCTGGATATGCTGCTAATGAGTTAAAAACACTAACACCTCAAAAGTTCCAAATTCTGCTCACCTGTTTGTGCATAGTTGGACAAACACTATCAAGTTATTACTTAAAAGCCATCTGCTACTTCAGTCTGTATTTAGCATTAATTACTCTTTGTTTTGATCTTAGGGAAAAAAGCTCACCCAACACAATCTCTGATGCTCCTCAGAACTTTTCCACAGTGTGTTCACAAATACATGGCGCAAGGCTTTTAGCTTTTGCTGCTACACTCAGTTCCAGCATATAAAAAATGTCTCTGTGAAATAACAGCAATTGCCTTACCATGTTACTGAACTACATTCCATTTATCTGGTCTCAAATAAATACTCCATATTTTCTCCTTGTTTTATTTTCAAGGGCACGGGTATAGGTATTTAAATGACTGCTTTCACTGGTACAGAATAGAATCTGTTCACACTGCTATAAATGAATATTATTCTCTTGACGAAACACCTTTTTCCAAAGCCTCTGACAAAATGAAAGAAAGGAAAAAAAGAAAAAAAAAAAGAAAAAAACAGAAAAAGGGAGCTGCACGCACACTGCCTGTCACCCACCAAAAAAGGTCTCCTCCCTAAAGATAATTCAGGCACACACTTCAATATGGATATCTCACTATTACCCCAAGCTCTTTTTTTAGTGTAAGTTTCTTCAGAGAAACTGAAGTGCATTACTGTCTCAGACACAGCCAAGGATAAGATGACTGAGGGAATTCAGTTGCTCTGTTTAATTAATACAGGATTATTTCACTTTCATTTTGTGAAGCTAATAATATGACTGGTGGAATGTCAGTAAAAATTAAATCATAAACTAGTGCAGTACCAAAGGGAAAACTTACTTTAGTTATGGAGTATTCCCAGCAGAAATCTTGAAAATCTTATACATATTTACACTGATAAAATACCACATGTACTTCATGGGATACTGCAAGCTTTCTACAATCCTTGTGGTATGTATTTACAGAGCAAGAGTTAACATTTTGAGATTATACATTAATAAATGAGTTGCAGTTGTATTGTTTCTTGAATGTTAAGCACCACATACTAAACGCAGGAACACGTTCAAGGTCAGTGCCCTATTTTAGACCTTTTCAGCAGCTGTGATATTATGATAATCACACTTAAAATATTCCTACAGAAAGAGTAAATTAGCCCTTTTCACTAGAAGGATTATGATGATAAACAACAAATCTGAAAGAGAACAAATTCAGATTTCCCTTTTTGTTTGTTTGTTTTTTGTTTTGTTTCGCCTTTTTTTTTCCCCCCAGCAATGCAATAAATTGCTGTGTTTTACTGTGATGGCTTTTCTACCCAGGAATTAAAAAAACCCCCACAAACTAAAAAAACCCAACACTTTATTCTGCACTTACATTACCTCTTGGTGGGTTCCTTTTTGGAGGCCTCACCTATGTAAAAATACCTTCCTTAAAATGCATTTATGCTCTCTGTTGGTATCAAAACGTTCCAGTTGACATCCCATTCTATCACCTATACTGCAGTGAAATGTAATATCCCACTAAACCAGAAGGTAAAGAAGAAAACTTAGCATCAGCAGCTATTCCTAAGCAAGATTAGGGGTTTAGCTCCATCTAATTGAGGGATGAGACGTGTCCCTCAATGGGTCCCTTCCCACTCCCCCACCTGCCCTTCTACCTGACTGCAAGCTCAAAGCGCTAAAAATAGAAGAAGATGGAGCGTAAATATTTCCCCAGTGAAAACACCAATAATCTTTACTGTGAGCTGACATGAATTGCTTGTTACACTGCCCTAGGATATCATGGCTTGAAGCGAGAGCGCAGACACGCACAGAGCCACCAACCACCCTCAAAGCTTTTGTGCCGTCTATTTGTGCATGTCCACGTCGCAGAGGCTCCTATGACATCTGACGTGGAGCCGGGACACCTGCTGTACAAAATGCATCCTCCAGCCTGCCTTCCCCCACCCCCGCCCGTCCCAGCCCATCTTCCATCACTCTTCCGCCTTCTTCTCCCCCTGCTCCCCCTCCACTCCCTTCGCTCTGGCATTTTTATTATTAATGTTATTGCTATTATTACTGTCCAAGCATAAGCTGATCCACAGGGGAGCCTGTGTAATTTAACCCCTCAAGCACTAAATTCCTTCACATGTGCCAAAGACACAGGTTTGTTGTTGCCTCCAGCAATATCCCAGGAAGACGAGTGATGGCGGTGTCATATCATCACACAGCGACTTAATCTATTGCGACACCCAGGGAACGAGTAACTGAAGAGATTTACAGAACATGCTCTCTGCCTGAATACAAAATGTTATCCCCTTTACCAACAAACCCAAGTCACAAGAAACAAAGTGAAACAAATTTTGCCCTCTTATGGCTCATTGTTTCCATGACTGCTTTATCCAATCCTACCCCCTTGTTACTTGTCCCACTGTACATCTTCTAGCTATACAACACTTTTTTTTCAACATTTTTGTTCTCCATCCTTTGTTCTTCTCCTGTTCTCTGATTAACAAACAGCTAGATCATGTTGAACTGCCAAGTAACGTAGCCTTGGAAATCTTTTATCCATACACTAGATGACTGGAATCATCACTTACATCGGGGTTATCTCTACGTGCTGTCTTTATGTTGTCTGACATCTAATGCATGCTTTTTAAAACAATAGATTAAAGGGATTGCACTTTTCAAAGGTGCAAGGAACACTTAATTAAACACAATTTAATTTACCAATAAATACCAACCTCAGGAAAGCATCTATTTTAACTACTGAAAATCACAAACCCCCAATCTGTTTGTCAAGTAGGGACTTTCTACATGGTTGTCCTGTTATCCATAACTATTAAGGAACAATTCAATATAATAAAGCAGCCTATAACTGTTCTCTCCAAGATCGAGGTGAGATTCTCTATCTTCTAACATTTCACTGACCTAGGAAGCAAGAATTTGGCACAGAATTAATACTGGAGACAAATGAGACTAGTGAAATGTCCTCGGCTCAGCATAACCTGATTGTGCTGGTGAAAAGAGCTTTCACCATGGGAAATTAACAGCTCTGAAACCACTGGTAACAAAGGCTGAGTTCAGATGCTCAAGAGTAAACAAATCCTTCCTCCCCATAAAGTAATAGCTACCCTTATCTCTCGACACCAAGATCTAAAATAGGTAGAGGCTTCCATGAAGGCCACTGAACTCTGTCCCTGTAGTAACAGAATTCTGATTTTTGTTTCAGTATACATGCCTTTTTAAATGCCTGTATCAGCTGACTGACTGAGCACTCAGTAATGTAAAATTGGTTTAGAGGCATAATTAGACTGCAGGTTACATGATTTCTTGGACACACTCTTGCGTGCACAGGATGACATTAAGAACTCCTTGTACTTCTCCCAACCATTAAGATGAAGAGACTTAAAAGAAAGGTTATCTTGGGTATACAGCTCCCAGATGGTAACTGTGTGGTTCCAGGAGTTTGAAAGAAAAGCGGAATTCACCACCAATTACTTTTTTCCCAGGTCCTTCAGCTCCAGCCCCCTGAAAGTCCAAGGCCTGTTGTATCAGGGTGCACTGAGATGCTGTTGACCACTGCTATATCTCTTTCCTCTTAGTGGTGGGTAGGAGGTTTAGAATGCCTACCAAGAAGATGCCAGTGCGCACGAACACAAGCATAGCAATCCTGCTCTCTCCATTAGACTTGTACACTAGCATTTAAGGGAACATTAACGTCATTAATACAATACGTAAGAGTCACACTTTAACAAAAATACCTGCATTACATTACGTTATTACAATGAAAACATTTTTTCTGCCTCTATTAGTAAGTATGATCGAATAACAGCATATAATCATAACGACATCCGTCTGCAGCTGAAGCCTTCTATCATCAACTCTGTTTCTGTCCTATAGCAGCTTCACTTCTATTGACCAGACAGTTAGCCCTGTTCAATTATTCAATCTCAAATCAATAGATTTAGCTCCACATATAATGGTTAGGGTGTAAACACTGTGCACATGCTCTTTCAGCTTAATTCATTTACTTACAAATTTCAATTTATGTCTTATTTTTTAAGAAACACGCAAACTTAAGTTTCCATGTTAGGCTGTTTTTGCCTCCCACCAGCTCTGCCCCCATTTCAGGTGTTACATTTCCAGAAATCGAGTTAAACTTGCCCATGACATAAATTTCTGTCTTTCACAGATAAAAAAGGAAAAGTAAGAATTATAATTATTTGATTCTGATTATGCTGATTAAAGCAATAAAATAGCAGTATGACTTTTAAGCACATCCAGTCAATATTTCGTTGCTAAAGCAGTCACTCAAGGTGTGAAATGATCCAGAAAGTACAGCCTTTAGACTTACTGCACTTCTGACACTTGTATCACAAACAATTTGGCTCAATTACTGCAGATATGTCTCTGTGTGTGCCTATACCTACACAAACCACATGTAAATGTATTATATTATAGGCTCCTGGTTACCTACATATCTTCATGCACGAAAGTAGGTGGCAAGAAAGTAAGCTGAACCAACACATGCAGGAAGAGAATGTCTCCATCTTTCATTCTAGTTAGACGCCACTTTATTAATTTTGTTCCTCCAAGCTTACAGAGCTTCCAGGAGACAGCCAGATTCTACATTCTTTTCTCAATCAAATTCATGTTGACTTGAGTAGCACACACCCCCCCACTCAACACCTCAGCAGTGCAGAACAGATTCCTGATCACCTACAATGCTTTAACACTGTGTAACAGATTCCTGACCTCCTAATTCCTGAAAGTACATCCATTTTTGTGCATCTAGGAAACAGATCTAACACTAGAGCCATAATGCAGTATCTTTACTGACCAGGTAACCCAGAATAATATGGCTACAACTTATCTGAGCCTGAGTTCAAACAATACTACCCAATGAAATACTGATTTCCTGGGGAACACCCTTGCTGTTACCTGCCTTGAACCCTTCCAGGACTATGTCCAAAGGAGCTGCAGTTTATAAGCAGGAGGATAATGCCAGGGAGCTGTTATAGCAAGAAAATCTAAAGCAATTCCTGCATGCAACCATTACAATGTGACTGTTAAGAGACAGATAAGAATTTCTCTAATATTGTCAAGGAAACAATAGGCTTAAAAAATTGGAAAGGCTTTCAGAAATGAAATATCAAAAGGAAAAGTTGCAACTCAGTCTTCCTACTGACCCGTTTACTCCAACTTCAGATTATCTGCTCCCAAGGCATTAACTTCTCCAGTGTTATTAAAGGCCGTATCTGCATTCTTTAGCACTGCTTGCATTTAGTACACATATTTTCAGAATGCTAACAGTCTTTTACTCAATAATGAATTTGGCAGAAAAACAAGAAGTGGCTCTCTTCTAATGTTATTTTTCTAAATAAATTCTCTAAACCTGATTGAGTTAGATCCTTGAATCATGCTTTGGAAGATGCAACTTGGAGTTTTTGAATAAAGTGAAGCACTTAAGCAAATCAGACTTTTATTCTTCATTCACTGAGAAGCCTGAGATTTAAGATGAAAGAGCTGGGCTGCCTTTCTCTCTCCTTATCCTGCAAGGTCCCTTCATTTTCCCTGTTTTCCCAGTAGATTTACTTGTAAATCTGGTGACAGCCACATTTGAAGTCCTGAGGTCTGACTCCTGACCTCAGTTATGTTAGCCCTTCCCTGCAGAAGAACTACCCCTTGGATCACTGACTTGCTATTATTCTATGGTTAATAGACCTGAGCTGTGCAATATTTTTTTATCTGGCTACAGTCCTATCTCTAAATTCTCTATTTTGAATGAATACCGATTTTGTGACATGAAGTCTGCTATATAATGAAATGCAAACAATGAAAAGGCTAAATCAGTTTACAAAAAATCTATTTGTCAAACAGTGTGGAGATGCTCCCAATTTAGTCTGGGCAGTGCATGCAGCTCTTGATAAGGGAGTTAAAACCCAGCCGTTCCACTGCATAAAAATAAAAGCATCAGCACGGGAGAAGCATTTTCTTTAGGAGAATCTTCCCTAGAACCTGTAGGTAATTATTAAAAAAAAAAAAAAAAAAAAGAAAAAAGGGGGGGGACGACCCCCAAAAAACCAAAACCACACACCCCCCACACCCCTTGGATTCTGCAGGAATTTTCCAACAGCCAGGAGCACTGTTAGGGGAGGTAACAGCAAACGCCTCCCCAGCGCAGTCCCCTTATGTCACATTTGCATTTCTATTCAGCTACATTGCCTGACAATGAAGCAAATGGGTCTGCCTTATCTGTACAATTCCGGACAACAGAGATTTCTAAGCCATACAAAGGAACGAGCTTAACATTCAGCACTCAACACCTCCTGGTGTCCCCCGCCCCCGCCCCCGAGGGGATGGTGGTCACACAAACACCTGGCCACGCCACAGCCCGACACCCTCGCATGGCATCCGAAAAGGAGCCCGTTAAGAGAACAACAATAAAATACAAGAAAAAGCGACCGAGACTTTTAAGGAGCTCGCCAGCCTCAAGGAAGAAAACAGTCCCAACCCTCCAGATTTTCAGGCTTTGTTTGGAGCGTAAAGGAGTGTCCCTGGAATGTAAAAGTAGATAATATCTAGCCAACCATTTGTGTCTCCCGCCGTCCCTTTTAGGCTGGTATTTAATACAGCAGATGAAACCTATAGATCCTTTTATCAGGGAAATTTCATATCACCCTAGTTTTCATTAGAAAACCTTTAGCAGCTAGGCTGGCTAACTCATACCATTTCATTGCACTACGAGGAAATTTCCGGCTAATTCCTTCAAAATTAATATCGTCTGATTTAAAAGTTAGAAATGACACGAAGAAATCTGCACAAGCTGAAACCTCCAGATCAAACTTGTGTTATGACAGGACTTAAGCCAGCTATAATACAGGCTAGGGCTTTAAACGGCAAGGAAAAAAATTACAGTGACACGGTTCTGTAGAAACTTTGGCTTTCGTCTGACTTTACATTTATATATATATATATATATGTACACACACACTCTTACATATTGTATCTGTCTTCTTGTCCCTCTCGCTCTTGCTCTCAAATACTCAGGGTAACAAAATAGACCTCAATCTCGAGTATGAGAAACTTCATTGTGAAGAGGGTTATCCAGATGTTAATTTGTATATGCAGAAGTCATCTGGGGTAGCAAGCATGGAGAGGGAGGTGGGAAAGTGTCCCTCTTTTTGTCCCAAATAGTACATCCTAAAGCACAATATACATTTTACATAGCACACCAAATTTTAAACTGCCATCTTATACTTTAATTGTCCTGAACTTCCAGGTAAGTTTATTTTTTGCTGTTGAACAAATGCTGAATTTCTCCCTAGAGGTGGTTGCAATGAGTAGTGATTCTCTATCTTTTTCTCACTCACACAGTTTTGAAGATTTACAGGCATGAATATCATCACGTTAACATAAAAATGATATTACTATTGCCAAAAAACAAGGCAGTTAAGCACAAAGACAGTGAGGAATGCAGAGCACTTACTCGGATTCAAAGGAAACCCAAAGCTCCTTAAAGCAGCCCATTGTTTTAAATTTTACTAATATTGAGATGCATCGAAAGCTTCTGTGGTTGTTGCCTTTGCATGAGTTGGAGCAAGAGGCTGGAGTGCATTCTGCTCTTCAGGTGCTCGTAAGGGAACAGCCAACTTTTATTATCCTTAGCACCAAGAATGGCTTTATTGCCGAGAAGGAATGAAACTAGCATTGTCCTGGAATCACACCTCCTAAAGCACTGCAGATCCCTCGAACTCTGTCAAGGTGACAGATCACTTTTACCTTCAACTGTGCAGGCATACAAGCAAACTTCATACAAGGCATGGGCATATGGTGCAGTGCAGAGCAAAATTTAGTCCTTAACATTTGCTGTGATCAAAATAAAACATAGGACAGAATTAAATAACTGCTACTAATATGTCAGTATTTTAAAACACTTTTGTAGACTGCAGTGCCAGGGACACTATGAGGTATCACACACTTCTACATTGTTGGAACTACTTGTTTTTGTTGATTTATTAAAACAACAATTAGTACAGATGGGAGAGAGATGCGGTAGCTGAGTAAAGAAGAAAAGAAACCAAGGAAAACATTTTTCCACAGATTGGTCCAAGGTTTATTTCAATCTCAAATCAGATCATCTAAAAGGCTTGCTGTAACTATCCAAATGAAAATAACCCCTTACTTCTACCCCTTCATTAACATGCAAGGAGAGAAGCTGTAGCATATACCTTGCTGAATGCATACGTGGTTTATGCCTGCATATTGCATCTTGAAGATACCTGTCATGATGGTTTCTACAAGCCTGTCCCTTCTGGAGTAGGCTAAGCAACACAGCTGACCCAGAAGGATTAGATGAGAAATTCAACTAATTAATGAGCCCTGCAGGCAAAACATCATTTCTTCTGCTCTTTGGGGCTTTTACAAGGTCAGCTGGTTTGTTGGGTTTTTTTCCCAGCATCAGGTCAGACTCGCTCATCTGTCAATTTACACAAGATTTGTAAGACAATAGTGGCCACTATCAAGCCAAACAACATGGCACATTTTGTCCAATCCCTACAGTAAGGGAAGAACTGTTCTGGCCAATTCAGCTTTATTAAAATATGCTTCTCTAATGTTACTTTTCTCTTCCAGGGGCAACAGTTTAGAATTACAAGCACAATATTTCCCATTTACAAAAATATTCTGGATCACAAGTTCAAATATTCTGGAACACAGCTCAACTCCCCCCTCCTGCTCTGCTGTCTTTCTGATGATCGCTTTTCTGAGCGTCACATGGCAGAGTTTTCTTCCATCTGCCAGGGAAGTTTCCAAAAAAGTATACCAAGTTCAAGAAATGAGGAATCTGAATAGGAGACACGTTCAGATAGAATTCAGAAAAATTATCAGCTCACCTCATCTGTTTCTCTAGCAGTATGTGCACTGGTACCATCCAATGGCCTCTTTGGTAATAAACTTGTCCCACCTCCCATCTGCTCTTCTTGCTGGCCTCCTGCCACTTCAGCCTCAGTCCTTTCCTGTCTTCAAGATGTCATTCAACTTCACTTGCTCCCCTACCCATTTGTTTCTCTTTCCAAGTGAGATCAAGCATACATCTTTCTATGTCTCTCACTCCAGCCTTTAACTTCTGCTCCATCTTTTTAGTAAGTGTCTATATTTCTGCTCCATTTATCATAGTTGGCAGTATGCACTATGCAGGTGTCAAGGAAACCAAGAGAGAGTTCACTATTCATGATGCTGCCTTTTCAGCCTTCTTGTGGCTTGCCATTGAATGTCAGCTCCTTAACACTGAGCTATATGTTGAGAAGAATATGCATCAGTTAAAGACAAATTACTCAAAGACAATACAAAAGCACGTAAAGAAACAAGGCTGCTTTAGACTTTTTCGGCCTGATCTCTCTAAGACTTTTATTTGCTTATTACTTGAGTTTTCATGTCACCTCTACAGGATTTTTCCTTATTGGCTAAAAATAAGCGTACAAGACATTGCATGGTGCTGGACATAACATGCAGGCAGACCTCTGTGAATACCCAATGCTTGACTTCAGTAAGTGCTTTCTTTTCATGTCAATACAGACTTGTGTTTCACTAAATGTAATCCAGCTCACAAAAAGAGACATCTTGGGCTCAGCAGAAAAGAAGTCAGAAGTAAATCAGAAATACCTAGCTGGCTTTCTGCAAAGGCTGAGAGCAAAACTCCACCCATCTCTGCTGCCTTGAGCAGGGAGGAGGCACAGCCTCCTGAACCTGCTACCAGCCAAGAACCACTGCTTTTAAGGACAACACTCAATTCCACAAACATACACACATTGTAAGAATCTAACTTAGCAAGGAGAGAGTTAACATGATGAGAATTCACAGATTACATGTATGACAATGGTTTTCAGGTCAGACAGTTCTTTGGACAAGTGCAGGTTAGAGATACAACGAAACAAGGGGAAGAATTGACCATCGAGGTAACTCACATACGATGTAGCTTGAATCATTTTGCATAAAGTGCAGTACAAAAGTTTCCATACAAGGATTTTTTAACTCAAGATACACAGCCCAGCATGACTACAGTCCGATTTAAACTCAATTTCTTCTACAGTGGAAGTGCACGCATCCAACACGAACACAATTCACTGCTTTCTATTCTGTGTGACAAAGAACAGAGGACAGACACTCCTCATAATCATTTATTTCTAAACACTTCTGTCCAGGACACCTTCCTGATTTTACCAATCATTAGTGTGACAGCCAACAATTAAAGTAGAATTTTTCTTACAGTAAAAAAGACAAAGTGTGCAGTTTCTGGCCCAGTTAAGCATCTTCTAATGCAAAGCTTATAATTTCCATCCTTACCGATACTACGCATTCTTTAAAACAAGCCTGCAAAATGGTTCTGTGACGAGCGGAGCCACATCTGACAACTTTTCACATCTTCTTTCACATAATTTCTGTGAAAGTGACAAGAACTATTGATGTAAACACAGATACAAAACTAAAACTAAGGGCCTAACATAAAAATTTTGTTTAATGCCTTGAAAAATTTCTCAGGGGGCTAAAGTTTCATATTTCTCCAATACTGTAAATAATAAATTTCAAATTGAAATTCAAATCTGAACATTTGCCAAGTCATTAGCTGGATTTTCCCTCCTTTGCTAGAAGGCAGTAAAACATATTCTAGTCCACTGATCAACTACATCCCTTTGTATTCAGGAACCACTACACAATGTCCTTACTTAAGGAAAATAGTAGAATAAACAATTGCTTAAAGTATTGTAACCTATTTTCTGTCACTGTTACACCACGTGAAAAAAAAATCCACACCTCCAGAAGAAGGTCAGCAGGAGTGTGTCAAGGTTATGGCTGAGAAGGCACTGAAAGTGCAGGACAGCTCCACACTGGGAAGGGGTAACACAACTCCGTGGGTAACGCACGTGGCATATTACGAGCAACGGCAGATTACAGTGATATAATGAAGGGATGCCTCTCGTACCCTGAAAGACAAGGACAGCATAAGACAAGAACCCATCCAATTATCTCCACTCTTATTTTATTCCTCATCCTTCAGTCAACTATCTCAAGCATGGGAAGCACCCTCTTAAATCAATCCTACGCTCATTCCATTTATCCCTTTACAGGTACGCTCATTTTATTCTGGTCCACTCGGAGTCTGGCACGACTGAGAAGAACAAATTAATGTGAGCATAAAAGTCTAGCAGGCTCTGTCTGTAAGGAGTGACCACGTATTTTTCTTGTCACATTCCCTCCCCTCTACCCAAGTGCCACAAACCCACCTCTGTGCCAACAAAGCTATTTAGTACCCCGTGCCATTGTGTGCAGTGGGGCAAATCCACACCCTATTGACCACCACTTCATAGCTGTTTGCCTTGTCTCTGGTTCGACAAGTCTGTGCTGATGGCACCTGTTAAAGCTGCTTCAACTAAGCTGTTCTGCATTTGTCTGGCTGGATTTGGACTTCCCGGATCCCTGACTGAATACAAAGTGATTTGAAAAAACGGTGTTTGGCAACAAGCACAGTGGGGAGTACACTGCGTGTTGGTATACAAGAGCACAATGTGTTCTTCATAGCATCACTGAGGGAGCATGCTGCTCGAATCTCTCTGCTGTCGAGATCAAAATGGTCTCCTTTGTTGTCAGCTGTTTAATAGCAGCTGTTTAATGTAATTCCAAATGATCTGCTTGAATGAAGTTGTCATTCTTGCAGTTCACTTTAATGTAGCAAAAAAAAACCCAAACCAACCACAGCCTGGCCACATTATTTTTCTACTGTTCTTACGAAAAGTTACACTCTCTCGTATTTCTGCTAGCCTATAAAAATAATAAAAGTGCAATTTCTTGAAATAAAACACAATTTTGAGGGAAAAAATAGGCACTATTTACTTCAAAACACTTCCAGACACTCAGAATGGCTTGATTAAAAATATCTTTGCTACTAAAAAAATACACAGAGAAAGAAGTGAACTTGTCAGCAAATACATGAGCAAAAATATCTATTTCTATAGGTATTTCAAGACATTTTCCCCTAGTGGGGGTTATAATTTATTTTATCACATTTCATAAAGCAGAAAAAGTTGCAGCAGAATGTTGAGGGAGTGAAAAAAACATATGCACTCTTCTTGATGAAGCAGTTTAGCTTACAGAAGTATGCCTTTATATTGTGTGTGGGTTTTGTTAAAATCTGTTTGATACCAAGAACGATAATAAGGATCATAATCTGTAAAAATATTTGCAGTTCTCTGATGAACAATAGAGGGCACTAATGTTTCTAATCTGGCAAACGCATCACGCGCCAGACAGACAAAATAGCTGTGGTACTTGTAGCACACAAACCACATCATCTATGCTAAATACGTAGATAGTAGAGAGAGGATTTCTGTCTCTCAGAAAAGTTCTTTTTGTCCTTTAAACTTCCTCTTTTTTTTTTTCCCCTGCAGAAAGTAGGATGTGATAATAACGCGCTAATACTTGCAGCCTTTCAAAGCCTTATTTTCTTTTGTTCATTGAACAAAGCAGATGCAACTTTTCCTCCTATAAATCCTTCTCCTGTGTACTTTCTCACCACATTCTTCTCTGTTTACCTATGGCTGTGTACAGTAGTTCAAGGTAAAGCAATTCCACTGATAAATCTGGAAGCTGAAGGATGCTTAACGTGCGTTACCTGCATTCCCAGCAAACTAGTGCAGAAATATTGGCTAGTGACATCAGTAACTGGGAGTTCCTGGGGCACCACCTGAAAGCTCTGATTTGGAAGGGCTTATCAGGTAATCTTACACCACTGCAGTATTTTAAGCAGTTTCATTTAGCTCTGGAAAGATGTAGCAGCTGAAAGTGGTACTTTCAATAAAAGATGCAGAGCAAGTATATTAGAATGGTTCTGCACCTTAAACTACCTTTTCCTATACAAGCACTAGAAACACCCACTTAGAAAACAATTCAGCCTCTTCCCCCAGAATAAATCCCAAGAAGATAAAAACTTTGTTAGAAGTACTAGTAGCTGAACGCTGTCAACCTTTTTTTAAATGCTTACCAGTGTCTCTCACTGCTATTCAAAGAAACAGATTTATTTCTCAGCCTTGGAGACTGAAACTTTGGCAAGAGACACTTAAATACCACACACCAACTAACAGATTGTTGTTAATATTTGTGAAAAATTGGTAAATGCACATGATTAGTTCAGAGTAACTTATATGGAGACACATAAGAAATACTAATATTCTGATGCAGTAATTTCAGCATTTACTGAAAAATTAAACAAGTTCACACCGCAGACAGCAAAGTCTTCATTAATTACATGGCTTCATTGCTGACTCCTCAGTTTTAGAAGAGGTGGATCAGCTTTTCAAAGCTACCAAGATCTTTAGCACTGCTTCAGATATTAGCATCTTGTCCAAGTCAAATGAGACAGCTTTAAGACCATGTTAATAGCTAGGCTCAAATCTGAAAGCTGGACTCAAGTTACTTCCACCACAAAGGCAAGACAAGCACAATTGGGAAACACAACTCAAATTTCTGTCCCAAGTCAGCCTGAAATATAATGAGTTGCCACCTTCCAATCTGGAACATTTAAAGACTTTTTGGCCACAGATCTGAATAGTCAATGCAAGTACTAGATGTTCTTTATTTGACTATACTGTAAAGGTCAAAAGCCTACACACTATTCAAGCAACCCTCATTGGAGTTTTCTGACGTCAGAAGATTATTCCCTAACTTCAAAGGGGTTTGTGTTGTTTGGTTTGTTTGGTTTTGTTTGTTTTTTCTTTTTAAATATGACCTTAACACAAGCATTCTGCCTTTTGTATCTTTATTTTTTGTGCCTCCGAAGAGACTGGCCTTTGCATATTTCTCCATTTATTTCAGGCAGTCATATGAGACATTGCAAACTCACAGGTAAAATACAAGCCTTGCTATGAGGGATTATCATTCCAATTCAGCATATTATATTAAGTGCTATCACACTGATGACACTCAGTTGTATCTTACTGACTGTCTTGAGAGACAAGTAACAGCCAGACACAAAGAGTATCTGTGATGCTCCCCAACACAAGAGAGAACATATTCTGGCATTGGAGACAGACAAATTCTTGCTTATTTCTATGCTAAAAATGTAAACAAGAGACAGAGCCGTGGACCCTGAGACATTTTGTATACAACAAAACTGCAGTAGACCAAAAGGCATAGAAATACACAGACAGAGAATACATCTATAGAGTACCTGAAAAAAAAGAAATGTTTATAAGTAGGATTAGGACAGGAGCCTTTGATGGACTCCATTTTAAGGAACCATTTTGAGCAACTCATTGCTGTTTTATCAGAGAAGTTCTATACAAATGTTAAACTCAGGAAAAAAAGATTGCATAAATATTCAAGTCATTATCACTTGTCCACTTTCTTTGCCCGGCCCAGCAATGAGCACTTCCTGTACTATCACCCTGGATGTCATACTTGGCTGTATCAGTCATTGCTCAGAGTCTTTACCTAGGTTAGAAACTATGCTGCCTTTAGGCCATTCTTCTTTCCCCTAAGTCATAAGCATTCTCAAAAGGAAAGTTTATCACAAAACTTATAGATCCCAAAACCATAGATTCCAAATATTTTGAAGGACACGTGGCATAACTTGTCTCTGCTATTCAACCCCACCACGACATTTTCCCCAAGGTACTGTCCACCATGTCAAAATAACTGATTGTCCTGCCTGTCTTCTCAGGAACAGGGTCAACATTACTTTCTTGTCATTCTCCACATCAGACAATAGTGTATGCACCTCAATCCAGGTATTAGAATTTACTGGTTCTTAGTCCACAATTTTTATTCAATGGATGCTAATGACTACACTGGGCCAAATGTCACTTCTAGTTACATCACCAACTTCAGACTTGAAAGGATTTGCTCCAATAGAGTTAGAATGGACTCATACCAGCACAAAACTCATCTAGAGACAGATGAAATAAGAAAATATCTTTATCAAACAACAATTCCAGAAAGGTAATTTTTATTATTTTCCTTTTATTATTGACCTGCCAGGAACACTAACCAACATGGCTTAAAGATGCATCAGGAAATATATAAACTGCAGTTATATGCACAACTGTTTAGACACTAGCAACTTCCAGAAAACGTCCAAAGTCTTAGAAAACATTAATATATCACCCACATAATGATTTTAAAAAAACCTTTAAGTCATCTTTATGGAATGAATTCAGATACTTAATCTAGTACAAAGACAGCACAAAGAATTACCTATAAATGTTATCGTAGAAAATATTACGGATGCCATTTCTTGCACTTTCTTAACATCTATCCTTGAAGTTTTTCTATAATTAATTATTTGATCTCTGTCCTAGTTGTTCAATAAAAGGAACTATATTAATAGCCAATCTGAAATTTGCAAGAAACTAAATCCTAGATGATGGAAACAGAAGTAAACTTGACAAAACTTCTCTAGCCTTAAAACCAGGCGAACACTGAACCTCACTCCTTAACAACACGAGGGGTGGTTATTCGTTCACAGATTACTTCTCACCAAAGGTTTTTCCTCCAAAAGAGTGAAGAGTGTAGATGTTGGCATGACAAAGGCGTGCTGTGAGTGACACCAGTGCTACTGCTGGCTGCACTCTGTACCAGGGATATTCGTGGCACTGAATCGGTGCCTTCCACATTATATGAGTCCCTAAAGCAATAGGTAGTTTTCAAAACAAGAGGCAAGTTAATCAGCAAATTGCTGAGCATATCCTTGGAGCCAAAAGTAGTCTCCTACTTACCCTCCCAGTCCTTCAGGTCAGTAATGCAGAATTATTATTTTAAAAATAATTATGTACTCCTGATGCCTAAGCATAAACACAGAAAAGTCGCCCTAGCTCCAAAAATTACGAATATCCTTCCTTTCAAGCAGGAACATATTTCTTGATGGGAGGACATGACTTTGAAGTGCTTAGTCTTTTTTCTTTTCCATAAGCAATATACAGAAGTTCAATTATTCATAAGAAGGACTAGTCATGTAAATAAGGACTGGAAGGCTGAGCACCATGTTGCCAAAACACATCTGAAACACAGGAGGCAGTTTCAGCCTTGCTAGGAGGATGCGATCTCAGGAACCCTGGTTGGAGAAGGCAGGGTTCATAAATCAGCATTTACACCATGTGGGGAGACTGCTTACAGCAGGTTAGAACACACATACAGTGTGAAGTTTTACAACCGGAGATTTACAACGGTCAGAGTCAATAACGCAAAAGCAAAACCAGAGAGCACCTGTCTATCAAATGACAGCCTGAAAAACAAAGCACAACTCTCAGAAAATCTCGTCTACATGAAACTGATGTCTTGATTCCTCCAGAAGGCCAAGGTTTGCTGGGCAACTACATTCAGGGGATTCTCTAATTCTTGCAATATGTCTTCATAAGGAGCATCTCCTGCTCTTTAAAACAGCGATTCTGCCTGCTTCAATCAGAAAGAGAGAATGATTTGGTATTTTTGTTGCCTGGTTATTTATAAGAGATCTAGTCTAGATTAGTCCTGCTTGAGTGGCATCATAAATGGCTCCATTCCCCAGCAGTAGTCTACTTCAGATGGGAACCTGACAACCTCTACTTAGCTTGTCTTTCATAGCACACAATGAAGTGTAAAAACTGCTGTGAAAAAGCCTGTGTTTCAAAACAAACCATCTCAGTAATAAGCATTTAAAACCACTTTTTATTAATATATTTCTTTGTGTACAAAACAAAAGCTTAATGCTACAACAAGCCTTGGATGATGTTTTTGTTTGTTTTGCTGTGGGGTTTTTTTCCCTCTAAATGAAGTACTGCAGCAGCTTTTAGAAGATCCAAAATAAATTATTTGAAATAAAGCGTTAAAGCGAGGCTTATGAAAGAGTTGCTTTTTCCCTCATCACAGCTTAATAACATGGGGTTTTCAACCAAAAAAGCTTAATCAAAATCCAAAGTGGAAATCCTAAATTAGTAAATATTGAATTTAACCACTTTTATATCTCAGGTATTAGCAAATACCTTTGGTCTACAGAGATACAGCCCCTTCTAATCCTTATCTGAATTTGCAATTAAGACTTCAGAGCTACAGATATCTGTACACAGCTCTGTACACAGCTCTGCTCTCTTATTTTTAAATGATTGGACCCAAATCAAATCAGTCTTCAAATACACTGGAAAGTAAATGTCTGATGTCTAATTGAACTAATAGATAACACTCTTTTTAATACTGTTAATGCTTAGTGCGGGCTTCACACTGACAGAAGCAAGGGGAGGGAGAGAATTAGAAAAAATCTGCATAGAAAACCTTGTCATTATATTATTACCATGCAGTTCCTTGGTATAAAGATAGAGCAAAGCTAATATTTACAAATTATTTGTTTTGTTGTCGTCAATCCCCTCCCCTCCAAAAATTAAAAAAAAAAAAAAAGACAATTTCTAAATGCTTTAGGAGTTAGATTCTTCTCTTTCACTAATTGTCACCTCCAATAGGACATTGTAAGAGCCTGAAAATGAAGCACTTAAGAGTTTTCTTTTCCAATCTCTTGTGGGCTTCTCTCAGTTTATCGCAAATGAACAATCGTGTTGGAAGGGGCACCGTCTGTTTAATGTCATTAGTGATTGTTTCATAAAACAAACAGCCGCTCCACCATTCTGCTGCAGTTAATCTTAAATCTAAACGTGGCGGCACTTGGGGAGAGTCTCAAACATGGTTTGTTCTAACCAATGCAGGGCTCTTAATCTATTGCAAGTCAAGGCGCTTATCTCTCTGCTCAGCTCAGAGCAGTGATTTCTTTGTCCAAATATCAAACCAAACCCGGTTAATATCATGCTTCCAGCCTTTTCCCAAAGATTTTTCCTCCTTAAATTGTGGCCAAAGCCTAAGGCATATTTATTTATTGCTTATACCATTTCATGCTTATTTTTCAATATTGGCAAAGTCAAACTATTTCCAAGTTAGTGCACAAGGGTATTTCAATGAGCTTAATCAGCCAGGTGAACTGATAACTTGGAGATTTACCTAATTGTGCTGGAAAATCATTCATTCTGGATTAAGCCTATAATGGCACATGTGTTTATAACAATTGAGGGTTTTTATACAAAGGCTCAAGTCAAAGGAGTATTAATCACCTTAAACTTTCATTAGTGTTTGCAGAAGCAAAGGTTGCCATCACTTCATGGGTTCAAATTTATAGCAGCAGGAGCCAACAGAACCCAACAACACTAAAAAGACACCAATAACCAATCCCAGTGCTGAAGAAAATTTCACAATAGCTTCTGCCAAATGCCTCTTATATTCTTCCATGAAAAAAATAAAAAGAAATTTATTCCATATGCTTTCCAGTGCTACCACACCCTTATCTGATATACAAGGGTGGGAATATTTTGGAAGCTCGCATATTTTGGAAAACTACAACATGTGTTTACAAGGGTATTTGTGAAAATGTAGAGGTAGTATCTCTAATGCACTTGTATACAATAGATTTTAACTCTCTTCCCATTTCTCTTAAATCTGTCGAGTCTGGCATGAATTACAAAGTCCTGAATTTGAAACAAATCCATACGTGTGTTCTTGCAAAGTAAGAAGAAGAAAGTTTCTCTTGACCAAACGGTAACTCAAGTGAGTGGAGCTGAGTGAGAGGACAGACATCTGCAATGGCAAGTGCTCGCATCATGGGGGCAATGGAAAAAAACTGTTGTTGCTCAAGGTAAGCCCGAAGCAATTTTTTGGCCTTACTGTCACCAATGTATCATGCCCTAGGCCCCATGGAGAAAAGCCTCAACAACAAAAGAATCCTGAGCGTTTGTTCATCAAGAAAGAATTAAAACCAAGTAGAATTAGTGCTTACCTCTAAAAATTCTTTGGGGTAAGCAAAAGTCATGTCAGGCAAACATTGGTGGGCAGGTATACTGAAAACATCTTCTACAATGCCACAATACTAATGCTTACACAGTTTATATAGACATTCCCTGGTTATATTTAGCACACTAAGCTACAGATACTTGTCAACATGGTGAAAGCGTGCAAATTTTTTTCTCTCCCTTCATTTAGAAAATGCAAAAGAAACCAAACCCAGAAATACATGTAAGCCCCCACTCTTTTGTGGTCTGTCCCTCAGGACTTGTATTAAGCTCCTTTAATAAACACAAATAATCGTCTTTTTCTTTTCTCATTAAACAAAAAAAAAAATAAAAAGGTGGGGGGGAGAGAGAGAAGGAAAATCAATTCAACTCAGGTTTTTCCACATCTTCATATCACTTCCCATCTCAACTGGCTGGAGTAGAATTTCAATTAACTGGTAGGAGTCCAAGAGAAGCCCGGCTGCCTCTGCTGCTCCCGGTCATGCCCCATAATTGTAGAGGGACCTGCATTTTTCAGCCAATGACATGGCTTACAAAAATAGATACACGGAGTTATTTGATAAAGGAACCAAAGCCTGTCACTCCTGTTCAAGTGCCAAACAACATGAGAGCGAGTGAGATTGTGTTCAGATCCCAAACTGGCCAGGCTTATTATCCCACAGAGCCATCTCGTGTTGGGGGGGGAGGGAGGGTTGGGAGAGGCTGCAAAGAAAATTAAGAAGAGAAATAAAATAAGGAGGGGGGAAAGCAACATCACATGCAAGCCAATCAATTCCAAAGCCTTCTTTTTTTGGAGAAAAATCAACTACCATGTTTCCAGCCTGTCACCTTTCCAGAAAGCTCTCCAGTGAGAGGCAGAAGTGGTATCTTTATGTCTTTCCTATACATCTTTTTTCAGAGAGGAGCAATGTTGGCAGGTATACGTCCCCTCTTGTGTTCAAAAATAATCTTGAATCCCAAGTAAAATTCTTCCAAAGAACAACTGTTAAAGCATTGCTGGGAAATAAAAATAACTGCTAACAGCTCTCTGCACCAAAATTTTGTGCAAAGATGCTGGTAACTGTAGAGTTACAAAACCCAATCTCTAATATATATTTTACTGGACAATTAATGTATCCCTTAAAAAAAAGTACTTTTATCAAAGAGGAAGAAGCATGTTCATAACTAAGTGGCTGATAGAATATCTTTGGTTTATAAGAAACAGTTGAATGAATGCTTGTAATTTTATTTACTCTTAGTAACAGCCACCAGCATTAATCCCAGCATTTTTCTTCTTCTCTTCATTAGATTTATTTCTGAGCATCAGATGTATTCGGGTCTACAGCAATTCAAAGACAAATACTAAATGCTCCATAATGCTCAATATTTCCTGATTATATGAGTCATATAATATTACAAGCCATGTTTTCACAGAAATACATTGCAGTGCGTGTCATATACAGCCCCATAAGCAGACAAGCCAAGAGGAGTGAGTCCTGTCGCAGTGGTACTTTATGCTTACCACGGTACAGGTGTGCCCCATACTTTACAGATTATAAAAAAAGTGGAGATCCCTGTTTGAAGGTGCCCCTCCTAATGTACCAGTGTATTAGGTCAGTATTTTCTACTTTGTAATCAGGAAATTGTACTCAGTTTTAAAGCTCAATTAGTGAAAGAGCCAGTGAAAATAAAGTCATAATTATCAAGTGCAGATTTTCCACTTGCAAGGGCCTATGCAGGTCAGACAAAATCCGTTCTGGTAACAGTAAACTCAATCAACAACTCTCTGCAGATCTTGCAGGCCTGATCCTAAAGTCAGAGTTTATTTAGAGTCCAATCTGGAAGAAGGTCTATTCTCTTGCTTTTGAAATGCCAAATGCTGTAACGCAGAGTAACCCCAGACACCTGTCAGCTGCCTTTCCCACCACAGACTGATCCATCTTCCCCAGCAGGCACAAAAGGACGGCAGCAGACCTGCTGCTGAAGCTGGTAGCACAACCTGAGCAGGCAACAGCAGGGTGATGCTGTTGCTTCCCTCTCAGCAATGCAAAGACATCCATGAAGACCTTGTTCAGGTGGGAACTACAACAAGGAACCAAAGGACAATTCCCAGCAGAAGCAACATAAAATATTCCTTGATCCCCATAAGCTTCAGATTTATTTGTGTTTGGATAACAAAACAAATCCTTGCATCCATCCTGGAAAACTTATGCCATGCTCTTCCTTCTCAACAAAAATGTCACTATGCTGCCAAACAAGTAACGACTCAGAGCACTGGGATTAGTAACTCTTCAAATACAATAATCTCTGCAAATAATCACCTCCCAGTTTCTCTCATCTGCCTTCTCAGTTCCTGCTCTTCCTCCTCTTAGTTACTTTTCTTATTATCTTATCCACATATTAATTCCCCCTACTTTGCTCACTTCATTCCTCTCTGTCCTTTTTTCCCCTCTATTTGTATGACTTCCACTCCGCCTGACCAATAATTTTAATTACACCTGAATTACAGAAGTTTAATTTGAAAACCCTTGATCAACTGCTCCATTCAGCAACCACTTCCATTGAAAAAGAAACACAAACCCAAACTGAAATGCCACACACAGACACGAACACGTGACCTCAGGCTTATAGACACACAGGCATTTGTGCTTGTTGGAAGTTCAAAGACTTGTGTGCTTCATTTACTAATAATATAGGTACAAAGTAAAAAGAAACACTCAGGACTACAGCCTGAAAGCCCATCCTGATAGGCAAATCCGAAGGCAATCATCAACACTATTATATTTTTACTTATCAAAAGGCTATTTAAACAATGAGATACAAGCCCTTTAAACAACGTAGACACTTGGACTTTGTAACAGGGGTTGCCATAAAGATCAGGCTGGCTTTGATTTCCAAGTACTGTAAATATGGAAAATTTAAGTCTATCCTTTTAATTGGCACTCTGGGCAGTTTACTTAATCAGTGGAACACCTTCAATGAATGAAATTCCCATAGGAAAGAAGGTTTCATATATTCACTAGGAGTCCCAGTTATTAGCATAAGAAATACTGTTAAAGTATTATAAAAATGTTCCTCCTTCCCGACTTGTCTCTATAATACCCCCAAAACTCTCTCTGCTTAGTCTTGGCATATTTTAAACTGTCCAGTCTTCAGGCCCTGAATTTAATGGGTTCCTGTTCAAAGACTGGAGAACTCACCCCATAAACCTAAATGCTGTGTCTTTCAAATGGTATTAAAATTTTATATGTATACGTGAATCAAAATGAGATTTATCATCTTTTCTTAATTTTACAGTGCTATATTTACACTTGCTATGGAGCATCTTCTTTGTGGCATGTTCAGCCTGTTAGTCCTCAGTCAGCCTTCTGTGTCAAGTTTTATATTAAGACATTTTTCAGGTAACAGCAGAGATTACTATCCGAGAAAATTAATAAGCTAACTTATTTTACCTGATCTTGTCAAACACCACAGCATGCTCCAAGGCATCTCTACCTGACTACCTCAAAAGCCTAAACAGAGTATTTGCAATTGCAAAAACCGGAATTTTTAAATTTTGATAATGAAAAGGGACAAGAGGAAATTTTACTTGTACTTTTAGAAACACTAAATTTTATTTAGGATGGTTATGAGTATGTAGAAAAACCTAACGGGAAAAACTGTGGACTCTGTGTTCGAGAAATGAATTCGAACCAATGTGGCTTGTACAGCAGTAGTGAAAAAAAAATGAGTACTTCAGAAGAACAAATTTAATTACCTTGAATTTTCATCAGCCCATAAACCCAACAGTCTGGGAGAACAGTGTCACCCTGCATTGTTAACAGAGTATAAAGGTAAACCCATCACATAGTAGTTATTACAAACACAAAGCCAGTTGGCTGAGCAATAGTTGCAGGCCAGCAGAAACCTTCTGTGGCACCCAAGCTTCTAAAAATAATTATCACCGTTGTTATTAATAACAACATCAATGCAAGCAACCAGTACTAGGAAGGAATATCCACGATTCCATTGCAATACTGTACACAGTTTTCTCAAGGGCACATTTGTTGTCAACTGCTACCACAGCTCCAGATAAGATCATGGTGGAGGTTTTTCAAATTCATAAATATGAATACAGAAGTCTAAACCTGACTTTTATGCTGATTTTACTTTCATGAGATTCTGCTTTCAAACTGTATAGCTGTAGAGCAGTTTCACAGCAAGCACGCAGACAGCAACAATATGGATTTGTCTGCACACAGTAGCTTCATCTCCAGCTTCCTAGTGCAATCTACTAGGGAGTAGCACCCTAACAAAAAAAATCTGCCCATACTTAGAACCCATAATGTTTTTATATTTTTAATAATGACGTCTGATGAGAAACCACAGCTGCTCTTCCATGCTAAGTATCTATGGAAAGCTCCACACTGTCATTTCCAAGGAAGGGGGAAAACCAATAATCCTTCAGCTGTGTTGCACATCCATTTCAGAACACAGCAGAAACCTCATACACTGCTTGCAGAAAACAACAAAAACACAGGTTTATGTCAGAGAGATGGAAAGTTTGATGGCTTCTTACAGGCTGTGTTAACAACCCCATTTGATTCTCTCTTGTATACTCGTAAGAATCAAAGCAGTGCAGCAAACTGGCTTGTCAATGCAGATAAATATCTGCACAAAGGAGCCAGCTTGGTGGTTAGTATCTCATTAGTCTGCCATAAGCATTGAACAGACTGAACAAATTTCCCCAATTTTTCTCCTTCTCTTTTCTTGGAAGAGCTGAGAGGAAAGAATAAAAATAAAATAATAAAAAAAAAAGGAGTTCAGATAACAAATGGTATGCATAATACCACAAGTAACTTCTTGTATCAGAGAGTACTTTCATCTGAAGAGTTCAAGGCACTGGAAGCAATAACCAACTTGAGACAGGCCTAATGTATTTTGCATCTCAAATGTGCTCCTGAACCTGGCTAGCTTGCTCTTTAGTTTTAAGCACAAATTTAATTTCCGCTAGAGATGCAGTGAATTACACTGATCTAATTTAAGCAACAGTGAACTTTATTAACCTCGTGGGATTGCCAAGATTTTCAGCGCTTCCTCTTGGGACCGCACACTGATGTGCCGAGCTCCCTAGAAGAATTTCCAACACCACGAGGTGGTCATCTCCTCTGAAAAGTTTTAAGATGTGTATGCACTTGACTGTATATTCAGGTACATATATTTGTGGGTATATACACACAAACTCATATCTGCACAGAGTTGTGTGTGCATGCAGTCTACAGGCTGCTTTTCAACAATCGAGCAGTCACTGGAGGAACAGCGAATGGACAACTGTTGCACAGACTATATTCTCTGTAGGGCACTCTGTAGTAGTGTGGTTAACTGCTACACAAGTATCATGGGAAGGATATGGCCCTGAAAGTCTCTGAAGGCCAAAGATACTCCATTTTTCTTGACTAACTTAAATGCTGAGCCAAGACTGTAACGTGGTTTTTGTGTTGTGAAGTCCTGCCAGTTTGGGATTAGGCAGAAGTAACAAACATTATTTGAGTGAGGACCTCAAGGTGGAGTTGGACACTGGTGTCAAGGAGAAATGTTTTCCTTGCTAATATCTTCTCTCCTGCCACAAGCTCTTTCCTACACAGAGAGGCAAGTGTGACAATTGCAGCAATCAACAATTCCATATATGATGCATAACTGCTACTACCAGTAGTAATTTATTTCTGTAGTTGGGGGATGTTTTCAACATGTTCACATGGACAATTACTATTCGTTGTTTGTATTACCACTGTGCTTATATCTGTGCTCATAGACCATGACCTACTGCCTTGTAACTGCTGAAGAAGTTCCAAACAAAAGGACAGTTTATGCCACAAGCAGCTTGCACAATATAATATGGCTGTAAATTTGAGCTGGCATCAACAGCCATTGAAACAGCCTGACAATGAAATAACCAGGAACACAGAAATTGCCACACGGGCTCAAATCTAGTTTCATCTAGAACTATAAGCAGAATGTGATGTGTCAGCAGAAAATGCAAAAAAAAACCCCCTGCACTAGGCAGATCTGGGATAACCCATCCCCCAGGAAAGCGTCCTTGCAATGTCTCCTGGCAATTAAGGGTGCAAAGTTAAAGCATATCATTTCAGATCTTTTAGTAGTCTTCTTTTTAATAGATCATAACAACACAGAATATTCTCATTCATATAAATCGCCAGACCTTTTCCTAAAACACATTAAATCCCATAGCAACTTCCCAGAGCAACGAAGTCCATTACCTAATTGCACATCAGGTGAAAAATTATTATTTATCAGCCATCTTTCTATAATGTTCCCCTGTTCTTGTATCATAAGAAAGAGAGAAAAACGCTTCCCAAACTGCCTTCTCTATGCAAAATAATGAATTTTAGAGTCTTATCATGTTCTTTTTTATTCATCTCCTCTCAAAGGTAGCAATCCCAGTCTTTTCAATCTCTCCTCATATGAGAGTTTTCCCATGCGCCTGATCATCCTTCTTGCCTCACTGTGAGCTCCTGGTAAATTTGTAATACCCTGTTTGAGATGGTGTCACCCACTTGATGAACCAGCATTATTTACATAATGGCATTACTGTATTTTCCATATTATTCTTTATTCTTTCCTCATGTACCTAAACCTGTCTTTTGACTGAAGCTGTGCAGTGAACAGACGTTTTCAAGTAACCACTGGCATTGATGGCTTGGGTTTCTTTTCTGAGTTGATATAGTTATTTTATAGTATAGTTAGGCACATGGTAAAATTTTTAGGCAGACAAGTAGCAAAACTTTTCCATCCCAGTTGTTATTACTATGCATTCATCTTCAATGAAATTCATGTATCATTATGCATTAAATCTTTTAGAAGTTTCCTACAGTCTCTGATCCAGATTTGACTAAATAATTTTACATCGGGTAATTTTCCCAGGGCTCATTCTTACAGATTAAAAAACAAAAAACCAAAACCAAAACAAAAAGCCAGACATGAAACAGCTTCCTTAGGTTATCAACATGGCTTAACTCATGCCTGGAAATAAACCTTACAAAGGTGAGAACGTGCAGGAGTGATCCTGCCAGTTTCTCTTGTGAAACTACCAACTAGGTGGGAAAAATTTCTAACACAGGGAAGAATTATCTATATAGAACTGAGCCCTCCACCTAAGCAACCACCTAAACCTCCATCAACTGAAATCATATTCAGCTACTACAAACTGGAGCTGAATTACAACTGATTAGAGGTAAATGTTGCCGTACTGTGCAAGAGACTACGGCCTACTGAAATCAGCATGCTGGATTTTACTTCAATTCCTTTTGTTATTATAACGCAGCAGACTGGAAATTCTTGAAAATAAAAGTAGCCTGAATCTCTCCCAGTGAAGGAACATCCATGTATATGAGTTTGGTCCCATCTCTCATCACAAGCCACTGCACTGTTCCCCAGGTTATTCCAGTCCCAGTCAAAAAGCTAGGCTCCTAACTCAATGCATTACAGAACAAGGATAAACTGCAGCCAGCAATCCAAAGATTAAGTAGATAGAACAACCTGGACCCACAGAGCACCACCAGCATATGCCACAGACAAGGTTCAGACTATGTTATATTCATGTCTGACTTAGGAAGTAGTAGTGAAATAGCAATACTGAACATTAGCTACATTGTGGTCATATAACTGTAATTCCTTATGACTAAAAACCTGTATCAAACAATTTTTGCCAATTATTTTGAGGATTTTTTTCAGTACTTCTTTTCTCAGCTAACTCTTCTCTTTGATATATATGCTCCCCACAAATTATCTCTTTGAAACAGACTAAATTTATTTAACGTCATCAAAGACTCTAATTAAAAAAAAAAAAGAAAAAAGAAAAAAGATTGAAAAAAGAATAGAGTTTTTTTTAGGACAACCAGTTTATTCCTCGGCCATGATCTTCATAGCTCAGTCTTTGCACTATGGAACTGTTAAGTCAGCCTGAAAGAAGAACAAGTCTGGTCTACAGCTGAGTTCCCAACATTTCTCTTGGAAAGACCCCAAAAATCTTCATTCTTAATTATTGCAAGAAACTAAGAAGTTGCTTTGACCTGGTGCCTCCAAAGGCTCTTTCAGGAAATGCAGTGAAGTTAAGGGCACAAATTCTCCAGGCACCAGAGCGGAACACATACGTACACGCTTTGCACTCCACAGTACGTTACAGATAGGGAAGCCCTCTGGAGCCAGAATCACAGACATCTGGATAAGCTGTGTTTCAGAGCTCCTGCAGACATCCAAACACAGCCAGTGGATGGAGGAGAGGCCCTCCAGAAGGATATTCACACGCCCTAACTGAACATCTAAAGTGGGATGTGAAAATCCTCCTTTGCACCATACCTTTCTAAAGATACACAGTTGCAACTGTTCCTGAAATTCAGGTGGAATACTACAGCGAGGTTGTAAGGAATCACAATTTACCAGCACCTCATCTACAGAAAAAGGAAACCAGAACAATGCTGGTAGGTTACGCATAAATCTTACCAAGCTTAGTGAGGAATAATTTATAGGATCCTCTTGAGTTATGGCTAAAATATCCATCTGAATCCAGAAGAATTATTTTGCACACCTTTGCTACTTAAGGCTGAGGGGAGGGGACAAAAAACACTGTTACCTTTAAAAGAGCTATTCTTAGATCCCAAAATGCAGTGATGTTGTTACACTCTGATTTATGGGGAAAACATTTACATGCCCTTAGCAATAACTTTCAACCCTCAACAATGGCTGTTTAAGTGATTAAAAGTAAATTTCTATTTATTTTTTTAAAAAAACAGGAACATTTGCACTTGCTACAAGATGACTCAGTAACACAGAGCTCTGCCTCTCATGAATAAAGGCATGGTGCCCTCATTCTTTGACCATTAAATATTTTCTCTGTGTGTCTGTGCCTCCCTGTACATATTAATACGCGAGTTCCAAGCTGCTGATCAAATTGCAAGCAAAAAATACCTAATAGTGGTCTGTAAAGATGATGATTTTAAATAGCTAAGGCAAAATTAACTTTCCACTCAAGACTTCAACTTGTTGACTTAAACGAATCAATACGTATCATTTCCAATCTCCACGTTATTGTGTGCTAGAAAAGTTAGTGCTGAGCTGCAGAATTAGGTCACTTGCATTAGATCTCCTAATTAACCAGTTCTTCCTTTAAGAGAGCACTTGCTCGTCTTTCAAGACTACTCCAGCATTTTGTCAATAGAGTTCAGAACAGGGCTAATGATTACCATTAAAGAAAGCCCAGAGTGATTTTAAGAACTTATCTTTCTGTATTTTGTTCTTTTTATCCAACTGTGGGATCCTGGAGTAAAGTCACTTCAGACAGCTGCTGAAGTTTAGAAAAAAATAAATAATAAAAGAAAGAGGTGGGGGAGGGAGCAAAAGGAAAATTTTCTGCAAGTGGAAAAGACAAGGTACTTCGACACAAAAGAGTCCCCTCCAATTTAGGCTGATGACAGAAAAAACACACATCTCCAGACACACTATTAATATATTTTTATGATGGATTAGTCTTTCAGGGGGAAGAATAAAACCAACATTAATACACCAACAAAATTATTTTCCCTGTACTGTTCTCTTGCCTTGATTCCTGACCTTTGTAGTTTATTTCACTGTAACAAAATTCTTGCTAAATTCTTTGACTGCAGGGTCCTTGCTGTACCTACACTTGTGCTTCCCTGTGCTTGCGTACATCATTAGCTCAAATGGCCTTCAGTGCTCTGCCTCACCCGCTCCTGACAGAGTGTCTTCAGCCCAACCACTGTCTCCTTTGCCAGTCCACCTCAATATCTTCCTTAAACTCTCGAGGACACTTTCTCGCTGATTTTCATCTTTCCAGTTTCTTAACCCCTCCTGACAGGTGCTCAAACCCAATCCTGACTGATTTCAGAGATGCTGAATGTGGCTGTGTGCTCTGTACACATCACTATTTCACATGAGATCCTATGCTTATTTGCAACATCCCTTTTTCCTTTGTTGCTGCAGGATTTTTAAAATTTAAATAACTAGGTGACAAAAATACAAAACCCTCCTACTTCTAAAGAAACCTGCATTTCTCAGCCATGCACACCACCACAAGAAGAGCAGGGGCTCTAATACCAACATATTGTCCTTCCTCCACAACCCTCATCAGGACACGTGCCCAGCAGCCACCAGAGAGGACACCTGCCCATCCTTGGGTTTTTCCCACTTTTTCCTGGCCCTGAGAACCACAGGGATCTGTGATAAGCTAAGCTGGGAAGCCCAGCTTCAGTGCATATTCCTCCTGTCACTAGTGTTTGGTGGTAAAGATTTCAAATCTGTCTCTGCTTTTCACGTGCTTTTACAGTGTAAAAGGGGGCCTTCAGGTCAAATATGGGACCAACATGTCCAAAAAAATATTGCTTCAGCTTACTGCTCCGTTTAGTGCGCTCAGTTTATGTTCCAGTAGTTGAATTCTCCAGTTAACTACTTTGTTTGCTTTTTAAATAAATCTTTTTGAATTCTGTTATCTCCTCATAGCGCTATCTCAGTTACTGAGAGTTTTTCCTTTACACTTTTACATACGGCTACTCCTCCTCCCTGCTGCCTTCCTCTTTGATCTCCTCTCAGAAGTTAGAAATTGACTGCACATGCTGTGTTGATTTTCCTCCTTGCCATTTGAACGAATTATCATCATTATGTAATTCCTCTAGAAACAGTCAAGTTTGAGGGTGAAGCTTGTCTGGACAGCTAAAGAGGCCAACGACTCCTTTTTGATTTTATCTACTAGTCACCCTTGAATCAAGTTTTGCACATGATGGAAAGGTAAATTCCAGAACTCCAAGGCTGGTGATCTAAAATGCAATAAGGCATTGGGTAAAAGCTTGCCGAAAATCAATGGGAAACTCCTGCTGTTTTTAACCCTCAGCTTTTTCGGTACTTAGTGAGGAATTTCTATATGACTTGGCATCCAGGTTATGTTAATAAATGAAATATTGCTCAATTTACTATAAATTAGTAATGGGCCAAAGTAGGCAGCTGGGCTACATCCACTGATTTCAATGTGTAGGAATTTCTTAAGAGTAGCCATTTCCATGTACGTCTTTTGCTTTTTGTATGACCGAGAACCAACTTTAAAGGAAATTATGTTATCAATATTTCAGTGGATATGCTCCTTTTTAATAAGATTTGTAAGATACAGGTTTGGCCTTAGATTAAGAATAAAACATGTCAACTTGTTATTCCCATTCCACTTTTGGCCAGTGTAATTTAAACATTAAAATCACAATTAAGTATACTTTGAAAAATTCATTAATCTGCTTTTACATAATTTGGGCTTTTTTTTTTTCCCCCGACCCAAAGGGACACAGCTGTTACTGTCAACAAACAGCAATCCTCAGCTATTTTCAGGGTGCATTCCTGTGGATATCTAGATCATAATTTTAAAATTGTGATTACTGGGACAATGCTCTGAGAGGGTTTACAAACAAGGATGCCCAAACTTAGCAAAAGAGGCATTCAGGATCCAGAGGAAGTCCTCTGCCAGAATTTATGAGGTTCTTTCAACATATATTTCCAACCTAATTTTATGTCAACAGTTTGAGAGCAGCAGCGTCAAGAACAGCAGCACAGCTTCTAATGTCTACATCGTCACACTGTTTTTAATTTAAAAGCAAAGAGCCATGCTACCCTTTAAGATACAATTAAAAGAGCAAATATGATTTGATTTATTAAAAGCTACTAATAAGCAAAGCTATCCAGCTGGGCTCAATCTATAAGGGGAGGAATGATGGATGAATTGATGGATTCATAGTTCACCTGACAACTAATCCCTGCAGCAGCTACGGTGGTGGGTCTGTGGGAAGTGGTGCAATTGGGCACAAATCATCATCATCATTGTCATCGTCATCTGAATGTCTATGGCAGCTTTCAGTCCTCCATCTCGCACATCTTTGCAGATGCTTAATTAAGCCTCACGATATCCCCTCAAGGGAAGTCAATATTAGTTTACCTATAGGTAAACTGAGATACAGCAATGCGCAACTTGCTCAAGGTCATAGAGTGGGCCAGTGGCGAAGCCATGAATAAAACTCTCTAAATTTGACCCCAGTAGCCTGATTTAATTATGAAATGGTGTTCGCCTTCTGTTACCAGTTCCACACTGGAAATAGAGGTGGCAGATGCTTTTGGGAAGGAAGCAAAATGTGGCAAAAGGAAGAGGTAACAAAGTAGCAAAAGAAATCCCCAACAATATACAACCTATGCACAAAAAAAATTGGAAAATCACTCTCTAAATGTGGAAACAAGTCTACTGGGCATCCTTTGTTGAATAAATAAAATAGTTTCCTTTACTGAGGGGAGAATTCCATCATTTTACTTGCTCCCTAAACTACCACTCTCAACAACTAATTAATGTTAGTGGCTAGATAAGTAAACTAAACCATTGTGGTAGCATTTCTCGGATGTTTTGCATGTACGCAGACGGTGAAAAAAAACAGATGGAGAATACTATAATGAATTGAAATGTTCTATTTAAAAACTGTTTGTCAGCTGTAGTTAAGTTGACACTGTCATCATGGCAACAAATGACAACAGTTTGCGTGTTGTGCCTCCACGCTGGAGCCTGCTTCTCGGAGCCGAGCTGTTGGAAACTGGGAGTTCTCAGCAGCCCAGTGAGTGGAACAACAAACAAGCCACTGCTACCTCAGCTTTCTGCTGCACTCGGACTGGAAGGAGAAAGGTCAACAGAGCACTCGGGTTTATAACAAACTGATGGTTACCTCTACTATGTTGCACCAGATTAAAAAAATAAATAAACCAATCTACATAAGCAAAACCCCACAAAGCGACATCGCGGTTCGAGGTGCTGATAATGGGCTAATGTTTTTCAGCTCAAGGTCACTGGCTGAAGTTTTTTCGTGATGTAACTCAAAGTCATTACAACCTCCTTTTCATATCCTGGTCTGTGAAACACGCACTTTTGGTCCCTCTGCAGTCCCCAGTGGACTGGAGTCCAGGGATATTTAAAAACCAAACAATTTAAGCTGGCACTGCTTGGGACCTTTGTTGATTTTCTCATGGAGCAGTGAGTGGGCACTGACATGGTGCTTCCTGAGCATCCCAGTACAGATCACCCAGTTTGGGAGGTGCCTGGCCAGGCTCTACTTCTGGACTCACTCCACTCCTATTGCAGTACAGGAGTTCCAGCCCTTAGTGCTGCCACTTTGACGCTCCCCACCAATCTGCTTTGAGTTTTGGGGATTTTGTTGTCTGTTCATAAAAGGAAAAAAATATACATTTTCATACTCAAAACTTATTGCACGAATACAAAGGCAGTGAACCTGTAGAGGAGGAAAGAGCAAGTAATTTTACAAGGTAAAAAATAATCAAACCCTTGAATCCTTTGTCTGATTAAACTTCAACCCCTGTTGAAGCCCAAGTGGTGATCTTGCATCACCCATTTGTAATTATGATTACACTACTATTCATTTTAGACAGTAGTAACATTTGCCAGGCCTAAGATTTCTGTCATCTTCTCACAGGGCTTTTGAAACTAAGTCATGCTGCTAAAATAGCCTGCAATTCTTAACTACTCCAGATTAATTTAAATGGATTTGCATTTACTTTTCCTTTACTTGTATTAGTTATGGCTATGCACAGTCAAAAACAGTAATTAATAAAGAGAAAAAAATGCAAAAGACTGATTTTTCTTTACATCACTGGTAACTGGCTTGAATCTAATAGAACTAATACTTGCGTAAAAGAGTGGAAAATGATAGGCAAATACATCTCAAACACTCTGCTTGCTCTTAATTATTCCACTTTTTTAGGAGAGGTGAGAAAAATGTCTGCAGAACTGCCTACTCAATAGAGCATGAATAATGAAAATATCTCTACACAGCTTGCAACCTCCTATAACGATGGCTGTATAAAAAGAGTACATTATTAAACATTGTGGCAAATGCATAGGACAATTATAGCTCAGTTCCTTATTTTGCTAGATTTATGTATTTAGTTAGTTGTGATCATAGTTATTTGCAATACCTGTGGGTGCAGAATTGTTCTTTCTATTGTCTCAGCTTTTACACACGGAAGGATAGAGATTGTCACGAGGGAAAAATCAGACACTGGTTTTAGCAGCAAGGACTTGATTTATTATTGCTTCAAACAAGTTTCATGCATTAAAGATCCCTGTACAGAACATGACATGTTCTTTCTTTAAAAACAGCTACACACTTTAGGACAAGTGACATGATCCAAATGGTCTCGACTGACGTTGATGGCTATTCTAATGCAGCACAGAATGTCTCCCTGACTCAACGCGTTTAACATTTTTTCAAACAGAGAGGAGAAGAATAAAGGGAAAAAAATACTTAGTTAAAATGAAATCTCTGTTCTGCAAAAATTCAGTTTTCATCTCACTTTCAGTATTGACTGCTATCCCTTAGGCTAAAGAAAGCATTTCTACAAACAGGCACGCACACACACACACACACAAACCCCCCTTTATTCAGATGTGAATTTCAGCATTTGATAATCATCTGCTGAGGGTCACATCTGAAATCTGCTGATCTGAAGGGAAAACGTTCCCTCATCTTCACTTGCCTTTAGATCAGGTACATACAGATGTGTTAATTATAGGAAATAAACTGCCAAGTAACACCACTGAAGCAAAACCACAAGTAGATGTTTTCATCAGGAAAAAAGGGGGCAAAGAAAGAGGAAGACTGACAGAACTGAAGGGACACAACGGTATCATGCAGGGTACTGACAACATAGAGCCTTCAAGTGCTGTAACATAGTTTATCTTAACAAAATCCTAAAGCACTTCATCTAGAACAGCTAAGCACAATTTTATATTTTAACAAGGCTGAAATGTTCTACAGTTAAGAACTCCCAAAAAGGCAACTAATTATACCAACCTGGGGGGAAAAAAAAAGAAAAAAGCTAGTTTTCTGTTTCACTCCCTTGCAAACATATGGAAGACATGAACCTTTTCTGGTTTGTCATTTATTGGTGCATTTTTTTGGTTTATTTTTTGGGGGAGGCAAGGAGAGAGTGGTGGCAGTGGTGTGTTTTTTTCTTCCTCTTTATGAAAGACTCTTCTTTCCTTATAAGACAAGCTATTGTCCATTACACAAAAGATTTTGTGAAGTTTCTTTTGGATCCCACCAAAACAATGTGAAGGGCAACTGTAAACCCAGAGGAAGTCTCACCTGAAGCATTCCTTTTTCAAGGGACAAAACAACAGCCACATCATCATCAATTCAGCTCACACATCAGAATAACATGAGGACAGCAGCAATTATGTTATTCTGGATTTAAACTGACAGAACAACCCTCCACCCCTGAGGTTCCAAGGAGTTATAGACAACTTAAATACTCTTTTTTCCTTCATCAGTTGCCAACTTCTCTCCTGCTTTCCTCCCACAGCCTCAGCCTTGTTAAGACCTTCTCAAGGCTCTGATTTCCTTTCTCACCCACACATGAAGTCCTTGCAGACACGAAAGGTTCCATTTCAGATACAACAACTGCTCCTTTAAGTCCACACCTTCACTTCTTAATGCCCAGAAAAATAGGCTGTCTAAGAAACTAGCAGGCCAGAGTGTCACTCATCACATAAGAACGGCCATGCCAAGCCATGCTGAATTATGTACACCAAAGCAAGGAGATGGCCCATTGACCAAAGCTGTCATTTTCAGCTCTAATCTCAGCTCTTCAGTGCCCAGGTTACCACCATGGCAGAGAGACCAACACCAGCCTCTACTCAGACACCTGGCCAGCAAGGGCCGCAAGGAAACAAAGGGCTCTGCTACCTATCCACTACCCAGTGAAGAAATTCCAGTGAATTAAGCAATTGTGTCACCAACCCCCTCACCATATGTAATGGCAAGTGGCAACATACCAGACCATTTTAAATTACAAGAGAATTTTACCTTGATTTTATTCTATCCCCGCACAAGCAGCCTTTCCTAAGCAACATATCCTAAAAAAAGGATATCCTAATCACAAGAGTGAAAGCACTTAAACAGCACTTTCAGTATTACCCCAGCATGTCTCTTTTATTCACTTAAAACCCCCCAAAAGTCCAACTATTATTTCCCACCTTTAAGTGATCAGATCTGTTTCACAAGACGCTGTGATAAAGCTGAGCAGAAGAGCTGCTACATCCTGACTGCTGCTTCACATGCTTTCAGTGTTAGTCTTGACCTCCATGTAGCAATTGCACATTGATGATTTCCTAAACCTTCCATTTTGCATTATGGTCTGTGCCTATTTCTCCTGAGGTTCATCGCTACCTTAAGCTAAGAATGGAAAGACTACTTGTCTGAGAAGTGAAGAGATACCAGGCTAACTTTTAGCATTCCTCTGAATGGATTATTACAGATTTCTCAGAATGTTTTGGGGTGAATGACTGAGTTGACTGTTTCACAGCATTTACATGTGGTTTTAGGAAAAGGAATGAAGACACTGTAGGTACTGCTGCCGAGATTACAGGGCGAGGTGTGGAAGCAGCTGAGACCATAACGAAAACGTACTGCCAATCTGCAATCTTCAGCCTTTCCTACATACAGCCAGTGATGTCTTCCCAAGTGAAGAATGTGAGTATCCAATTCCCCTCCTAAGTCACAACAGGTGGGTTTCCTCTGACTAGATGTGTGTGATGCCACCAAAGTTTAGTATCTCTTTAAAGCTGAGAGAGAGAGGGGCAGGTATTGGAAGTGTTGAATTTCTCCCTTCTAAAGTAGCCCTGTGAAACAAAGGAGATGAATCACACCCTAGAAGGCCCTGTTTCTCTCCACCAGCTATAAAGAGAGTTGAGGATGTGGAGCTCAGATATAGAAGTTTACACTAGAGATGTCTAAACTTAGATGAAATGAATCTCATCGTAGGAGTTTTTCCAAGGACTTGAAAGAGGAGGGGATTTCATCAAAGAGCTATTTCAAGATAACTGTTGTAGTCAAAAAAAGGAAATAATTCACTTAGCTATGGCCGGCTTTAAGTTGGGCTCATTTCTCCTTAGGAAAATTGGTTTAAACACCACATTCAGAGATATTTCACTCTATCTGTTTGCAACAACACACTAAGTGGGTCAGAACAGAAGATGGATCTGAGGAATTTTCCTTTTTGTTCTTGATTTTACATGTGAGTGACTCTTGGGTCCCATTCACAGTCCCTTAATTTGCCTGTCTCTCCAGCAGTCCTTTCGTAAAAGCAAACAGACTTCACTGGGACTTCAACAACCACACATATTTTAAATTATCATAAACCTTGTATCACAGAATCTAGAATATCACATATTAATATTTTTCTTCTTTCTTTTTCTTTCTGCTGTTCCCTGACATACTTCCAAAAAGGTTCTAGTAGGACAAGCTGTCTTTTTTGCTTTTCGTACTTTTTCAAAGGAAGACAAAGAAAAAAGGTCATTCCCCAGTTTGCATTTCTTGTTGAGCCTCATTAAGCTTTAAAAAAAACCTTTTTATTAACCACAGTGTGTCCACTCAGTTCGGTGGGGCACACTATGAACATCAAGTTGAAGGTCTTGCACACAACTGTCCAGGTGCTGTTGGTGATTAGAGATAAAACCACAGAGACTGGAGACCAAAGGCACAGAGGAAGGCAAAGTGTCTCCATACAAAATGCAAAGGGTGGAGTTTTTCTTGTTAGAAGTGGTTTAAACATAGCTGAAGATATTCATACAGGTGTGGTTAGGCTCTAACTGCCCTGGATTATACTGACCTTTATTAATATAATTTAAAGGCTTCAGGTAATAGGCTTGAAGTCTTTTGGCTTTATACAGGGCGTATAAGAGACTGACATACCAGCACAATAAATACTCTCAACTTTTCCATTTCTTTTCTTGACATTTCTCTTTGACCATTGTCAGGCTAACATTTGCATCTTGAGAGACGGAAATAATAATAAAAAAAAAAATCATACACGGCAAAGGATCCTCCAGTTAACTTACCTCTTGTTATTCTCTGTTACTCTGTCCCTGTCACTGGAAGGCAGCGGCCAAAGGGGCCAGGCAGGTGCATTTCTGTGTGCAGCTGAAATGATGCTTTGTGCTGCCAACAAGTTATGACCAACACTACCGTCAATACAGTCTAGACTAGAAGACAAAGACTGAACAGACAAATCGAGAAATGTGCTCATTCACAAACTTTCCTGCCTATCCTGATCCTCTTCCACCCCTCTTCTCATTTCTCTGGCAGGCAAATATTAACACAGTTAAGGTCAGGTATGTATTTGTGACGGAAGAAGAGCTGTTTATCTGACACACGTGTAAGAAAAGGGAAACAGGCACGCGAAGAGAACGGCAGAAGAGAGGGTTTAAAAGCAATAAGGGAAATAGCCAAGAGAAGGAAAGAGCTCATGTGCTCAAAGCAATAAGAATTCATTACACTGAAGTTACAGGTAAACTTTCACAGCTCAGCACTGTTCTGTCAGTGTAAGAGAAATGACCACAGGCACATAACCAGCCAAAACAGGCATAGGTTTTTTTTCCTGTATCATCAGAGTCAAGTAGAATAACTGGAGAAACCAGAAAAATCTGACATATCAATTTGATGCAGAAAAAAATGAATTAATATGCAGTAATAGTATCTGAAAAAATGGCCCCAAGCACAACTCAAGGCCCACTTCTCGGCTGACTAGTTGTTTTGTTTCCTGTTTACAGCCGGAATTTTTAATTTTTAACAACATCCTTGAAGTCCTAGTTTGAGGAAGCAACAGTGGGTCAGACTTCACTTGTGCTTGCACAAATCCAAAGTACCCTACTAATACTTAAAACCAAAGACAAATAAACAAAAAATCCCAAAAATAAAACAGAAGAAGTCTGCAATTTCAACCAAGACCCTGGTCTACTCCTCTATTCCCAACACGAGTGAAATAGGATTGGAAATCAACAAAAGTGACATATATTCCTCCTTTATGACTGCATCCAACAGAATTTAAAAGTTTTCCTTGGCTTTGGCAGCAGAAAACCTGTTTTAGATGCATCAGCAGGCTGGGATACTTCACCTAATGTCCAACACTATAGGTGTGAATACTCATGAAATAGAACATCTGTTTATTCACAAGGCAAAAATTATATAATTGTGCCACTGACCTTGGTGGATTCACCTCCCTTCAGGTTTCCAGTGAACTCAGATAAGTTGTTCTTTGGCCAAGAATATTGCATCAGCCTTAGCATAAAGTTTTTCTGGGACCTTAGAAACTGTGAAGTCATGGCAGAACAACACCTAGGTGATTTATTTTTTTTTATGCAGTTTAAGAAAAGTAAATTGAATCTCTGCCTCTTGCTTACAGACTGTTTACTGATGAAAATTACAGCAACTGACACAGACAAAAACTAATACCATGGCAAGGCTAAGCTTTAGGATCACAGGCCACAGAATATTCTGAGTTGGAAGGGACCCACAAGGATCATCAAGCCCAACTCTTAAGTGACTGTGGAACTTAAGAGTTGCCTGTATGGGGAACCCACAACCTGGGTGTTATTAGCACCACGCTCCAACCAACTGAGCTAAGCTCATTTAGGTAAATAAGTTGGAGCACTCTGAGGTCCTTAGGAATGAATCTCCTATTCCATATATTTATGACACCTTCAAAGCATTCTACACTTTGGAGAAAAAAAAAAAAGATTAAAAATATTGAATTGTTCTGTGCAGAAATTAGCCTTTCATTCCTTTTGGCCAGCTACAAATTGTCAGGGTGTTCAAACCCCAGACACTGTACCAATCCCCAAAGACTAGATGACATTCATCAAATAATTTCCTAATGAAATGTATTAGAAGCCACTTAGAAAAAACCAGATCTGTCTAATTTCCCAGAACAGACTAGAGGCTTAATTTTGTTCACAGCTACACTGGAGTAATTCTAGAATAACTTAATTAATGACATTGAATTACTCAAATTCTCACAGCAGTATATCTGGAAGGTGAATGTGGTTGTTGGGACAACAGATTATGAGAACTCAGGGTGCAAGCTTCAAGCCCCAAATATCCATCTCATTTAGAAGAGCTGCTTTGCTTCCTCAGCACCATTCTGAGGTTTGGACAGAGACCACCAGAACAGATTTCTTCCTGTAATTTGTTGGGTTTGTGGGTATCACATATGAATATCCATCTACAGAGAGCAGCCCTGAAGTTGCTGCAAAGTACAGCAGTGCTGGGATGGAGGAGAAGTCAGCCCAAAGAGTCTCGAAAGGCATCTTGGCAGCTGCTTTCCCAGCAAAAGGAGCAGGGCACAGCTTGCAGTCCAGCCCACGTGTTAAATGAGCTCCCAGTGCACTGTCATTGTTATTAGCCAGGGGTAGATGGAAGGCTTCTAAGGAGACAAGCTTTTATAATACACTGCTGAATTAAAAACCAACCACCAATAAGGCAGCTTTTGCAAAAAACCATAGAGACAGAAAATTTCAAGAAAAATCATCTCTCTCCCTCCTTATATAGAGAAAACAAAACCTTCCATGCATCATCACCAGACCAGGAGCAATCAGACACATTTGTTTTTTAATGGACATTTTCCTTTTAGGAAAGATTTTTATAGATCAGTTAAAACCAAATCATTTAAGATGTCTATCAGTTGGAAAGGACAAACACAGGCTGCATAGTTTCTGCTGATCTGTCTGGAAAGGCAGTGAAAAACAATAGATGTATTTAAATTTGTAGAGGCTTAAATATAATTTTTTTTTTTTTTGGTAGCATCATACAGTCTTTTGTCTTTGGAACACAATGGAAACAAACTGCAATTCCCACGCTAAAGGCAAGTCCCACAATACAGAACTGATTTTGAATCCAGTCTTTCCTACATTTCATATGCACATCTGGGTCATAAAAATCTCATTTATATATCTTGTTCTCCTATTCTTGGCCATCTCTGTTATAACATGACTGTATAAACTAATATACAAACCCCATTTGTAAGACCCATGCTAGGATACTTTCTATGGGTCTCAAGAGATCCTTTATTGTTCATGGCTTGTCCTGTAGATTTGGAAGTTAAGGTCTTTGTCCTCTTCAGAAGGTCTGTTGACCAAACACATTTCTAAAGCGATTCTACTTCTATTTTAAGGGAACCCCACGCCTGCTAAACCTTGTTTTTTTCTCCCACCTAGAAGCTGACCAGCAGGTCTTTACCTTTGGAAAAGTGCAGAGGGCAAAACCATGTGCAAGAGCAAACTAGGAGGCATAAAAAAGGCTAATTATTTTCCATTAAAAGAGGTGATGACAGCTCCTTAGAACAAGGGCCAGAATACTCTGTAATACTCACTTATTTAGCTGTAGTGCTAAAATGGCCAAATTCTGCAATGAATTTTTTCCACATTTGGACTCGAATAAAATGCTAAATTATTGCACAGAAATAAGATGGGAAACCAACCTTATCTCCCAAAATGCATCAGGTCATCAATATATAACTTATATTAGAGGAAATAACAGCAAAATAAAAAGAAAAAAAAAAAGCTAGCCTTTCTCTTCTTTACAGAAGCAGAATTTGCATTACTGCAACTGGAGCACAGGTTTAAATACAATATCCTGAGGGGACTTAAGGTCTTCTTCCTAATGTAGATTACAGTCTAATGCAGAGATCACCTTGTGGGTGCTTTGCTCCTCTTTTAAAGCCACAGATGCCATTTCTCTGGGCTTTCACAATCATTAGGCTGGAGCAGCTACAGCAAGTGCTCATTTGGAAGCTCTTTATTAGGAAACCATGTAGGGTACTGTTATCTACCATTTCATGCAGCCTAGCAGTGGGAAATGACATCTTCCAGCAGCAGGATACCTACCAGCTACCCACAGCCCACCCTGCAGAACTTCTCAGATCATATGATAAAAACCCCTGGACAAGTCAGTGGTCCAAGCTGTTTCTGTATCTCCCAGCTTTCTTGTCTCTCAGGCACATCTACAAACTCATTTTCCACCTCCCATTCTCTCTCTCTATTAAGAGCTTATTTTCCATACAAGACTAATAGTTTCCTTTGTACATGCAGATTATACGTCCACAAAAATCCCCCACAAACAGAAGTACATGGGGGGTTGCAATAAAGGTATATATGCAAGCTAATAAAAGCAGTCAGAGGTGGAAAAACAGGGGACACAATGAAACACTTTCTGACACAGGTGCTTGCCCAGCCAGGAACCCATTAGCACCTTGTCACAAAAGCCCCTAAGCACGCAAAAATATAAATTTGAAAGTCATAAAAACCAATGGACATACACAATTAAGTGACCAATGAAAACCTGTCATCTTCTCTCCCTCTCTGGAATACAGCCAGAAACAACTGGTGAGAAGGAAAAAAAATTTGGAAATACCTCAGCCTGAACTTTTAATGTTTAATGGCAGGAAGGAAAAGTTAAAAAAAAAAAAAAAAGACAATATGCAGCAAAAGAGTGGGAGAGAGGAGAGAGTGGTTTGTGGCAATATCTCCATTAATTTTATGAGACTTACAAAATCTGAAGCCTGGTAGTGACTACCGATTTTGCAGGCTCTAGGGGCAAATATACTGAGCATCTCCTCACTTTTCCATACAGAGCAAGTTGCAAAGTGTCTGCCAAAGAACCAGCGTCTCTACTTCCACCATCCCAGCTTTCCCCAGCTCACTTCACCTGCTGTGGCTACACCTGCCATTGCCCAACTACGTTTTCTGTACCTTGGTTTTCCTACTCCTCCACTTCAGTCGCTGCTCAACAAATCCTAAGTCTCCTACCTTCAAATCCAAAGCTTCACCATGGCATGAAAACTACTTAGATCTTGGCTGTCAAACTTGACACGTAGAGAGCTTAACGCTTCAGTCTAACTAAAACTCTGCTCTGCTGGGCTTCTCGAGTCAAACTTCTCTGGTCATAGCCCATAATCTTTGTCTTCAATATCCATTCAAAATCTGTTTAAAACTTGTTTATCCTTTCTAGGATTCTACCAGGAGTCCACCCATTTGTAACTTCATACCATAAGCCTTTAATTATGAAAAAGAAAAAAGCCTGCATGAGAAATCAACACACCCACTCTTACCAACACACCTCTCCCCACCCTCTTTGTCTTGATTATACATACTCAGGTGGGAAACTGTTAATTATCACCAATTATGGAGCAACTCTGTCCTTGCTGTACAACCCCATCATATTAAAGATTGCATAAATACTGTAAAATAAGATGGTCCTTGATGTAAAGAGCTTTTGGCAATTTGGTCCTGGAGAGGACTCTCCAGGTATTTGCTGCCCAAGACACCTCTCTGGAATCCCTTTGCTGTTCACCATACAACAGAGGAAAAACCTCAAGAGAAAACAGGCATCTAAAAATGAATGTCAAACATACTTAGAAACGCTTTTTGACACCAATTTTAAAATAAGAAGTTGGTCCAGCCCAGTGATTTCCATGGGATCCACAGTTTCTCCCCCTACATTGTTCATGGCACAGCCACTGCAAAGCACAAAAAGACTTGGAAAACAGATCTGACAGGCACTTGGAAATAGCCCTGTTTTCAGGGCTTAAGAGAATTAAGGGCCTGACTCTTCCACTAGCACAAATCAGAAATAAATGCAGAGAGTCACCTGACATTATGCTGCTGTAAAACACGTACGCAGCAGGGATGTTGTGCTTGCTTCAGTGGAATAACTCCAGTGACACGTGCGGATTGACATGCAAATAAACCTCTTGAAATTGCACCAAGAGAGGTGGAGAGAGAAAGACAATCTTGATTAAAATTTTTTGAAGGACACTACTATGAGGTGCTTAGTTATGATCAGCTCAACATAAATTATCATATAACCCATTTTCAATGAGAATGTAATACGAGCTAAATTTTACACTGATTTATAGCTTATGAAAGCTTCACTGAAAACCCTGCTTGCCTCACAAGTCCAGGTCAGTGCAGAATCAAAGTTTGTTTTCTTTCATTAAACAGCTACGATTGCACATTAGGGGTGGAAGGTCATAGAAACAGCAAGAAGAGGACTTTCAAAAAAAAAATCATCCTATGTAAGGAAAAGATTAATCCTCTGTGCAAAGTCCTCAACCTGTGTTCAGTTTGTCCTGAATCTACTGCAATGATGCCATCATTTCAAAGATGAAGATGTAGATTTTGACAAGAAATACGATAACACAAGTTACGTCTCAGGTATCTGTCTTATATTCACACATTCTCGATTCCTCTTTTCAGACAAAAAGCCCCTACCTGCATCAAGTCCCCATTTAGTTTGGCAGTCTGCAAAGAGCAGGTGGTGGCCTACCTTGGATACCAATGACAAATGCATTTTTCTCTTCCTTTTCTAACCTGCTTCAGAAGTGCTGTGAAATCTCCCGCTAAAAACCACATAGACTCTTAGCAGAGTCCACATTCTAGTCACTGTCGCAGTGTACAGCCAGAGAAACAGCAGAAAGTTTGATTTATTTGACTAGTGTAAATGAGATCAGAGTCAAAGCTCAGAGTTGAGACTGAACAATAAGACCAGCAACTTGCAAAATTGATTATTACAAGGCTGTCCCATACGAAAAACCAGTCACACATGGGGATTTGGATATTTGAAGAGGTGTGGGGTTTGTCTGTAGATTTGGGGTTTTTAAAATTGTTATTACATGTCATTAATCTGTTCAGACATCATCTCCCTTTAATTTTCCTTGTTGCTTTTAATAGTCTATTTCAGGATATCGGCAAAGTATCTCTCTTCTTTCGTATTAGCTCCACTCATGCAATCCTTACAGCTCAAAGACTTGTGTGATTAATAGCTCTGCCAGCAATTCCTATTTTAAAACTATTCCTATTTTATCTCTTTTTACCCTGTCCCTGATTTTCCTCAACTTGCTGGGCAGAATACCCACTGCCTGTGCCTTCATGAAACCCAAAACTTTGCAACTTTATTTCTCACCGTTCCTTTTCCATTTGAAGATGGTCCTGTCGATTTCGACTGGATAACAGCCAAGCAATTTAAAAGCACAATCCTACGTGTAGGATGCCCAACGTGTAGTGCCCACTGTTGATACAAGCCAAAAGAAGCCATTTGGTGCCTTTGAACAAGTTCAGCACCGTTGCAGGGTGGTATCAGTGTGTTTCAGCTTGCTAAGCTACGTTTTGCCCATGCCCCTGTTTCTCAGTCAGAAGTCAGCAATACCTTCTAGTCTTGGATTACAAGAAAACAGAGAAAGGTATTTAAACAAGATCACACAGGACGTGTCACCGAGCAGGCAGTGCAGGTTCCTTACTGCAAACCTCCCAGGTGAGCACTGGAAGTGTAAGTTATATTCTCAAAATTATTCTGTCATCCCCTTGACAATTTAATTATTTATTTAATTTTTTTTTTAATACATCCAGTGCTTCTAGGCTCTGTCTAGGTAGCCATGTCTTCTCAATATCTCATTCAGGTGCAGCACAGAAAAGTCTAACAAACCTGGGCTGGCAGCCAAGCTTGCCAGTGACTGACGCTCGCTTAACTGAGCAAAGATTTGCTCTGCTCCAAGCAGGAACCTGACTACAGAAGGACCAGCAGTGACAGCGAGGGTGCAGGCTTGCATCCTAACAGCACCGGCTCCAGCTTGTGCTCAGGCAAGTGGAACCAGCACTTAAGCTGAATGCTAAAAGGCTCCAATCTTCTGCTTCTTTCCAATTTGCCTCCTGTATAAGCCCAGGACTTCTTAGTAAGAGCAGCACATTAGGGTACTTACATCGCTAATCCGGGCATAATTTTAATCTCAGTGAAAGGTGGTTTAAATGTTGAAGGAGAAGGAAAGCAAAAGGAAGCATGGGAGAGAAGAGGTGGAGAGAAATTAGTCGCTTAGGATACATTTAAAAAAATATATTCTTGCCAGTAAATGACAGAAATAAATCAGTAGTGTGAAGTCACTGGTAGCTGGATCTAAAAGAGAGTTTATGACCATTTGCTAAGGAGCCAACATAAAGCATAAGCAAAACTAATAAAAATAGAGCTTCCATGAGCAAACAGAATGTTCGGCTGTTAGAACAAAGTCTTTGATTTAAATGAAATTACACTTCTTTAAAGACAGACTACAGGTGAGTTTATCAAAATCTCTGCCCCAAAGGTTTTACTGCCTAACCAGTCAATGACTGGGGCGTGTGCATGAGGGGGAGTAACAGAAGCAAAGATGTCTAAGTGAAGTCTGTATCCAGACTTGCCTAAATTTCCTCGCCTCACTTCAAAAGAAGCATCTCGTCTTCCATGGAGAGCAACTGAAGAATTACAGCTTTCATGTAAGCAATTCAACGGTTAAGGATTGTCCCCCAATCTCTCTCTCTTTTGTTTTTGTTTGTTTTTAATCTACTTTTTTTTTTTTTAAGTGATAAAAGATTTTATTGAATAGAGGTAAAATGCTCTGATGGTACAGGTAGACTACAGAACTGTAGCAGAAAAGGCAGAGTTGGTCTCATGCATATGATTTCATCAGCATTCACACAGTTTTGGAATCCAGTGTCTGATGCTTTTCAGTCTTTGAAAAGTTGCTGACTGTGACCCTGTTTACCAAACACACTAGCAATGTACTGGTCAAAGAACACATTTTTACATATCCAGTGGCCTGATGTTGGGTTTGACGTGCAAGAAGCATTGTACCAAGCTGTGAACAGCAATCAAGTTAGCCTAGCCTGTGGACTGAGATAACCCCTTAAAATTTTCATCTCTTAAAACTTCGGTTTACATTTCAATTAGGTCACAAGTGAAATTCATTTGGTCATGTCAATCTACAGATGACATAGCTCGATCATAAAAATCATCAGAGAGCTAAGTACAATTGGTAATCTCAGCAGCAGGCAAAGATGCTCTAAATTAGAAACACGTGGGTGGGTTATGTATCTCTATCTGTTTTCAGTAATCCACCCACTATGCTTTTTTTTCCCCCATACATTATTCTTAAGTAAATACAAAAGTGAAAATAAAAATAGCCCGAATGAGGCATCCTAAGAAATAAACATTAGTGGGAATGGGCGGGAAAAGCAAGAACAAAACTATAGCTTTCTCAAAGAAAGATCTTATAGTCCAAACAGAGAATCATCACATCATTCAGATTGGAAGACTGAGTTGGACCATAAAACCAACAAGTACCAAGTCCACCACTGAGTCACATCCCTCAGTGCCACAATATAGAAGAGATCCTGTTGCCAGATCTCTGCTTCGTCTTTCAGGAGACACAAAACAGAAAATCACCAAAAACCCTGTCACCGTTAGCACTGAAATGGCTTTTTTTTTTTCTTTCCCCTTTCCTCTCTCAGGGATTTTTTGAACGTGGATCTTATAATTGAAAGCTAGTGGATTAAGCACAACACATCAAACCACTGTTAACACCCAGTCTCCCGCAAGGCTGAATCCTAACAACTCTGTTTTCTGCCTACAGTATGTGCAAGCAAGTGGAACCACCACATGCACTGCATGCTAAAGGCCACAGCCTTTGTCTTCTCCAAGTTCTGTCTATTTCAGAGGCTAACATGCTGCAATTAGTCTAATTAATGTGAAACAATGAGCTGTGTTACCACTTATCAAATTGATTGTTCCCCTATCAAAACAAAACAGGCTGGCTTTTTGATGTAATTTCAAGAGATGATTTGAAATGTCATGTTGCTGCAAGCCAATTACCTTATGACTGGAGTCACGGTCAACAGAATACATAATTAGTACGAGTTTGGGAAGGCTGCTTACTGCTAGTATGCTAATTAACTGTCTTTTGTCATAAAACAAAAAGGTTGTAGCTAGGGTTGTGAAATAGGTCTTTTTTATTTACATTTCTTTGTGCTTATCAACGTGAGGCATGACAATGCAAAAGAATGGAAAATTTTAATTCCGCTACTTCAAATTAATGGTGAGCCGCAAGGTCAGGCACAGCGACGGACTGCGAGCAGCGCTCAGCTCTGCTGCGTGCGACGCACGGGCTGCACCCAGGACACCCAGGATTTCGGCCAGGACCGGCCAAAACCAAGCAACCAGTGAGTCTCACACCAAAGAGCCACTGAGCAGCACCTAGGGAACAACTAATAGGCATGTGATGGGTTCCAGATGCTCCTTTCCATAAAGGAGGAGAGGAGCAGTGACACCCGAGCGTGCTGACTGCCATCCCACCACACCTCTTCAAAAGCGCCCTCCAGAAAGCTGAAAACACTAAACTATAAACAAGTGGCATTATTACTTCTGCTTCAGCGTGGTGCTCACAGTATGTTTAACAAGGGCGTGCAGGATAGCAAACAAACCCTGCCTGTAAGTAAAAAGCTTCACAACTCAGCTGCTGCCGCCTCCTCTCTGTCGCCTCATTTGTGTGATAAATTCTGTATTCCTCAGGCGTTCGTTAAAGATCTGATCCTGCACGGTGCTGGGTGCCCTCTATACCTACAGGTTTCAGGGGAAGCTGAGGAGCTCATTACTTTGCAGGATAAAGATCTACCAGAAAGAATCCAAACTTAAAAGCTGGCTGTCAGCAGCTCCCACTCTGCCCTCCCTCATCCCAGCGCCGCTCCACACGCCATCACACAAGGGAAACGGAGGGCAGAAATTAGCTTAGTGAATCATCGCTAATTCCTACCAATTGAAATTCTGGTTTTCTTTTTCCTGCCTATAATTCAGCACTTTATTTAAGGTTTTGCTTGGCCTGAGTGAGCCCCGAGAGCAAGGTCTGGAACTGCTGAAAGTTTTAATGATGTTGTTTCGCTAACAGCTGCTGACTTACAAATCCTCCTATTTGTCGTAAAAACGATTTTGTTTCTCTGTGCATGCTTGGTTTGAACCACTATAGAGATAATTCTCATGCTTCTTGATAGCCCTTAAAAGCAAGAGAGATGTGCAAATCACTCTCTTATTGAGAAGAGAAATTAAGTGTTCAAAACCTAGATCAAAAAGTTGTCAAGCTGGCCTTTTCTGAGGACTTCATCTAAATTCAAACCCAGTCTACTCCAGGTTTGCACAGAGTCATATAGTTTCAAGTCCAGAAATCACATAGAGTGGATCACCCTTAAAATCACGATATGAAATCAGCAGGCATTCCTAAATTATTTTCCTGATTTCTCTTTCAATCCAAGTGAAACTCAAAGTGTAACAAAATAAGGTATGCATGCAGGACGGCTAAATTTTTATCTCACATGATGAAACCTATAACGAACAGGAAAACACTAATTTCTTCTGGTGCTGTCATTTACTAGAATCAACATCATCCTTCCTGTCTTTATTCAGCAGAGAAAACAAAGCTAATCCCAATTTCTAAAGAGCTGGCTAATAAAGGAGTCAAGGGATCATTAGTCTAATTAACTCATTCCTGTTTTCAGTTTACATTTCATTATGCTATTACACTCTTTGAAATGTCATTTTTTAAATACCATAGAAAACTGTTTAACATACAGACATTATGTTCAACAAATCTAGAGACATATAGAACAGTTACTCCATATTAGTAAGTTAATGGTATCCAGGTATGCAGCTAAATATCTCCCAGCCAAAGCATTATTGTAAACTTCATTTATTGATATAAAAATCAGGGAAGTATTTCAGTGACCCTCGGCCCCTTGCTTAATAGCAGTGCTTTTACTACCTGAGTATTTAATGATAGTCAGGTAGATGTCCTTGCATCCACTTTTGGTAATCGGACCATTTCATTCTGAACAAAAATAAACCAGGATACAAAGCTATAACTTCCTGCCAGGTTTCTTTTTTTTCCTCTTTTTACTGGGTGTCTTTCTATAGCTTAACGTAATGAGTCACTTACTGCACTTTAAGTCAATTTTTAAATTGATTTAATGAGTCATCAAGTCATTTACTGTCTTTTAAGTCAATTTTTAAATAAACACAACTTCTGTTAAATTGATGGTAACTTCTGTAATCAGCTGTTTGGAAACAATCAACCTCAGTTAACAGCATGGGCTTTACTGCTAAGCTTGCAGAGGCAAGCACAAGTTTCATAAAACAATTAAATTAATGATATAGGTGAAATATTACATAATGATACGTGTGTGCACACAAAAGTAACCAGGAAGCAAGCAAGCCTGTCAGCACACACACTCACCAACAGGCATTTGTCTGTCTGTACCTCTGAACATCTCACATGCACTGGCTTCCTTCCTGCTGGGAGCATATAGCTCTTGCTTAGTGTTCAATGCAGTAAACCACTAAATGTATGTAACACTACACACAACCTGCCCCCACACACCTCTCCAATTGCTCATACGTTTAAATTAGACATATATCACAAACTGCTGGGCCACAGCCTGAAGGATGAAGACATTTTGCCAGCGGGCTTCTTCACACTGAAACATCCACAGGAGTTTGGGATACCTGATCAACTAAGATGGGCACAACTGGCACTATCTCCTTGGTAACCCCTTTTCTAAATGATCCTTATGTATGTGCGAGCCTTTTCTGGAGTGTCTGAGATCCATCAAACTCCTTTATAAAACCTTTTGATATCACCTGGACCCTACTTATAGCAGAAAGCTCACTAGCTAATTCCCTGGTTATATTAATTTCAGAGATCTGGAATTTTGTCTTCTGAGTAGCAAGGACCCTGCTGAGACCTCTACAGCACCTATTCAACAGCCTCAAATTGTGACCGTGTGCTGATGTTAAGTTCAACTCTTCTGGGCTGTAGGTGCTACAGAAAGGATGAGAAGTCAGTTTTAATATCCACCTCTTCAGTCTATCGCAGGAAATAAAGTTGTTGCTGATTCCTAGCGAACAGAATGTGAGAGCAGATATGCCACTGGCTGAGGGAAACCACACAGCTACTCACAGTCACTGTGTTTTGTAGCTGTCCTTGTTAGGTCCTTCTACCCTTGTGGAAGGAACAAGGGGGCAGCTTCACGCACAAAAGTTTGGAAAGTATGTCTGAGAATAGGAGTTTGCATTAAAAATCTCTCGCCTGCTGAGACACACGACTGCACCTCCAGATGAGACAGAGATTAAGAGATGTTTATCAGAACTTGAAACTGAGGGGAAACTTGAGCAGTGGCAGCCATATGCTACGGAATCTGTGCAGTGTGTTTTTGGGATCATAGCATGGGGATCCCAGATCTGCAGGAAGCAAAGAGCATGTTACCATTCCCCTTTTTGTCACCAACAATAATATGCTTGAGGAAAAGAAGTGCCTTTAAAAAGATGTAAAGGAAGACCATGAGTGCAGTACGTGAATAATTTTAATGGCTTAGCAAGGATTAAACCACATCCATTAATTAATGTATTTTGAGAAGGCTAATGAAAAATAATATATCTATCTGTCCAAAACATAATACATGTATCTTTAATATCATCTCTGCTTTAGGAGGATTGAATCCAGATAGGAACTGGGGCTAACAAGGTACCTGATAATGCTCCTGCAATAAGAGGTGAGCATTAGCTCTCATTAATTCATGTTCTTAGTGTAACTTGGCTCCATGGGCTGCCCCAATGTGATCTAACAGGATGTGGCATGCCAGAATGCATCACAACATGTTTGGAATTGTAAAAGCACACAGATCCTCAACAACTAAACTTCTCTGCAGCCCCTGGTATGGAGTTCAGCATTCCTGATCAGGCACTGTCTCAGCTTTATTATCAACATGTTATACCTCCCACTGCTTGTTCAATGAGTATTTTCTCCCTTCTGTTTTCTAAACCAGCCAAAGGAGATCAATTCACCTCAATTTAAAAACAAAAGCACAGAATGATGCTTAAAACTTTGACTTACTGGGGTCTTTTATTCTCTTCCCCTCCACGTGTTTCTATCTGGTATCACCCAAATCTAGCATTGCCGAGAGAAGACCGAGGCGATTAGGAGATACACACAGTTATTTTAGCAAATCCCTTAAAAAAAATAAAAATAATTTGACTTGAAAGAAGCCTGAAACATTAGAGCAAAAGCAAGTACAAAAGAAGGAGCTGTGGCATCGTACGCCCCGTCTAACAAGGTATTGAGCACCAAAGCCCAGGGGACTCTCGGTACTCTCGCTGTGAAGATTAGACAAGAGCACTCGCGCAGGACACAGCAGGAATATGAAGGGACATGAAGTGAGCAATCCCAGCAGACAGCCTGTTGAAATGTCAGTCAGGCACTCTGCCTCCACCACCTTTCGCAGAGCTAAACATCTCTTTATGTCAGAACAAATTGGGCAATCCTCAAATCTTTTTTCCTCTCCCCTGACTTCAATGCGGCGCCGATGAAATGGCTGGAGCGCGGGAGGAGAGCGGGAGGGAGCGCGTACAGACAGTTCACTTCAGTTCACATGAAAGCGCCCTGACACGCTACAAGGCTGAATACTGATATTGGCAACTCTTACAATCTTATCAGAGAGGCAGGAGCAGCAGCAGCCGCCGTGCTGCAGACCTTCCCCCTTTCCAATTACACCGGGTGGCTGTTCCTTTCCCAAGCATCCCGCAATGTCCTTTGAAAGTAAACTCCTGGGCTTGATCAAAGGCTGCAAAAGCAAACACGGTGTTTCTGTATTTATGAACATATTTACTTCTGTCATCTTTTTCTTGTTTTCACTCCTACCTTCCCTCGCTAGTCCATTAAGGAAGTCTAATTTTAACCAACATCTAGCAGTGCTCAAACGCAGACTGGTGAGTAACCACAATCTTATTTTAAATTATTTGGTTTCACTTACAAAATTCTGTACAGGGTATTTGGTTGGGTTTTTTGACTAAAAAGCATTCACAGAAGTTTTTTTTGCAGGAGAACATCAATACAGAAACCTATCCACTGACTTCTGTGAATGTTAGAGAGGTCTTAACAGAGACCGTGAATTAATGTGATTGATTTTTTAAAAATTTGATTCAGCACATGAAAACATTGCTTTAAAAATAATGAGCCAATTTTCATTCTTGGAAAAAAAAAAGCATATAAAAGCAGAAAACTTAACCCAGCCAAGACATGAAGAACTCTGTGAAACTGTCTCCAAGAGCATAAAGATTAAGCTGCTAACTCCACACTTACAGTATAAAGATTCTGAACAATAAAATTTCTTCTGAAGTTCCTGTCTCAGCACACCCCAAACAACAGACACACCCCAAAAATCCCTCCTCTGACAAATGAACTCACGGTTTTAAACAGAGGAAAGTGAATATTCAATCAGAAAACATAAATAATTGGCCACTGCCATGCCTGGCCACCTACTCTTTAGACCAGAGGTTTATTGTAAGCATGATAATTTGTACAGAATGATCCATTTCTAAGACTTAATTATGGATATTTTCTAAAAGCTGCCTAACATTTCTTGTATTAATTGATTATAGTTAAAGATCAGGTGCATTTCATTACCATTTTAAGCTTCTGTTTATGATATTCAGGCAAGTAAATGCCTGTGTGTATGGAAGAGACATTACCAGACCATTTACTGCCCATTACCACCAAGAAAAGAAGCCCATACTGGAACAAACTGTGCAGCATTTCTGGCATTTGTTAAAAGAAGAAAGCTTTATAAGAAAAAAGAAATACCACTGATTTTTACAGGTGTTTAATAAAGATAAGCTGAAAAAAGGGTTCCTATTTTAAGCTTGGTGATAGCTAAAAAAGCATTCAAATATGTTCAAAAGCAATCTGAAGTCTCCTAAAAATGGGTGTTTAAAAGTATTCAAGAAAACAGTAAAAATGCAAATATTTGTCACATTATTGTAGGATATGGGACAAAAATACTCATAAATTCAAAGAACCCTGCTGAGGCAAACCGCATTTCATTTAAATATGACATTATTTGGGAGTCATTAAAACAAAAATAATGTTTATCGGTTGCCTTGTAAAGGTTACTGTGAGGAAACAGCCAAAGTTTGCCCGCACTCGAATGAGTGGTGAAAGGGACTGTGAGCATAACACCCTTAATTTCAATTGTTGTAGTTGTGCTGTGGGAAATAAAAAGACTTGATGTAATTGATGTTGCACTACTATAGAAATACTACAGTAAAAATAATGAGGATGTATCAGTATTTTCAAGACTCTTGGTCTGATATTCTAATGTACTTCATACACATTACAATGAGACAAACTAAAAAAAGAAAAAATAAAAAGGATGCCAATAGTGACTGCTGACTTTTGACTCAGAAATGTGTTAAATCTCAAGAAGAAAGTATACAATGCCTTGTGATTGCTACAAAATACATTCAACAGCTGTCATCCCTCTATTCAAAGATCTTTCCTGATTTTTTTATTAACAAACCCACGTAACAGGACACTTAGGCTGCACAAAACTAGGCTAATATGTTGGGTTTAATATTAAGAGCCTAAATCTCATTATTAAAAGCATCCAACCTCGCTGAAGAGAGATGGCTTCTAGCTACAGCAATGAAGAGCATTCTGCAACCCAAGTTAAAAAAACTTCTGTTTGCATGGCATGCACAAGTCTGTCTATACTCCTAAAAAACATAGTGAAATAATGCTAAAAGACCTCCAAAGCCCTAGAGTTGCTATTTTGAACCTTAAACCATTCCCCGCAGTCATTCTGAACCAATAATTGCTGGTTATTTGTACATGGAAATCAAGATGTAGATGCATGCAGATCCCTTGATTATGCAGACATTTAGTCAGTGGCTTTACTACTGTGAGTAGTTTTTGGTGAAGCAATCAAATTAAGCATCCCATTAAATATCTGATGTAGGTAAATCAGGTCTTAAAATTTGATCCATCTTGCATTCCTCCATCTCTTAGATTTGATTGTATTTGCGAAAATCAATCATGCACTTGCCTTAGCCCTGCCTTAATTCTGTCAACGAATTTAAACGCATCACATACAGCACTTTTATGTGGTTTAAATTCAGCTACGAAGACCCATTAGGGTTTGGAGTTAAAATAATTTTGCACTGCACCCCGCTAAACAGTGGCTTGCCTCGACTGCCCAAGAACTGGTCTCAGTTCCAGCCCATTTTGTGTGTTTCCTCCCAGTATGTCGTGAGCCACGCGGTCGGAGGGGACAGGGAGAAGGGCTGGGATGTTACACTGCCCCTTACACCTGCTCACACGCTGTAGTTAAACACGTGCTTCTTCACAACGCCCTGCAACAGCCTACACCTAACACAGCTTCCTGAAGCTATTCAAAGTGGACACACAATAACTGCAAGCAGAATTTGGCTCATTGTCTCCACAGATTTGTGCTAATATACCAGTGTCTCAAGACATCGCTTCATTTTCATAACAAGGAGGAGATTTAATTTCTGCGGATTTCTATAAAAAGCAATTTGGAAACTTCTCAACAATGATATTGCTTCCCATAAATGCCAAATTGGTAAAAACATCGTAAGAGGAAAACACAGCACACTGACAATATCATTTTTTCTAACTTAAGTACCAGCATTATTCAAAGACATTATACTGCTAAGTATCCAAATAATTCATTCATTTTAAGGATTGAAAGCATAATATTATTTTGTTAAATTAAGCTCTCGCTTTCCCAAATCCCTCTTTTCCACTTAAACTGAGGAAATAAAGGCAACTGAAAACACATCTGCATGCAAGGCTTTTCTTTTCAGTTTTCAGGGGTTGTTCTGGTCTGGTTGGAGCATGCACTTCCCTTTTTGCTGATTACCAAAACCCAAAAGTAACTGCAATAATAATTGTAAATCCCTGCTTTGGATGATAAAATGAGCTTTAAGTATCATCATCTCATTCCCACCTTCCACTAGGTGGAATTTTGCCACCAAACTAGGGATTTTCCCACCTTCCACTCCCAGGAAGGAGGAGGCCGGTGAGGGAAACTATCATTTACCTCCAACTTACTGGTACTGCTGTAATACAGTCTCTCCAACTAAAAAGGAATTGTAACAACTGAAAGTGACTGTTTAAAACTATATCAAAGATCAAAATTTCTGACTATGGTAGCTTGAGGTGGGGGGCAGAGGGCAGATAGCCCGGGTTTAAGCATAACCTATTAATTGATGAACATCAGGACTTTGTGGTCATTTAACACTCCCTATAAATGAAGACTTGATAACAGCTATTGATCTCAGTTTTCCTGGAAGAGGATCCCTGGGCTCAGCAGTGAGCAGTTTTGCTTCTCTTAGTTCATAAATACAAGAATAGGGCTATTGCTCAAATGCCACCCTAACTGCTGAAAATGAAATAAAAGTAAATTTCACTGAAGTGTGGAAAGCAATACAGGCGTATTTCCACAGGGTTTTTTTGAGTAGATAGCTCAAGGTTAATATAATCTTAAATTTCCTTATGGGAAACACAGAATTGCCACAGCTGACCCCTGCTATCATTTGAAAATATTTTCTTCATGAAAGCCTCCTCAAACCATAGAAGTATATAAGTTACTGTTCTTACTTATTTATTGATCTTCCTTGTGCTACCATGGAACTGGAATACCTCTGAACATTAATGAATTCAGCTTAACAACACATAAAATGGGACTATGAGCATTTCTGCTGCCCAGGCAAGAAGCTGAGCCAGGGAATAGGAAATATTGGGCTGTTGTACCTGCAACACAACTGTGTCACAAGAAGCAGCTGGAAATGGCCATTGTCTCTCCTGTCTGATTCTTTTGTCATCCAAGGTTTTTCCCCACTTTCCTTCTTTCTAGCTATTTCTCCCTAAAACTCTGCTACAGGCTCATCAAAACAATAACTGATTTCTAAAACTTTCTGTGGAAAAGCATAGAAGCCAGAAGCACCTCCATCACTGAAAATACATTATCACAGGATTTAAACAGAGAAAATTAATTCCCTCCCTCTTTCCACCTTCCCTTCCCCAAAACGAGAAAAATGATCTCTCCATCTCCAGACCCCTAGGTCAGATTAAACCCAGATGTCGAAGGAGAGACCTAGAAAGAGGTGCACATCCCTTCCAATGAGGATTTAAGGAGAAGCTGCATGAGTAGATGAACTGCTGAACTCAGTCCTCTGTCTTAAAAATACATTTCATTGGGATTGTTAATGCACGATATAAGTACCCAAAAGATGCAACAGAATTCTGAAATATGAATTAAGGACATATTGCCATCTCCAGCAAAATAATAAAAGTAGAGAGATTAAGAGGCAAGCATATCTTTTAGAATTGTAGAATAGGTTTATAGGTCTTCTAATAACAACTTTTACTCAAACCTTACATAAATAGGCTTATACGATACAAATATTATGTGGGCTATGTGGAAACTACAAGGTCCCTAATCATGTTTAGGGATTACTTGACAGAACAGAGACATTTCATTCCTATTGGACCTAGGGATTACAGCAAAGAAACATCTAATATTCCATTTTTTAATTTCATGCATTTTTTATTTACTTTTAATGATGCTGTATATATTCATCATCCTGAAATATTAAAACAGTATGAAAAAAGTAATAAATTGGTGGAAAATTTAGGGAATGGGAATGCAACAGCACGCAAATCATACACTATCAAGTGCTTGATACACATTTAAAATTACTGTCTAGTACAGCAAAGCCAAATTCCTGGCAGATTTCTGAAGCGCAAAGTCACAATAAGAAGATCAGCAGAACAGACTGAAATAATAGAATATTCATCCCCCTAATCCATATGCAATTCTTTAGGGCTTTTTTTTAACAATGCATATGAGGTCTGACTGTATTCAGGATTTACATAAGTTGTCTCTCTCTCTCTCTCTCACACACACACACTCTCTGTATTTTTGTAAAAAAAAAGTATATACAGTTATCATTTCTGCTCTACTGCACCTACACTGACAAGGTTAGCACATCTCCTCACACCTCAGATGAAACAATAGCATTTTAAACAACAAAAGCGTTAAAAGAAATACATTTATTCATACCATCGAAACCTCCTGCAACAGCTGTGTCGAAAGAAAGGGGTCCAGTTGCCTGGAAAAGGGAATTTTTTTTGTGTTTAATATCTTTAACTCTTTCCTACGCGATTCTGAATAATTACCGTTAATTTAAAGCAGTATCACAAGTAGTTACTGGCAATAAAATTTTGAGATCAGTATTAACTCTTTGAGATCATGCCTTTCTCTCTAGACAGATGTAATTTTAGATCTGGTATGGTATAAAGGGACAGAGACCTAGAGACAAGCAAATCATCACTCAAAAGACATGCTGATGATAAGGACGGTACATGTACGAAATGTGCTTGAGGACGGGAGATGGGGAGGTGGAGTATAAAACTTCCACTGCCATGCTTGAGATTACCAAATTACTTTCAACCAGTGCAAAGGCACAACTGAGCTACAGATGTTCCTCCAAACAGGGGTATGAAGAAATTCATCCTCTATCGTACACACGTGCAAAGCCTGATCCTTAGATCAAGCAGCTTTTGCACAGGCTTAACTCTCTGATTAGGCTGCGAAATATCAACACCACAGATTCATCTTATTAGTGATACAAAATGAAGGTATAAAATGAATGTACCCAAACATAAGACATTTGCACCAGTAACGTTATGTGTGGACTTGCTAAATAAAGGCGCCCACATGTGATAATTATGATGGCCACATGCAGAAAGCAGCTTTCACAACCATCACGACAGTCCTTGTCACAACTCTGTTAGTGAGGCGAAGGAGCACTAGGACAGGTGATGGTACATGAAAAGCCATCTGGTGAGTGAGAAAGAGGAGCCACATCCTGTGGAAACGTGAATACCCAAATGTAGCCACAGGCTATTTGCAGTAACAGGTCTCATGAGAAATGGCCTGGGGTGTAGATTGCTGCCGAGCATTTACCAGCACTTTGGGTTCCTACCTGGTGTGGGACATGCTGGTCCAACCCCCTTGAAATGGTGCTCGTGTATTATTAGCCAGACTGTGATATCAGTTGACATTGCTATTCACATTGCAAGGTTACTTTTAATTCAATACAGGCTAAACAAGCAATGTAAAAACATATTTAATGAAAGATTTTCTTTTTGCTATGGAACCTGCTTACCTGACCTTGCTATGACACTCATCTACACCGACACAGAGTCCAAACTTACTCGTGCTTATTGTTTACAGGTATCTAATTATTACTGATAGACTGAGGGGAAGAATAACCCAAAACCCTAAGCATACTGAAATCAGCAGAAGTGGTCCCACAACAGGGCTAGAATACATCCATCCTGTGTGTGTTTTGCAGGCACTTAAGCAAAAGAATAACCACTCTCAGAAATTATTTGATCTGTACTAGTGAGAAAAGTGTGAAGTTGTACAAGGAAATAAAAGACAAATGAACATAAAGCTTCTGCTAGAAAATATGACCAGGATCTCTGTCAACCGAACAGGATCTAATAACGCACACTGAACTTAGGAGAGAAAGCCTGACAGACGCCCTGCAGAGCTGCACTGGACCGAATCTGAAAGGCACAGGTGGCAGCAGCTTTGATGCAAATGTACCACACTTTTAAAAGACAGGGCAATTAAGCAAAAGTACAAAGCACCATCTCATTTTGGGAGGAGAGCAAAAAAAGGCCTCAGAAGGAAGATGGGATTTATTGAAGAGGCATACAGATCACCCAGTGAAAATAAGGGTATGCCTGAAATACATCAGTGGTACTCTCCCTTTTGCCATCCTTTATTTTACAGGGCATAACAGAGATCTATATGAGTCTCTATTTTAGTGAAGACAACAACAGTTTGTGACAGTGAAGGCTAGTAAAGAGCAGCAAAGCTTTTGCCCAAATTCTATACTTTGTTCCAAAGCAGAGAGCTATTAAATCTTTTCTGCAAGTGTTTGTAAATACAGTAAACACTTTTTAATGTGCACAAAGAATATTTTGTTTCCTTGTACAGATTCAGAGAAGTTGATCAGCCACATTCTTTAGAAAGCTTTTAAGCAAGCAATGCAAGACATATATTTGGAATACGAAAGTTTAATCCTACTCATTAAAACATGACAAACTTATAATTAATTGAGAATGGAGTCAATAATGAGAGCATCCTTCAATGTAATGATGTTGGTACTATCAGCTTGTAATAAGGGAATACGCTGTAGAAAGTGAAGTATAATATCAAAAAATTACAAGTCAGTTTAAAAAAAGAACAGGCTGAAAGTTTTGCCTTGGGTAGAATCTTTTAAACACTAATTTCAAATCCTCAAAACTTACATTTTCCCAGTCTTCAAATAAGATAATACATTATGTTGTTTTCCTGTGATGAGGAATAATTCAAGGTCTTACACTGTCTGATTAATCTCTCAACCAATATTTAGAAAAGGTTTCTCTTCGAGCTAATCAAACTTGACAAAAGCAATCTTCAAACTACGCCACATTCACTGATTTGTAAGATGTCTCAAACTTGTGTTTTATTAAATGCAGTTTAAATTAGCAACAGCTCTAAATTCACCTGCTTATGACACCCCTGAATCTCGCCAACAGTACATAAGGTAGGTAAAAGACTGCACATACAGATTAAAATTACTAGGACAAGCTGCTTTTTTTTCTTTTTTTTTTAATAAAGGATGCAGTTTTAGTTTTAAGATAGCACTCAGCTACATCCCTGTTGCCCACACTACATTGCATTTTGGGGAATAGCTGTCAATGGCATTCAGTTTACTTTCTCTGGAGATAACTGCCCTGATCTTACTGGATAAGGTCTCCCCAGCGATCTTTCCAAATAATGCTTATTTCTTTACCCACAGAAAAAGGCTAACTTTCAATACACAGTCTTATGACATTCTTAGGCTTTCAGTATCGAACAGTATCATCAGGTTAAAGGACATCACTCCAGAAGAGCAATGCTATGATGAGAACAACTAGTAAGGAAGCACTACAACCCTACCTGGTAGGGATCACTGAGAGGAAGCACATAAATACCATCCAAGCCTTCACCTTCACTAACAGTGTTGGTAGCTTCCTTTCTTTCTGTGAGTGGCCATATGTGTGCCAACAGGATTTTCCCATGGTTTGAGAATGTGTTCAAATCTGGTTGCCTGACTCCGAGCACTAAAAGAGATTCCTGAGATAGCATAGCTGAGCAGAAGGGGAAAAATCTGTGGGAGAGTTTAAGTATTAATTCCCTACTGCAAATGTTCCAAGAGGAAATCAGGCCTCCAGCTTATTCTTCCTCTCAAGTCACACTTAAGTTCTGGATAAGTAAGTTTCTGAGCTACTGACTCCCATCTATTTCCTCCTTCTCGGTTGTGTGCAACCGAGAAACTGCATTTCTGGCAACGTCCATGATAAAAGAACACAATGCTCCATTAACAAAGCCTCACATGTGTTAGAAATTGTGAGTGCAAATCTTTTTGGGTCTCAAGGAAGGATATTCAAACATTGGGTAACGCACTCTGACTGGGAAGACTATCAATAGAGTTTCTCAATTTGTTTATATAAATGGGCCAACGCTTTTAAAAGCACTTCAGAGCACTTAACTAAAGCAAACAAGCACTTGAACTTTAAATATCTAGCAAGAGAAGTCATTGACAAGTATGACTTGACTTAGTAAATTCTCATATCTTTGCAACCTTTCATTCATTCAGTCTCTTCACGAAAAGAAGCACCAGGTTCTCATCTCATCTTCAGCTCCGCTGTAAGATAGAGAATAAGTGGGGTGAGGAACTGCCCAGGCCCCTTTTAGTTCTTTTTGTTAAAGCAAGCAGCTTTGCTGCTTCCTATACAAGGATCCTGGGTCCATAGGAGTCTTTAAAAAGCAGCTTCTGATTTTGAAAACTTATTCTCTCTCTTATTTGGCCCTTAAAGTAGGATTACTCCATCTTGGAAACCTCGTTTGCCCTGATATCCATGGTAGCTAAGCCTTGATTTGGGAATACAACACTTACTAAACACCATCCTATTAATTCCCAAAAAGCTCTGGGAATAACTTTCTGTACTCAGGACTAGGGTGCCTTTGGTAAGTGGTCTCATCATGGTGCCAGTGTCATATGCATTTTTTACGTCTTCATATTTATAACACACCCGTCCCTAGCTACTGCACTATACATAACCACATCAGTCACTTCCTGACCAAATCAGTGTGATCTGATCCACATGCACTTCTCTGCTGATAAACCAGCACTCAAATGAGTAAGACAAAAGATTATTCTGGAGTTTTGGACGGTTTGGGGGTTTTTTTAAACTGATGTCTAGCTCAAGTACTAAGTTGGCCCCAAGAAACAAGAAGGTGGTGTTCAAAACAAGTCTCTCTGATCAGCAGAAGGTAAATCTCATTCCCTAAAATCCTGCAACATATCTTGATTTTTATTTCTCTCTGAATGTGTGCTGCACACAGCCTGCATAATGTGGCAGAAAAGAGGTGGCAGAATAAACCTTTACTTTAACCTGGCCATTATCACTTTAGAAAAAGGAAATAAAGTATTTTTAAGCTATATTCTGGTGCTCAATGGCCACACTGGGATTTTAGTTTACTGGTTTTAGGCTACATGCAGCACGTTCTGGAACTGGCTGCTTGGGATTTGTACTGATTAGTCTGGTAACGAACATTCTCAAACCACTATTTTGGGTAGAAAAAACCCCCACAGTTGATGCAGCTGAAAATACGAACCACTCAGTGCGAAAGCCTCAGACTATGCACAGTTACTAAAAGAAATAGCTTTGAAAACTCTTTGAAATACCATGCAAGTCATAATTGGGTTTTAATGTATAAAACGGCTCAGTAATTTAAATGTTTGGAAAAGAAAACAGTCTTTCCTAGAGTTTATGAAGCGATAAGTCTATTTCTTAGAATGATTAACTATGCAACCTTATTTTGAACACGAGCATCTCCTAGCATATGCTCTCCACAGCTGACACCATGAGAGCACACAGTTTTACCAAATTAATATTCCAGGACCCAATTCTGATACCAAACTCCCATTCCTCACCTCCCTGCCTTGCGTAAGAGCCTTGTTTTTTACAGAAGTAGTTTTAGTTCCCGTTCTTAAACAAGTGAAATCAGGATTCAGCTCTGCTCCTCATGCATTTGGGTCTACTGAATGACAAATTAGATTTGTATGTACAGGATGCATATCGTGACATTTCCACTAGAAACTAAAAAAACAAACAAACAAAAAAAACACCAACCCAAAAACAACAACAAAAAAAAACAAACAAAAAACCCCACACCAAAAAAAACCCACAAAAAACCACAAAACCCCTCCCCAAACCAAAAAATAAACAAAAACAAACAAAAAACCCCCCAAAAAACAAAAAAAAAAACCCATACCAAAACCCCAAACCCAGAAAATGAATGACATTCAAGGATAATACAATACCCATTCACTTACAGAAAATTTTAGTAGCAAATGCATATTAGAAAAACAGATGAAGCACAGCCAGGACAGCATAAAGAATGCTTTTGGGGAAGAATGCCCCAAATAATGTTCCATTGTAGAACAGTGATAAACCAACATTATGACAAAAGAAAACGCAATTCAGTTTTGAACACACTGCAAATAAGCTACAAGACCTAATAATTTAGAAAGTCCTTAAAGAGCCCATGGCTTTGGTAGAAATTAATTAAATGGTGAGGTGAAATTAAAGAATAGAAGAATAAACTTAGACAAGTTGACCTGAGAGAGAAAAAGAGACAAAAGCAGTGAAAAGAAACAGACCCTTGGAAAGTACTACTTCATTCTAATAATAGATTCATCAACAGGATATCTGTATGCACTAACACCTAATTTGAGAATCCTGAATTCTGATCCTGATTTCCCGAGATGGCAACTACAATATTAAAAAAAAAAAACAAACCAACTTAAATTGCTCATTACTAGAAATAGATTGATTTGCATGAGAAAAACGCAGAGTTAAGATTCCCATTTCATTTACAAATATTAAGATCCTAAAATAAAATCCCAAAGTAAGTCCTAACTCCCAGGCTAACACTTCCCTCCTGTTGGTGACAGCATCATTGCCCCTGGGACCTGGGAAATGCCATATATGGTGGCCACAGGGAATAGGATGTTTGTGTGAGCCCAGAAAACCTGAACAAGGGCTCAGGAGATGAGCGTGAGAACTTGCAATTCTGTCTAGTATCCAAAGACAAACAGAGAAACATCCAAGTGGGAAGCACTATCAACAGCAGAAGGCCTGACTCTACTCATGCCCATCTGAGCAAAAGCTGTGCCCATGTTCAACTTTTCTGTATCTCAGTAGCTTTCCTACCTCCAGCAAAACTTGCTGGTGCACATGGCCAGCTACTTTGTTTATTTTCAAGTATGTAAATGTAAAACTGATTTAAGACAGATGAGTTTACCCTGGTGCAGAAGCCAATTGCAGAGTAATACAATGTGGTACATGCTGGGCACTAGATGGTGGCTGATATCCTGCAGTCAGCACATTTTAAAGTGCTTAGTGGTTTTAGGTTTTAAATTGCTTACCAAATACTAACTTTAGTTATATTTGAGTTGGGTTTTTTGAGGGGATGGGGGGAGAGTGAGGGTGTGGACGGTATTAAATTTAACAGAAACAAATCACCAAGGTATCAGAAAAACAGCAGTTAGTTTACCTGCTGCTCTAGAGGATAGCTCGAGAACATAAATTTTAGTTTTCCCATACCTACAGCTCTAAGCTAAACATTAGGTTGTCTGAATTGTCTTCATCCCCTGAACACTACATGTGAGAACTCTTATTTTTGTGTTCTAGCACTTCAGGCAGAGTTGCTTATATAGTTAAGAGCCACCTTAATGTTCCTCAAAACTATACTGAACTATGAGATAACCCTTTGTTTTGAAGGTAAGAGCTGGTCAACTTTTAGGTCCTTCAGTCACTAACCCCCCTCTCATCCATAAGCATCTAACACGTTTCCCTTTTGAACTAACTGAACATCTACAGCAGCCAAAGCACTTTTTTGTTTTTTTAAACATCGCTAAAACGCTGTCTTTGGTGACCCTGGACTCTATGAAAGTTCAAGAGCAGGACCAAAATTTGAAAGGTTGGTTGAAAGATTAAGCCTGAGCCCTTGCTGCACCTGAAGTGACACACTTCAGGAGGCAAACACCCCTCCCACTGCTGGCTGCGGTGTCCCACCCCCCGTGAGCTCCGGCGTGCTCGTGCCACCAGACAAATCGCAGAGGAGAGGGAGCAAACCCCCTTCATGGACTCACCATCCTTTTCTAGTCACATTCACTACGCATTGCATTAGAAAATCGTAACGGTGTTAAAATATTTTGGCAGGATTTGTTATGGCCAGATCACTCACTTCCTTTGGGACACACAAAGCCTCCTCTGGCAATGAAACAGCCCAAATGTCAGCAAATCCTATAGAACAGAAAAGGGTCTGTCAATGTAAAGCCTAAATGAATCTCCAGTTAAGCAAAACAAAACAAAACTGTATAACATAAAATTCACATACAGAAAAACGAAACAACCTAGAAATGTTCACTTTTTATTAAGGTTTCTTTTTTTTTTTCCCCCACCCTCCAGAAACTTTTGAACAGCATTACAATGAATTCATCACAAGGTGCTATTAGAGCACAGCTCCCTCCAAGTGTTACCAATTCACGGACAGATTAGAGGGCACATTAATAACATAGTTAATATGAAGTGTTTAGAGCCTTTACGTCGGTGACAAATACGACTCAGCCAAATTTCCTGACCATTGAGGCCACGGAGGAACAATTTGGTAGATTTCATCAACAGTTCTAATTATGTTCCTGTCAAGTCGAGAACAAAGTAATCCATAACTGGGGGGCTGCTCGGAGACAGTGCCACGTGAGAGTAATTTATGCCCAGGGCCCTCGCTGTAGTTAGTGTGCACAACGCTTGACTAACAAGTGGGTTCAAAAAAAGGAATTTATTAGGGAAAACACAGCCCTCCAGCTCCGAGCAGCTCATCAGGTGCAGGCTTAGCAGGAGTTATGAGGCAAAGTCTTCTTGTTTATAAAAGCATCTAAAGTCCACACTGGCCTCAGCGGGTTTTAAATCATGGGATTTTAGCCCAAGGCTTCTGCTGGAGCTAGGTAAGCCCGCTGCCAAGGCCAGGGTGCAACCCAGCCCCTTTTAAAATCATCTCAATCCTTGGGACAGTGGCAGCACCACTCAGAGGCCGAGTGGTACCACTGCCCTTTTGCAATCCTATAAATAACATGCTAATGAAAGATGCAAAGGGATTACTAACAACAGTAAACTAAAATGTCACGATACACGACATGTTTCTTACCACAGCCCAACTGGGAAACAGGCTGAGAAAGGGAAGGGGAGGGGAGGAAGGTAAATGGGGGAGAAGCTGTCATGTAATTTTGAGTCATTTTCCACTGTGATCTATATTGGGATACGGCTTCTATCCTTTCAAACAGGATCATTTTATACATGACACTCCTGCTGCATTTCACAAAAAGGCAAGAATGTCTCCCTAGCGCTCAAAGTGCAAAGCCTGGCAGCGGTCATTCAGGATCAGTTACTTGCATTTGCACTGAGATGTTAGAGAAAGTAAAATGATGCATTCCAAACGTATTTAAGAACAGTGTCTGTAAACAGAGGGTAAAATAACATTCGCAAAAAATTAGGTTCATGTGAGAAACACAAAACACTTCATGGGTTTTAAAGCAGAGTTTTCTGAAGGCAGATTCTGTGAGCATACACTACTGGAGCAGTTTTAGGTTTTTATTTACCAAGACAAAACCCACAGCATTTGCTGGACCAAACACCAGCTCAGATAAAGGGAGTGGTCAAACCAAGGACCCATTTCAGATTGATTTTCCATGCGGCCCCAGAAAGGCTGACTTCTTCACCCACATTTCCCACTGCTAGAATGCGTACAGGGATGCAGATTTGTACCCATATGGCATACCTTGCCAATGGATTTTTTACTATAAAAATGTCATTGGCTTCCTTAAACTATTGGTTTTATCTACATTTTAAATTACTAGCTGACCACAGGCACAGAGGAAATGCAGAGCACAGTTGGGGAGCACTACATCAAAAACCTGAGCTTCTCCTTTCACAGTCTACTAAAGTTTCTTACCCAGATTTGCTTGAACCTGTAAATTCTCTGACATCAAGTCTAGGGACTTTCCCAGCACCTACTGAGTGGGACAGGATTAGTCTCATGTAACTGAAGCTTCACAGATTTATGATAACTTGCTTCCAACTCCCAAAGGATGAAAAAAAAATACAGAGGTGGCTTTGCAAGAAGGCAAAGAGGAAAGGGAAGGACGCAGTCCCATTCTGCAGATGTGAAAAGAGAAACATCTCTGCAAGTCAGTAATTCAGAAGCCAAGCAATGCCTGGATGTTCTAATTCCCAGACTCGTGATTCAGTCACAAGACATGTTTCCTTTCCTGGTGAAATGTCATGCTGCTGCATGCTTCTGTTACAGAACACATCCTAACCAAGTGTAGCAAAAGCATGATGATCCCATTAAGTATCCAACATCTAATACCTTGTGAAAACTAATTTAGTGCTTTATCAAATCTCTAGTTTGTATGTAGAGCATAAACTGGCTACATTTGCTAATAGGGCAGATTGACCCACCCCATATATTATCAAACCACATCAAAGCCTGCTGGAGGACGTAGCCTTAGCTACTTATTATCCCTTGCATTAACTCTCTTACTAGCTACTCAACCAATATATTCTCCTGTAATACATCTGTCACCATTTTGCAGGGAAATCAGCAATTCTGAACAGTGCAGCAGTTAGATAACGGGACTAAACCCATCATGCTCGCCTGGCTTTCCAACCTACGGCTAATTGGCATGGACAGAAGCCCTTAGAGCTGGCCTTGCACAAGAGCACACCACTGCTGGGCCCCAGAGATTCAGCCTCGTAGTTAGATTTGTATTTTTAGAGCTTGAGTCATTCACATGATTTCTCCACGATTTATTACATGCAAGAGAAATCAAGTTGGATGCCAACACCTTCAAATTTACAAGATTTTTTTTTTTCTTCCTTTTGGCAGAAAAAGGTCATATTTTGCAAGAGAACACGTGGCTTAGTAAACAGGAAAAAAATGCTAGAATATTTGTAATAATAATGTTAGCAATATTAGATACAATGAGAACATCTTTCTTGGCTTGGATGCTATGCAATTGTATTCCCACGTGTTTATTTAGGGTCTTACTTGTGACACTGTATAATGAATTATATATCTGAAGCCACGTTTCTAACTGTCTGGGAACTTGCATATACGGCTAACAGAAGGTCTGGTTGGTTGTTTTGTTTTAAAATAACAATTGATAGTATTTTCTGATAGATAATGTTTGTCTTTGGACTTGGAAATCCTGAGCCATTATACATGGGTCTCGTACTGACCTTTCTGACCATTTGACTACCTATCATCACTGGAACCCAGGAGTTAGTGGTGGAATATGAAAAATAAACTAAAACAACAGAATACTCCCTCTTCAAACAGAAATCCACTCAATAGAAATATAAGATTCTTTCACTTAGCATATGTGACTGTATGTAGTTCTGAAATATAATTATATCCATCATACAACCCTAGTGGTTCACATTTAATCCTACATTTATTTTCTCTTTGTACGGCTTCTCAAGCACTGTTATCTTCTTTTCCCTCATAACTTCTGGCCCCTCATGTCTTTAAACACTAATGTAAACAAGTAAAAGGCATTTAGGGGGGCATGTGAGGGTATTATTAGGAGGTTTATACAGTTTCTTGGTGATCCCTGATCCCATTGTTGATGGATCATTTTTAATCCAGAGAATATTAAAAACTGCTTACAGCCCAGCTGTGGTTTAGTATCACCAACAAAGGCAGGCCAATACAGTAGTTCTTCTACAGAGTAAAACTTCTAACAAGGAAACTTTTAGCCAGGGGAATAAATTAGATAACAACAACAACAACAAAAAGGCGAGCAGTGAGTTAAAACAACACAATTCTATGTTACTGAATAGAACTGCAAGTCTTTGGAGCTTTATCCCCCTCCCTTCCTTTCCCTCTATATTTTTCTTCTTCTGTTTTTATGTTGAAATCACAGGAACTACGCAGCCTAGCAAGGCTGTAATCACTCAGCGGGAACCTGGCACAAGCACAATGCAACCACCAGCCAGGCAGCAGGAAACTGAAGGAAATCTCTCTCTCCCTCCCCCCCAGGTTTCTTAAAAGGGGCTCGGCGTGAATGAATCTTCCCGGTAGCCACCAACAATTTCTTATTCCTTCCGAGCAATCATCAATTTCAGCATCAAGTGGTTTAGTGGCTCTACAACTGGTAGTGGCAGCGGAGTAAGCCCAGCATGCAAACGTTTTGGCTAATTTAAAACCCTTGTGCTGCCGAATCAAACATGACAAGACAACAGTAAAAAGAGAGGCTATTATCCCAAATGAGAGTCGGCGGATGGCTGAAATTGGCTTGAGTGGCAGAGACAAAAGAGGTGGAAGAAGCAGGGACAACCAGGCATGATAATAGCAGATACCGTGTGCACTTTCTCCCCCACTCCCAGTGCATTCACATGTATCCCACCTGGAGGAAAAAAAGAAATATTTTCTAGTTTCATGGCCAGGCAGAAAAAATACACTCAAGAAGATGTAAAATAAATTATGACCTGGTAAAGCATCTGCCCCATGGATATGGGGAAATGTAACTTATGAGACATCACCCTTTCAATAGAAACCCTAACACTCTGAAGACAAAACCTGTCATTTCCTACCTGAATTCATGTCCTGCTGCCCCAAGTTCATTCCCAAGTTGAGAAGCAACTGAGTTAGGACAGAATAACTTCAAAATGAGAATAATCTGCGGTGTGGCTACTGGTGAATAGCTGCTACACACCACGAGCTCACGAAGAGCCCAGATCTCAAAGAGCTGCTGGGGAGGAAATGTGGAGGGCAGAGGAATTAATTTTGCAAGGCAATTGGGAGACCACAAGCGTTCTCACGATGTTGAGAGCCATGAACCCTGGTGATGGCTTGCAGCTCACAGAATGATGACCTGTGGGATCACTGGAGAGCAAGCAAGTTGTCTTTTGCAAGATTAACAATTTAAAAGTGCTGAAATTAATTTTGTTTAATAGCTGTGGGTGCAGACTCCTTACAAAGTAGGTTGCAAGGTCAGCAAGCCTCCTAAAGCCTTTTAAAATGCAGCTTTTTATAGGGACAGTAGATTTAGGGTGGCTTAGGGCTTAAAGATCTAAAAAGCAAAAGAAGGCTAAGAGGTCATTTCCTACCACTTCCAAACCTTGGGTGAAGACATGTTCTCTGTTTCACTTCTCACTCTGTGACATACACTTATTGGTATATTCAAAGCTACTTGAGGCAGTATGGGTTTCTTACGGTAGGAAAAGTGAAAAAAGACATTAAAATCAACCATAAGAACCTGATTAACCCATACATAGCAGGCTCATCAGACTCATACTGGAACATGCCCACCTGTGTTGCAAAAAAGCAGTGGGAGACAGGAAAATAAATCTGGGAGACAAGAAAATAAATCTAGGAGACTGAGAGACTGGGAGGGGAAAGACAAGGGCAGGGGGAGTGCTCACACCCTCGCCATCATTCAGAAGTAGTTCACCTGTGATTCGCATCTGCCTCCTTACACGAGATCATTACACTCTAAATTACTGTACTGTACAGAATGTTTCAAGGAACAGCTGGGCTCAACACTAAAACCAAAACCAACCATTTAGAAGGGACGTGCTCAGCTTCACACCCTAGTACATGCGAGCTATTGCTCACAACACAGCAGAATCTGCTGATTAGTGCTCCCTTCTAGGACATTTTTCTCCTACATTTTTACCACAGCATCCAACTAACCGCACAGGTAAAGTTCATAGTGTGTGCCAGCTGGGAAATAGAAACAGAGAATGAGTTTTGCACCACTGTCTAAGATGGTCTAAATTTGCTGAAAATAAGCAACATTGCCTCGAAAAATACTTGCATTTCGTGCAGTTGGACCTGTGTGAAAAGTGGACTCATGAATTTAAACAGAAGTCCAATCCCCCAAAAAGCATGCATCCCGACGCAAAGAAATATTCCTTATGTATAGAAACCCACTTGGTCTCACAAACATTCAGGGAACCAAGAACTCCAGGTTCTCAGACATGATCACAATGGGTACAGCATGCAGATTTGTTTCATCCTGCCCATTTCTTTTAATCTTTTTCCCCATAACATGAAGGAAACACGTGGCTTAGTTTTCAAAGAAAAACCAAAACCAGTAACGTGCCAAGCATCAGGCATGCCAGCTGCTCATAGGTAGCCCACCCTGGGACAGGAAAGTGTCACCCAACAGAGAAACCTGTGTCAGCTGGCCATACAGGCAAGCAGCAACACTCCAGCCTTTGCAGTGTGTTTTCCTGCGTAACCAAACTTCATTACTGTGATCCTGCAGACAGAGGGGCCCCTTCCCTGGCAATGAGGTAACTGATGGTCATTAGGGAGGACAGAATTAATTCTGCTGTGAGCCTGGTGCTGACAGTGGCCGAAGCAAACACACCAGCCATTTTTCTCAGCCTCTTCCACAGGGAGTTGGAACAAAGAAAGGAGCCCTGGGGAAATACTGACGACATCACAAGAAAATAATTTTAGATGCATATGAATACTGCCACCAAATACTGTGTGCTTTCAGGCTGACATATGCTGGTGTATGTGGTGTTTGTTCCCTTTTTTTGTCTCAAAGTTGAATTCATATCCTCACACAGCACTCCAGGAAAAGTCCAGTTCACAGTTCAGCAAGGAACTGCTTAAAAGGCAAGCCTGATACAGGTCCTTAGGGCACCTCATCCATCCTGCACTTGGATGGCATTCTCCACCAAGGGACCCCATTAGGAAGGAAGGGCAAACTGAAATCCTAACCCAAAGCAGCCTGAAACAGCACCAGCATACTGGTGTAGCAGCGATGGATGAGCCTCCATTTGTCTTCAAAGCATGGGAAGCCAATATATCTGCTTCAGAGCAAAACCAACTTTACTTTCCAACCTTGCAGTGTACTTAAAGCTAAAATGTATATGATATTTCTGTCCGTGGATAAGGCCGCAGAGAAGTGTCACCCAAGACTCCAATTAAACAGATTGGAAGTGACGTACTTCCAGTGCAAGTCCACACAACAAAACACCCTGAGATGCACTGTTTAAAATCAATTAAGGAAGGCATTGCCACAAGCTACAAACAGTTTCCTTTCCCCTCCACACAATGGAATAACTCAGAAGCATCTTATGCTAGCACACAGCTTGCTGGAAAGCACAGTTGCTGTAGGAACACTATCAATACCGGAGGTATCACAGATCCTACTCTCCCTGCAGAAGGTTAGGCCCTTCCAAGCAGGAAGAAACATTATGTTTGTTCTGTGGCCAAAGTAATTATAGACTTGCCTATATTGCTTTATATTTCTCTTTTCATAAAAGAGCTTTGTATTGGTGTTGAACAAGCGAGTTATGAGACTGGAAGTCTCCAACCTAAACTTAGGTCTGGCAGAAGTAGAAAGAGCTTTACTCACGTCAGAAAAGGTGATTCTGTTTATGCCAGGATTGAACTCGGACAAATATTCAACACTGCACCTTAAAATATTTAAGCTTAAACAGGTGTAATTCCTTCATGGATAATAAATAAGAATACATCTTCAGACTTCTCTTCACATGTTAGTGTAGCAACTATGTAATATTACAGGAGGGACTCACATTCTTCATCCATGGGGGCAGTTCTAAGGAAAACACAGATGCAAACACAGTAACACGAAACATGCTTGATAGAAGAATATTATATTTTTGAAAGCTGGTCACCTGCTTATAGGAATCTCTATCCAGGGCTCTTACTTATATTTCATGGGTATCTATTGTTCCAGGTGAGATCCTCCTGCACCAGGAGCCATACAAATGCAATGAGAGAAGACCACCATGACCAATACACACTGCAATTCAAAGGGACCAGCCACAGAGCTGCTGGGAGCACACGTATTTCTTGTGCTCCAGCCAGGAGCCCAAAACTAAAGGTTACCCTGTCCTGGTGCAGCACCATATCACCTCTAGCGCCAATTAGGCTGACCAGAACTGGATATATCTGCCTGCCTATTCAGTTCATATCAGGAAAAAAGGAGAGAGAAAAAAAAAGGAGAGGGGAAAAAAGCAAGCAAGGTCAGGCACTTACGTATGAGCCACATACCTTGTATGAGTAACAGCAACACGGACCCAAATCCCCAGTGCAGCACCAGAAACTGCCTCCTCCTGCTCAATGCACAATTAACTGTTACCAAGTCATCTCACTCCAAATGCCAGACCAGTTCTCTTCCAGTCTGTGTTCAAGATCACACAAATATCACCCACCAAAAGGCTTTTTATGTATCTATATTTACTGTTTGTGAATCCAGTGAGAAGGCTAATCTAGGTATTCTCCCAGTCTCCAAAACCAAAGTACTGTAGACTAGAACAAGGAGAGAGATGTTCTCTGACATGTTAAGAAAACTCACAGGGTGTCATCCCAAGTGACTGCAAAAACCATATGGATGAGATGTCTAAGAAGACTGTCCCAAACTTCACATTTAAACTCTTTGCCTCAAAGTTTTGACCTTTTTTTCCTCTACATGGCAGACTTTGAATTGGTCCTGGCCAGCAGGAGAGTGGGGGAAGTACAGGAGCCACGCTCTTCCATCTGCTTCTCCTTGGGATCAAACACTTTCTAACAAAACAAATATGATGCCTTAAAAGCTTTTTTTTCCCGTCAACCTGTAAAATTCTAAAGACTTCTTAAAAAAATTCTCCACAGCCTAGAAGATGACAGTGAAACATGAAGTCCAGCCACCTCCTCACCACTGCTGTGCCTCAGCACTATGTGCCCACAGTATGGCACTGAATTTGAATGCCTTGCAAAAGAAGAGGGAGAGGGGAGAGTTAGAAAAATGAGACTGAGATCTTGACAGAAAACAAAAGAATGAAGACCTAAGTCAGCCAGCCTTGGCTGCAAATGATTTCCATGAGCTTCTGCCTCTGTGTGACACAGATGAAAAGAGGTTGCTTTCTCTGAGACACCAAAAATGTCAGATACTAACAGTGATTTTTAACACACACATATATATATCTCTATATCTAATGTAGGTAGTGAGTACTGATTTTACTGAAATCATTGCCATACCCAAGATTATCAAGCATCAGTTCCAGGAGAAACACCAAGCCTTGGTCATGATACCTGATGTTATTCTCTTCTTCACCTCAACATCTTCACTGCTGATAATCACAAGCCCCAGAGACATCATACCCTGTAATGGTTTTCCCAAAGCCACAATAAGACTCAGATCAATCTGATGCCTGTTGCAATGCTCAGAAAACTGGAAAACTTACTATTTTCACTGGGGAGAAAAAAAAAAGGCAACCTTTCAGTCACCTTTGAACTTCTGTCTGTATCACTGGGATAAATGCACTCGATATCAGGAAAAGACGCACTAGGAGGGCTTTTATCATGCAGCGAACAAAAAAAAAAGGGGGGGAAAAAAGTGTTACGACATGTCCTGTTCTTATTCTGCTAATATTTTTTTTTTTGAGATAAAGCCTCCTTCTGTCAGAAAAAAATGCCCCATATTTTCAACAGGATTTTAGATTTAGCCTGTGTAGAGGATTTTCAGACCAGCCATTATTGCAGCGCTAAAGCACATTAAGAATACTGAGCCAATTAATCAAAACACTCTGATTCATTTAAAAAAAAAAAAATTAAAAAATCAAGAAAACCTGAATCTCAAGGCAAAAACAGGGAAGTAAACACTGAATTAATTTTTTTTTTGGCTCTTTTCCCTCAGGCACATAGAGCAATCATTAGGGAACTGTCCAAAGAAGCTGAGGAGACTCATTACCAATATGGTAAAGCATGGCCAGCTTATCATTTGGGGGGGAGGGGTGGGGTGGTGTTTGTTGTTGTTGCGGTTTGGGTTTTTGGGGTTTTGCGGATTTTTTTCTACTTTTCCCTTTCATATAGGGATGAAGCATGCATAGACTTCCGGGACCTGACTCTGTTAGGGAGCAGGAACGACGTGCCTCCAGCCCTGCTCCACAAACCATTCCATCAGCAGAAGTCTCCGGCAGGTCGGAGACGGACTAACTTTTCCAAGGTATTAAATTAAAAGATGTTGAATTAAGTTAAACGCCCCACATTGAACTGACATTTCCCTTTTTTAATGCAAGCTAAGATTGATGAAAAATACCACTTATCTACATTAAGGGTCAAAATATCCAGCAAAAGAAGCCTCTGGTTCAGCGCGTCAGAGCAAAGTCAGTCTTACATAATCCAGGGACCAGAACGCGGATCACATTCTGATGATCCAATTAATGGTGGGATACTTTGCAATCAGCCAGGAAGCAAGGCCCCTAACAGATTGTGGGGCTGTAACATCAATTTCTTAAGTGCATTTAAAGGATTACAAATGTTAGTCCTGGCTTGAGATTGAAACACCTATTGAGGTGCTCTGAACCACATTACAGTAATTGCGTACCTGAATTAATGCCATTTCTTCTGATGGGTGAGTTGAATACATTGGAATTACGGATTTCTTTTGCTGTGTTACACTTTCAGCCCTTTTCTTCTCAGAGCATAAATCTGAGGCAGAATATCTCTTTTTATCTAGATAGTTTTAATTACAGCCCTGAGGCATCCAAGTACTGTCCTAATTTCACCTTCTGGATTGTTTGGGTGCGCTTCCTTTTTTTAATCTTTTATTTTGCTTATTATTTTACCATGCAGTGACATTAAGATGGGATCTTTTTTTTCTTGAAGCTTCAGGGGGAAGAGGGAATAGGCTGTTGAGACATGGAGAAAGAAAAGTCTTTCTTTTCCTTCTCATATCCCTCTTCCACTATGTAAACCTTTTTATGCATGCACCAGATACCATTTGCAGTTTTACACCTCTAGAGAGCTAGAACTAGGGCTGCCTCAATTAGTCTTCTATTCCTTCTGAGGTCAGTTCAAGTAAAGGTCTCCATCATATCAAACTGGCAGGAATGCTAACTACCTGGGTATTTCAGACCATACAGGGTTCAGCTAAAGAGCTTAAAAACCACGTAGCCAGTTTCAAGAGTATTCAGGGAATATACAGCATAAAGCTGTATTTGTGTGCCAGAGACTAAATTTACTCACTGTTCTAAAACCTGAAATAGGTTATGGCATAAGTTTGTTTGTATGGCTTTTCAGCCAGGCAGTGTCTCTGTTAGACCGCAGTACAGAGCATATAGGACACACGCATTTTCCTCTTGGATCATCTGAGTTTCGATAATTAGAGTTTGAACGGGGAATTCCATCCATTTTTGTCCTCAGCATCTGTGGCACTGACATTTCAGCGACCTCGGCGGTGATTTCTCACTTGCAGCTAAGGGGAATGTACACAACCATGATATAATGCCCACGCTGTGAAAAAAGAGGTGAGAAACAGAGCGTGGTATTCCAAACATTCCAGTCTGCTCTGTACATTTCATTATCTGGTTACAGCACATCAGGCTTATATATTGTTTTAATTACTTTTTTTTTTTGAGGTCTTATTAGTGATTAGTTGTAAATATACATACATGTATATACACATGCATATTTTAGTTTTCATGTATTATATATATCCTTTCCAAGGTATTCCAACTTTTTGTCCTATACTCAAGATTCTGTAAAGGAACTGTGATGCTGCAGTGATTCTGCTTTAATTTTGGTTTTGCTTAAGATAACTGTAAACAGCAAAGATACAGCAGCTATTTATCTTCATTGCTAGTTAAGAGGAAATTGTAGCATATACCTTAGGGGAGCTAAGGAGGCACAATGATTTAACAAGCATATGAAGGAAAGAGACAGCTTCTAATTCAATAATAGAACTTTCTGATGCTAAGAAAAAAGTTGTGTGCATGGTTTAGTCAGATAGCCTTTCACAGTTAACTATTTTATTTTTTTAATCTATTTCCCGCCACATAAGAACTGTAAGATTTAGGAGGGGTCACTGGGGACCTTTCAGCTGTGCTCCTTCTTTCTCTTGAATGATTTTGAACGTTCCTTAATTTCCCATCTCCATGAACATGGGGTATTCCTAGGGTTTAGAAATAACTCCTCTGAAACACAATAAAACTATAAACTGTCTCCACATAAGACATGATTAGTCAGAGGATAGACATAGTTTCATTGTAAGGGCCACACAATGAAGCAGGGCATAAGGTCTTTCAAAAAGTGTCTTGCAAATCTCAGTCACCGTTTCAGAGCAGTTTTTGACTCATTAGATTGGGCTGGCTTGAAATGATTTACATACAGATAATGACAATGCAGACCCCAAGGACTAGTTAGCTGTTTAGCAGCATACACATTTCATATAACCACTTCCATGCATCTAGTTTTAAATTCATTAACAAAAATTAATTGCTACCCAGTGGTCTACATTACACTTGCACACAGCTTCAATATACTCTCTAAATTACTACTTTCTGTCACTCCTCCCAGCAATCCTACAGACAAGTTAAACTTTACTGCCTTGAAGGCATTGACTATCAATTTGCAGCAAAGCTCATGTTTAAGTTAGTGAGAATCAACAACTGAACTTCAGGAAATTCGTCTTGTTTTTAATGTCTCATTAATATTTTGGAATAACAGAAAACTTTCTCCCTCTCCCCTTTTGGCAGAGGCAGAGTGATGTCCTGAGGGCTCCCCTGCAGAGACACCAGCAATAACGGCTCCAACATGCTCAGAAAGCCCTGATCTCACTAACGTTCATCTTGGACCCGAGTCAAAGTTTACTGAAGTCATAAGGAAACTTCGCATTAGTTTCCGTACTCTTCAGTTCAGACCTTCCAGTCCTATTGCCCCCCTTCTCCTCCCCAAACCCTAATTGAGCTCTGCTGTGTGAGCATTAATTACGTTGTTACTGTTGTGGCACATTCAGCATGAAGTGACTAGTGATAACGCCATACAAATGTCTGTCTGCTTTTTTATGGCTTGGGTAAGGAGAAAAAAGTTACTTTTCATAAGTAATTAACAGAAATTAGTCTTGGGTTTTTACAGATGCATAATGATTAGGACCCAAGGGGGAGGTAAGGTTCACTTTTTAGTAATAACATTTAATGTATAAAAAAATAGAAAAGTCTTTCCACACTCTTTCCATCATATTTCCCAAATATTTACAGTGTACACCTCGGGTTTGAAATAAGCCAGGGAGAATTAATGCATTGTTTACACTTGGAATCCGAGGTGGCCCCGTCCCAGCAGGGCAGTACAATGTGCTGTATCTTTCCCTTCTCAGCACTTATCTTAATCTTAATAACTAGCCAGACAACTGACTCCAGAGTCCTGGGCTTATCGACTGGAATTCGTCACATGCACACAAGAGAAGACAAGAAATACATTATATAACAATGCCATACAAATCATTATCTTTTAATATTTAAAAGTATGTATTCAAAGTCTGATATGAAACCATTTTGGTTGAACTCAATTCCACTGGTTGTTATTAAATTTGATAGCAAATGAACAAAAATACACTTGTAACATATTTATCTGCAGAAGAGTTTATTTGCAACAGATCAAAAGGCTGCTTCTTACTGCATTTTAGCTACTGCTATCAAATGCAATCTGCTTTTTAAACATGCTTTGATATGGGAAGACTATTTTCAAAACAGGTTAATAGGAAATATATTTTTTTTTCCCCCAAGTCTCCCAAGTACCAAGAAATACCGAGGGACTGAACAGAAAGTCTATTGCGCCCTCATTGTGCGTCTACAGCACTATTTCTTTGAAACAAGTTTATATAAGCAAAAGGAAAACCACTCCAACTGCAGCCACCAGGCACTTGGACTGTGCTTTTAAAGTTGTCATACAGATCTGAATTTTGGTTCTGGTGCCTCGCACTAAATGGCATTTTTCGCCAGGAGGCAGAGACACGTGTGAACCGCAGCATCAGGGGTACTCTCCGCTGCAAGGCTGCTCTCCTGAGAGGGTTTTCCTGCCTCTCCCTGCACCTCCACAGTAAGAACTGCATGAGTATCTACACAAGGTGGTGAGGGGGGGAGCAGAATCACACGGAGAATAATCATTAGGAGCCCACTCCTGCAGAAAGAAGGGAAAGGACCATGATTTTAAGCGCACACCCTGTCAGTATTCCCTCTGGCTGCAAAAGGGTTAGAGAGAGGATGGACACCTCACCTACTGGCACTACTAACACGCACTTGAAGCGAGCGTATATTAAATGAATACGGGTTAACAAAGATGCTGTAAATCCACTCCTCTCCTCTGCTTGCTAACCAGCCTATACAGCATTCCTCATGCCAAGTATTGCACCCTCAGAGATGGGATTCATCCAACAGAAGACACTGGAGTTGTGCTCAGAAAGACTCATTGCCAGTGCCAGATTTTTCCAAATATCTTTTCCACACTGAAAACTTTTGAAGATTACCCTAGGCCAATCTTTGTGTTAAATCACAAACCACAGTAAATCAATTAGTTAATCAATCCCATCAGGCAATCAATTAACATGAACTAAGAAATCCCTGAGCAGACATATTCTTGTGTGAAGAAAGGTCACCCACCAGGGCCTTTATATGTCTGTTCATATTAGTTTAAGGCCAGGTTTAGAAGGAGAAATTTTCCTCTGATAACAGTTCTTTGTATTGATGTGTCAGCAGAGACACCTAGTCTCCGTGTATGTCTGGCAGAGAGCGTCTCTATTTTACTCGTGTAATAACTAGAGGCCACTTTCAGAAGAGGGAATCTGAGATTTGTGCTCTGATGCGGTGAGAGACGAGACCTCTTTCGGTGCCACTGAAAGGACTTTGCACCAGGCTTTGTAATGGTACCTGAGCAAAAGAGGAAATGGGGCTTTTTCAGGCACACACCTCAAAAACTGCAAGTGCAAGCAAATTTGCCATCACGCCCAAACACTGGATCCGTGTTGCAAAGCAGATTATTTCATCCATCTGCTAAGGTGAGGTTCAGTCCCAGGAAGAGCTGGGAGAAACACTTGCCCTGTAACACCCCCAATTCCACTTTCTAATCACAATTGTTAAATAATTACATTAATTAATAATATCTTATAATTGCGTGATAGTTATCACTCAGGGATAACTCACAATTCAGTGATAAATCCATTCATTCAGATTTGTAGCTGACCTGCAACCTAAGAAGTTGAGCTCACCTCTGTGCATCAACTGGGAAAGCTGCATTTTTGGGTGAGAGGAAGAAAAGTCGCCAGCTCACACAAGGCCCCACATAAATATCATGGTAAAGCAGAAGCTTCAGCAGAGGCAAAGGTGATGGGCAGCATGAATTCTGTGAAATGAAATCTCATGAGTCAGGCATGCAGAATCTTGCCTGGTCACCCACCCCACCACTGCTGGTTGTTGGGATTGGGCTGTCCAAAGGAGCTGCTTGGCAGCATAAGTTTCCGTGCAGGTAACTAAGGAACGTGGCACCTGGTCTTGGCCACCTCCAGAATCTGCCACAAGTTCAATGTCCCTTCTGCATCACTCCTCTTCCACTAAACAAACTGTACACTTAGCAGCAAACAGGGTATCCAATAAAGGCTGGCACGGCTCTTCTAATCCCAGCCAGAGTCAGGGAAAGAAAGATGCCTGGAACAGCGGAGAATGGCCTATCTTGGGATGGGGGGGAAAAAATGCAAAGGTATGAAAATGTATTCAACAATGCTCTCAGTGCTCAGATCCAGCGGTGACAGGGCTATAAGCAGATGCATTAGGCTGGAAATACATCAAGGTTAGATTAAGCTGCAGAGTTTCCATTTTATTAATGGTCTTCAATCTGACTCCTTAATAAAATGGAAACCATTTGTAAAATTTTGATCAGAATCCACACTTAGCTTTCAAGTGCTTGCAACCTTTGGGTATATTCAGGAACAGATTTCAAAAAGTCCATGTCTAAAAATGAAGGTGAGAAGGAAATGAGAAGGAGAAAATGACTCGAGGTGAATCAGACCTTGGAGTGAATTATTATGTAAACTGTGAGTTAGGCTAAATGAAGAAATTCATTAGGACAGCATGGGGTTTTTTCCCACAAATTACAGGGATATGTTGGACCACTGTGGTATCTGCCATGGTGGTGTAACTAGAAGAGTAAGTATCTAAGATGTCTATATTTAAATATTATCCTCAATGCCATATTAGAGCTACTGGAGTGTTGCTTGGAACTGAGCGGCCTGAGTGGCCAATGGGCTGAAGAAGGAGCAGGAACTGCAATTAATGCAATGCTGTATCATTATCAATTCATTCAGGTTTCCTCTCAGAGGCTGGCAGAGGACAGAAGAAAGAAAGGGTTTACTTAACACCAGAGAAGGAAGTGTTGCTGGATAAAATAAAGGTGACGGGGAAAAAAAAGTCACTAGAAATATCACCCCCAGTTCCATCTCTCATTCAGACAGAAGCCTGCATAGAAAGAAATTGAAGTTCACACTTCTAATGTAAAAAGAAACTGAAACTCATACTTAGAACCATAGAACAATTTCATTTAAGAGCAATCCTGCCAGAAAGGAAAAGGAAAAAAACAAAAAAAGCTTGCAAGTGCATATGCTGTGCTGCTGCATTTCTTATATCTGAAACCTGAAAAAGAATTCTTAAAGGAAATATTATTTGTGTATGGCTGTGGATTAATTGACTATAAGTTACACACATATTTCTGAAATAATTTCAGCTAGGCTTTTTCTCTGGTGAGTGATTGAATTTACTGAAAACAGAGCATTCGAGGTCTCCTTTTTAGCCTTTGGAGAAGGACAATTGCATCACACAAAATCTCCAAGCAGGATCAGGATAGTTTTTTTTAAAAAACAACAAAAAAAAAAGTACAAGGAGAACATCCACACTGCCTTACAGCCTCCAGTAAGGAGAACAGTTGCATTATCCAAGGCCATGGCCTTTGTCAACAAGCAGCGACTTTTCCTAACACTTGAACCTGATGACGTCTATCCTAATAAAGCTTACATCCTTAATGAAGCATGAGCACTTCCTCTGGGAAAGGCCTGCAACTATCAGGAAGGACAACATGGTACTGTAACAAATTAAAAGCCTGTTTCTCTCCCTTTGACTTTGATATCTACTTGGATGACATTTGCAGCACTTATGGAGACAACGGTATGGAAAGAAGAACCTTGATTAGTCTAGCCAGTTTATCCTAGGACACAAATCTGGATATTTTTAACAGAACTAGACACTGTCACTTCACCTTCTGTCTTATGCTCATGGTGACCCCAGGTGAAAGTATGGAATGCATCAATTCAGACTAACTGAAAAATTTCTATAGGGGACACCTCCATCTGTTCTTCACAAGGCATTTGTCTGTGTGTCCACAGACTACCTGGTAAATACAAATGCAACACAAGGTAAGCCAAGCAACTGCTCCATGCCGTGTGTCAAATAGTTGGGGTTTTGACCTAGGATAAGACAGGTAGGTAAAGGAAAAAGCCAACATGCAGCTACAGAAATACTAATGTTTTACAAGCCATACTTACACAAAAGTGTTTCCTCATAATCCACAGAAAACAGCCTCCTCATATGTTAGGGTCTTCCTGTTACCACATATGCTCCGGCATTTTGGCAGGGTGAGAACCGCCTACACAGAGTATTTTAGGCTGACACCTTCTTCAAATCACACTGTAGTCAAAAAGATAGTTGGGTCCCTAACTCCCATTTCCCTCCACACAATTTTTCCCTCTGCTACTTAAAGTTGAGTAGTAAGATGGCACAGCAAAGATGATAAATTCAGATGTTCACCACAAAGAATAACAAAAGACAGGGCCCCTCTCTGAACTAAACTAGCCCAAGTGAGTCAATATTTTGAAGGTTTTTGGGAGACTCCAGCTAGACTTAAACCGAGTGCTTTGTAGTGTCCATCTCATGCTGAAAGAGAGGGTATTCAGCAAGGTGCTAATCCAATGCAACACACAAACTAGCAGTTTATTTAAAACAAAACTTGATCCTTATTGGGAGCTGAGATATTTGAAGCACACACAAGTAAAACTAATTTAACCTTTGAAAAGTTATCTCCGGAGGGAAGAATAGAAATCCCTTTATAAGATTTTTAAGCACTGCAATTATTGACGAGGACTATATTACTTCAGTTTTCTCTGATCAGAAAAAAAAAGCAAAGCCACAGGAGACATCAGCAGCTGTCAGGCTGTTTTCCAACTGCAATGAGGTAGTTTACAGTGGGCTTGTGCCAGTCTCTTAAGACCCAGTTAAGAAGCCTTTTTAAAATGCCTTAAAAAGCCAACTCATACATTAATCAAGTTGAGCCCTCATCCATACTTACTGCAATACATCAATTACCATGTCTTTTTTTTTATTTTAATAAATTCCAGTTGACAGCAGACACCTTATTAAGGCTCACTAAAATGATACAATAAGTAAAAGGCTATTAATATTGCTTTTTTCCCTGCTGCTATTGTCTTGCCGCACTGGTCTGCAAACAAATTCAGGCTGCATTACAATTAATGCCAATGGAACTCCTTCTAACGACTTCCAGCTTGCTAATTTTTTACGCTAATAATAAAAAAAAGGCATTGCTATGCAAGAACGGCCCCCTTTTATCATGCTCGCATGGCACACTAGAGAGCTCCTGCCATTGTTCACATGAAAGACAATTAAACCCAGGAACATCAAACCCAAAAATGACAATCTGCTAACCAGCACTGGGTATTGCTGAATTCTTTTCTCTATTTTCTGAACTGATAGAAAACAATTCTCCAAAGACGTTTCCCTCCCCCATGCCCACCCTTTAGAGAAAAAAAAAAAAAAAAAAGTTTGTGAAATACTCTCGCTGATTTATGCATCTCTGCTCAGAATTTATTAACTGTCTGGGGCCAATTTCACTCTCAAATGTCTATTGCCTCCAGGTTTGAATTCTGGACACATTTCAAGAAATGCAGTAATAATATTGTCCACATAGTTTCATATTTAAAAATAAACATGATTTTTTTTTTCATAGTTCATGTTTTCTGAAACACAATACAAAATGCCAAAGGCAGGAGGATAAAGCTGATGTGGTAACAAGTTTATTTCTCCCAGTCTCCCAGGGAGAAAGATGGAGAGCAAAAGGGGTCATCAGGTTTGCTGGAAATTAAGTACATTCACAGTGTTAATTTAGAATAAAGGTAACTACTTGGTTTTTGTTCACCCAGCTGTCCTGATTGTAGGCACTTCCTTAGCATAAGTCTATACATGTCCCAGCAACTTGGGCCCCAGTCCAGTCACTTTATCCTACACCACAGTACATCTATATTTACCGCAAGAAATTCAAGAAGCTCTAATCACGGTAAATAGCCATTTTATATTCTGAATATTCATGTTCCTGGTAGGTCAGTGTGTGTATATAAAAAGAATGTTATATACATTAAGCATTAAGAAGCATTTGGTAACTTGCTGATTGCTACAGATTTCACAGGAGTAATGAGAGGCAAAGCTTTGGCTCAAGGATACAAATTTTACAAAAAAAAAGTCCGGATTACATTTAGGACCAAATCACAAAACAATGTATAAATAGCAGACCTTATAAACATGCAGGCCGAGCAAGAATTTATATTTTTAATGAGAAACTAGGAATTCCTATGTCCCTTTTGCGATACACATCTTAATTCCTACACCCTTAGGCTGAATGCAATCAGGCTTTAAACCTGTCACCTGAACAGGCCGGGATATTTCCAGGCCTCTGCTTCAGACCAGAGAAGTTGTGGTAAATTCTACATTTGGGAAAGAAGAACATTTTTGTGTTGTTGTTTAATAGCCACTGAGAGCTGTGGAGTGTTAAGAACATACCCCAGGAAAGATAGATTAGTAGGAAGTGGCCAAAAGAGGCCATAAAATGTGCATTAAAAATGCAATTCATCACATAACTGTGCAATTTGTCAAATGGATATTGTACCTTGCATAGTGTCTTTTGGGACAGAAGCAAAAGAAAAAGGCCTGGGAGATAACAGTTCTATTCCTGGCTCTGCTACTGGTTCTCTTTCTGACCTTGGAGAAGGCATTGTAGCCAAAATATGTGGACTGTTTTCCACTTCTACTATTGCACATCCAACTTCATTTTAGTTAGGTTCATAGCTGGACTTCTAAATCACTGTCTTGAAAACAGAGGACCAGTAGACCCCTGACACTGAAATCTGATTTTTCAGGTGTCTGTTAGCCAAGGTGTGAACCTACGTGTCTTCATGCACAAAATTGGGAAGACAAAGCTAACATCCTTAGTAGAGATTTCACAAGAACCAATTCGATATTTGCACAGATGTGATTAAACAGGTATGGAAATACTTAATTGTTCAACTAAAATGACCCTAAAATAATTGCTAATCTGATCTCTATCAGTCAAATGGGCTGGATGTTTGCTGGAGATGGAATAGCATGTTAGCCATTAACAGGTCAGTTGGGCTACAGGAACATGGAGAACGTGATCCTTGCCTCTTACACCTGTTGTGCTTCCCAAATAGGATGCACCTCAATGGCTGCAGGAGCAAGGACAGAGAAACCTGCCAGAAGCAACTCTCCTGCTTTAAGGTAGTGTTGCCCTCTGCTTTGACTGGTGGTCTCAGCACAGCTTCACCAGCTCCAGCACAACCTTCAGCAGCTTCACTCACTGCACCATTTCAAGAGTGGGAAAGCTCACATAACCTCTCTGTGAAGGCACTAACCTCTTTCCTAGCATCACTTTGTTCCACAATTATGCTCTGTCCAAACATGTATTATTTTGGCCTCAATAAATACATTTACGATTTGTCCATCTCCAACTTAACACTATGTTTCTGAGGTGCCAGCTGTCACATCCCTTAGGTTGGCACTTGTGATAAGGACAAACACCCTTGCATGAAGTACACTGGAAGGTGTTTTTGCATCTGGGTGAGACCCATGGAGCACAGCCTATGGTCTGTCTCCAGTGGTAAGGAAGCCAAGAGTCACTGGCAGCATCCTTGCCTAGGAAAATTGCTAATTTTCATGGGTGAGGAGGCTGCTGTGCTAATCTGGCAGCACTTAGCGGAAAACCTGTCCAGGAGGTGGCTGTGTTCACATTCCACCTGCACCTAGCCCTGAGTGCCACTCGTGTAGCCAGAGGTCTTTATTTCTCCTCAGTGATAGAGACTCCAGCTCTACAGCAGAGTGCAGGCTTTCACTCCGCACGAGCCAGCTGCTCTGTGAGTGCCAACTGCATGCAGGGGCTGCATATCAACCACTGCCATTCCTCAACACAACTCACTTCAATTTAAAAGAAACAATAAAAGAAAGGAATATCCATTTTGCTGGTTTGGGAGAGGCCTGGGGGGGCATTTTGTGTGTTCGCGGTTTTATTTCTTTTTTTTTTTTTTGCATCCTGAAAAGACAAAACAAATTACAAGTAATAAAAACATCCGCTTCTCTTTTGTATGGTCACACAGACACTAGATTTGGCTCACTTAGACCCTACATCTGAGCCAATTTAGATGTGACATCCCAGACAATTATACAACTCCCTCAAGTCTACAACAAAACCACTTTATTTCCTCCCCTCCCATAACATACCAACTTCGCAGCTTATTTGAGCCCCAGAAAAAGTGTAAGAAAGCAGACCTGAATTAATACTGCTGAAATCAGAAGCCAAGTTTCTATTAATTTGTTCACAAAAGAAAAATAAAGCGAGAAAATTAACAGGTCTGACATCAAAGCCAAATTTTAGCGTTGCTTAAACTGGTGTCACTCAATAATAAACCCATAGAGATACTCAAAATTAATGCAAATAGAAAATGAAAGTAGACAAAACCCATACAGACTGTAATGAAATTGCTTATTGATACTGCTTCACTTTCTGTCCAAGTAAAAAAGGAGTACATGACGAAATTGTTATGTACACATTCCCTTCCTTTTAATTACAGAGTAAGAGCACCAATCGTTATCTCTTCTATCAACTTACTTAGATTTATAATATGGCCTGCTCCCCACACTTAAGACAATATAACCCTACACCACGGCAATATTATAGTGACACATCCTGTATCCTAGCAACGGTTTAGGGCTTGCATTTGATGTCAAAATAATGGGTCCCGCCTAATCTCTTGGGTTTTTTTAAGTAGGGGGTAAAACACTGAAATCCAGGAGTTTAGGGGGGAAAAAATCACTGAGAAGCATTCTAAAAGCAGACCTATGGGGTAAAGATGGATGTGCACACTCTGATGTGTATGGGTAAATAGATAACCACATGTATACACAAAATAGATGGTCTAGTTTTTGTCTTTAAATTGTTTAGACAAGAGTGAAAGCTGAGAAATGGAATGATGTATATCACTTTCACGATACCAGAGGCTTTTAACAAATACAATCTTCCTCCTGCTTTTATCAGTTCAGTGTCTTCTCTAAAACACAACTTACAGTCCCAGTTTTTCCTCATTTAAATTTGGTCCTATCACCATATTAAAAGGAAAATACATTCCTGTCTCTCTAATTTCTTGTGCATCTCCCGTTTTCTTTCAAAGATTTGTTTCAAACACACTGATTAATTCATCTAGCTCTGAGTGACACTCTCCAAGCTACACCACAGCTGAGATTTTTCTATATTGACTATTTAAAACATCAATTGTGACGGAAAAATCCAAATGGCTTGCTTTATAAGAGCACCTGGGATATATGCTAGTACCCAGTAACACTGACCAAACAGAAGAATATTACTGAGTATCTCTGCTTCAGTTCAGAGACTGGAAAGCCCTTTGAAAGCAAAGTATTCAGGTTTGGGTGGCTGCCAGAGAAGTAGACTCATACACACACGTATGAATGATGCACATGTGCACATACCACTTCTGCAGAAGACAGACAGAAGACCAAATCTACAATTTTAAAGACCGAGGAATAGTGAAAAACTGGCAGCCATGCTGTTGAGGTCTTCCCCAGGCAATCAAATCCTCCTTTCTATCTGCGTAAGTTTGCAATTCTTACTGTTAGAGCCCCTGGGAACACTGCAAACCAGGTAGGGGAACAGAACATCAGCTGTCCCATGAGCAACAATAGGGTTTTGTTGGACCTGTGGGTTTCTAAACACGGGGCTCAGGGCTATTTGCTCTCCTTTGCCCCCAAGGCCTTAACAGAACACAAGGAACAAAGATTGTTTCAAATTGTTTTCTTAAAAATTTTCCTATACATCACTTAAAAATATACAGGGGAAAAAACCTTTCCCTCTGAAAACCCAGGGTGAGGGTACAAACCAGCAGAAGGTTTTGTACAGCAGTTGCTGCTCATCCAGCTGCTCCCTCAACAAACCTTCAAACACCCACAGCACCACAGCTCTGCCTTCCCTCGCTGCACCCCACTAATCCACCCCCTTGGGAAAAACCACATCCAAACAGGCAGACCCTGTAGCATGCCCCCAGCATCAACTAACCCCAGCTCTGTGGGACCAGCAGAGACACAAGAAATTAAGAAATAGGAGGAGTCACGCTTGGATGCCTGGTACAGAGAGGTCCACAGCACAAGAAGAAAAACACTGCTCGCAGGAGAGCAATTTCTTTTTGTTATCCACAATATTTTACTTCTAGCTGCAAACCTGGAGCTTGAAAGGATCCTTGTGAGCGCTGTTTATTTATTTAAACCAATTCTTGCAGCTCTCCTTCTCTCTAAACAATACTGAGGTGAAGAGTTTACAGGAGCACATTGTCCAGAGTTCAGCAAGCGCTCTGCTCCAGCTCTAGCGCAAGGCAGCACCCACTTGGGGAGAATTCCCCTTCCTTCTGTCTTCAAGGGAACTGTTTACTGCGTGGGCACACGCACACAGCTATTCACCTTTCTCTGCAATTGTCATCACAGTCATTCCCTGACAGATATTATTATCCCCTGAAGACGGTGCATGGACAACCCTATCCCCTGCTAGGCTGTCCCAGTTTTATAAACTGCAAATCTGGTCAGCTTACTCTACGGGAGGAAAAAAAAATATAAATAAAGCTGTTTAAAAAGGACAGCTGGGGCCACACCGCCGCATTAATGCGGCCCCAGCAGAGGAAAGGCCCCATCTCTCTTTCACTGCAGGTCCGTCCCTCCCCCTGCAGTGACACCCACACCACCAGTGAGCCCTGCCACGGGCTTCACAGGGCAACATCGTGGGGCCCAGCAGCAAATCTTCTACAACTCCCATAGCAAATGAGATGGAGGTTGGGAAGGAGGGTCAAGTGCCTCTGTGGCCCAGATTCCCTCCCAGCCAAAACCATTACAAGAAAGCACTATGAATTTGGGCAACACTTGCTTCAGCTTGTGCTGAGCAGCATTAAAGACAAGCACAGCCTTTTTCACCCACCTGACCAAGCTCAGTCTAAGCACATGTCTAAAGACTGCCTCAAACTAAGAGCCAAAACAGAAGAGGTTTAAATGCCAAGCAAAGTTTGAATTAAAACATACTTCTTTTTCTCCAGAGCTATGTGATCCAACACAGGCTAGCAGTAAATAAAAACAAAAAAAAGGAGCCACTGGCAATATATTTTTCAAAGAACAGCACTGCAACAGGGTCTCTGATCAAATGGCCATTGTATGAACATGAGTCTTACACACAAACTCTGCCTCTGTGTTTTCAAAGGAATTTAAAAAAAAACCAAAACAAAACAACCTCACAAACCACAAAAACAAAACAAAAAACCCTCGAACCACACAACTTGTTTAAGTACTCATTTTGAGGGCAAATATTCCCTTGATCCATAAGCAACAGAAGACTTGTAAACTGGGGGACTATGCAAGTTTTCCATCCTGGTGTCATGTAAGTTCATCTCCCTTAGACAGGCAAAGCTAAAACGAGAGGCTGGTAAGGAGAATACCATTAAAAAATGGTCTGACACATAGGTAGATGGCTTGCCAGCCAGCTTCTGAACAACTTGTTTGTATAATCCCTCAACACGCACCTGCCTGGAGTAATTTGTCCCCTTTTGAAGGCTTTTTTTACTACTTCAGTTTTAGGTTGTTTTATTTTTGAAGTACAATAAATTTTACTGACCCTGCAACAAATCAGTTCCAAATTTTGTTGGTTAATTGCCATTAGCCACACAAAACACACTGAAGAGTTTGTCTTCTTTGGCCAGATGAATAAAACACTGCAGACAGGTTGACACCATTCAAATGTCAGTGAAAACCGAAATCTTTAAAAACAGAGCAGCAAACTACAGGAATTTCAAAAACCTCTCCTTTTAAAACTCAGTCTAAGCTAAGTCACCATTTGGTAGAAACTCATTTTGATACATACCTGCTTTTTGCTTAGAACAACAGGACAGAAGTCTCTAGTTACTACCACACTGCACACAATAACACTTTGACAGGCTTAAATAAAATCGAAAAAAACCCCCAAAAAACAACTCAGGCTGCTGTCAGATGATCAGATCACGGGGCATTTAAGTTCTTCCAGTTAACATTTACAGTCACACAAAAAATATTCGTATCTTTTGGTTATAGTGAGATCCCACATTACCATCCTTTGATTTGCTTCTTTCATGAGAATTTTCCTCTGGTTTTCCAAATCAGCATCCCATCACAGAAGTCATGCAACAACGCCAGTGTCTGGCAAGCATGAGACTTGGGAATTCACCGAACTGCAGAGCCTCATCAAGTAACATTCAAGCTCATGTTTACAGCTTAAGTGATTTCAAAAGAGATGAGTAACATAAGTTTGCTTTTTAAGTCTTTGGCTGTACATTATGCCACACCAGGAAATTCTGAATTTTCAGTGTATAAATTTCCTCTCTCCTTATCATCTGCAGAAAGCAGAGCACAGCCCACTGGCATCCCCATCTACAACCCGCTGCTGACCTGGAATTTAATGTCAAAATTTAAAAACTGATACCGAGTAATATTCTAAAATTACGTTCAATATTATGTTTCAAAAAAAAAAAAAAAGAGTACTGAAGACCAATATCATTACATGAGCTAAATCAAATGTTTAGAATTTTGGTCAAATTCAGGTCATCACCAGCTGCTTCTCTAGGAGTGTCTTGAATTCAACCGGGACTGCAAAAGTGACTGCAACTCTTACTAGCCTAGTCTTTCCTCTTAGGCTCTTCTGCTTTTAGCCACAGCTGTAAAACCTATGAGAAGTCCCTTTCCCATTATGTTGCCAATAGGATGCTGGCACTGATGGGATAGCAAGAATCCTACAGAATGGTAAAAAACAGGAAAAAAAAGTGTGGTTTTATTTCTTACCTAAAAATGTAGGCAACCATCAGTGAGTGGTAGATTGCTTAACTTCATTACACAGACACTTCTCATGTTTTGTTCGTGATTATTTAAAATGGATTGTTGGTACCAACTCATTATATGCAAAATGGGGAAAAAAGCACCTGTGATAGTAATTTTTGACCTTAGGAGAGCCCAGGTGCAGAAAAAATTGGAAGTCTTTTCAAGGGAAAACATCTGTGTTGCATCAGATGCAGGTTCCAGTCTAAGAATCCTCAGGTAACAGTGAGCAACACAAATATTCATGACCATCTACTGCCATTCTTCTTGTGGACTGCAAATTCAAGAATGCTAATTTCAGTTGATGTGTGGATGTATAACTTATATTTTGGTATTTATATACAACTATCACACTTTTAAAATGATTAACAATGCAAATACTCAGCATCTGCCATTTCAAGTGTTCTCTGTCAGTAAAAGGTTTTAAAAGGTTTTGATCTCAACATGCTGAACTGCTGAGCCCAGTAGTCTTGCATTTTGCCACTGTAAATTAGCAACAAGTCAATGGAATTAAACTGGAGCAACAAAAAAGTGGTGCAAAGATTCTGATATTCCTGTTTTAATTATCACAGAACTTAGACTTGAAATGCACTGCAGTGAAGTCAAGAATAAAGCAAAATTAATAATATAAACTAAACAATGCAGTTAAGATTAATAGTGCTGACTTTGTTTCTTTAAACTGTAGCACAAGTTGCTTGAGCATTCGTAGCAGCTTTTTGTTTTATTCTTTACGTATTCTTAACATAGTGTAGAAATAAGTTGCTATTTTTTAGGTGTTTTCAAACAAGGTTCCAAAATTGTGAAAAGTAACTAGGTAGCTGCACGTAACGGTGCATTTGGTTATTCAGTTTAAGAAAGACTCTGGAAGGTACTCCACCGAGAACCATCCATCCTTAGAGGACCCCCCTCAGCTTGGTTAACTCAGCCACGTGCTTCGATCTGCCAAGTTCAAATATGAAGCACCAGTTGTGAATAAGAGGCAAGGTCCTCTCCCTGGGGCAGATAAACAGGCCCTGAGGTGAACCTTTAGCCAAGGGATGGACCAGCTGGAGGAGGTTGGTGTCTGTTGGATCCGGGTTCCCGTTCATTGGACACATCCTGCTGCTTATCCGCGAACCCTCTGCAAGACAGGGCTTACTTAACGCGGCCGAACAGCTAATTAGCGGCTTTTTTCCGCCGACTAATACAATTCCCTTCTAGCTGCTCCATAAAGAAGATTCAGTGGAATACCTCTGTGAAAGCAGCGGAATTCCAGGTAGTTATGGTGACGAATTTCATTGTGAATGAGGATCAATGTCCCATACTACTTTGAATAGTAATTTCTTAATTCTTATTCAAATCCGGCCAGCAAGATAATATAACTTGAACTGAATTGGCCATGTGATCCTGATGGCATCCCATTAATGGGCTGTTCACTTAATTTATGTAATTTTTAAAAATTAAATAGTCATATTTTAAATCCCTACTGCAGTCCTTCAGATTGAAAGTACACGTTTAAAAGTTATAGTCTCTTTATAAATCAGTATGTCTGCACTTCTTAGTTTGTTGACTGAACTTTCCCCAAGTTTTAATTCATCTTTTCTCATGCCTCTCTTTTCTGCCTGTGGGAACGTTGCAAAATCCCTGCATCCAGCCGTTTCATACCCATTTACTAGCCATGTTATGCACCACAGGAAAAAAACCCCCACATTTGTAAATTCTTATTTGGGTTGGCAAACAAACCATGATTTTCTATTTGCACAGAGAGAGCATAAAAATCCAGTTATAGGGACACTTTCACTGATAGTCAAAAGCCAAATAAATCCTGTCTGTAAGCAAAACGACCATGAAGGCAGTTATTAATAACAACAGCTTACAGACCTAATTCTGCAAGATGCTGAGCCTCCCCCTCCGAGCAAAGAGGCACCCAAGGTGATCGACACCTCCTGCAAAGTATTTGGCAACTGTGGCCTAAAGAGCTCATTGCACACACCCTGTGATGCCCCGAGAGCACAGCTGCCCCCAGCAGCCCCAGCGACGGCCAGCCCTGAGAGGGCGCACGCCACTGGGAAAAGAAATGCCCCCTCTATCTAGGGCTATTTATAAAGCTTGCACTAAACATTTAGAGCCAAGCCCTAACTTGGCTAGGTGTCAAGGACCACACTGAAAAAAAAAAACCCTATACCCTCATTAAGAAAACGCATGAAGCACTGATTTCTATTTTTGGCCACCGTTGTAAGCATCGCCAGGGTTACAGCTGCTTTATTGTGGTTTCTCAAGAATTTCCTTGATAAAAAAGGACAACAGAATTAGCTGAGCCTTTTGGAAATAGCTGCACAGTCCAGCTGTAAAACAATGTCAAGTAGCTGGCAAAAACACAAACCAAAACCCCATAATACAACAGTAGCTACATGTCTACCAGCAGTGGCACGTTTGCCCTCTGAAGTTCTTTATTTGGAACTGGGAAAGAGTAAGAAGAGGGAGACTTGAAATCTTATAAGTCTACTGCCCAAAGTGATACAGAAGTGTTTTTGTTGGTGAGCACATCATGATAACCTGCTGGTGAAGACGCTTTTCTAGCAAGACCTACAGGTGCCGCATGCACAGACGTGCATGAGGAGATAAGGGATGGAGATGGAAACAAGTTCAACCTTGTTTCTTTCAGAGGGAAAAGCATTAGTAAACAGTGTACTAGGAGCAAGGACTGAAAAACAAAGTAATAAAATCTTAGAAGCAATTAGTCTTCCTTATTTCATGCCAAAGAATTACAATCTGTATCATTTGCTAGGAGAAGGCAGCTAAGGTGCAGGATTTAGAGTCAAGAGGACTGGATTTATCAAAGACTTGGGCAAGCAGCTCCCAGCTTTTCCTATGAAATGCCTGCCCACTACCCCAGTTTCTGCAGGAATCAAAGATGATCAATGGTTTGTACCTGCTGGAAAGATGAAGAGAGAGGAAGCTTTCACTTGTGTGTATGCATGCATGCAGGCCTATTTCATGTCTGTAAGCAGGAACAAATCATCCACATACTATTATGTCCCTGGAGTTTTAGAACACTAAATAAAAAAATTACTGTAAAGGCAATGAAATGTCCAGACAAGGACATTATAACACATTACATATTAATTTCAGTGTTCATATTTTTATACTATTATTCCTGCATTTTTTGATTACGATAAATAAAAATTTCCTGCCCCTCCCTCAGTTTAAATTCAGAAACACTGACAAACATGCTGAACAGTGAGAGGAAATGGCTACATGGGGAAGCTACATGGCAGTACACTAGTTATTTCTAATTACCCAACTTTGTAGGCAAAGCTCACCAGAGAAGAGGAGAAAACTTTTGTGGGAAAGGAGAAAGTGAAGTAAGGCAGTTCACCACCAACTGTGTACTAATCCTGCACATTGGGAACCATAATCTAAGTTTAGAGTAAGTTTCCATGTTAAAAGTTAATACTCCTTCACAAATCAAATTCTCTCATATCTCAGTCCTCTTACTGATATACTAAGAAAGGTTATAATTATACATAATCACAATAATCACAATAATATACATAATCACAATAATCAACCCCATAATTATTTCACCTGGGACCCTTTCCATTCCTGCCTGACTTAGGTATACGGTGTCAGTTTTTAGACTGAGCACCATGAGTCGTGGGAAACAACTTTAGCTATAGAACATCACAATCAAGACCAAAACAGGTTAGCTACTGCGCCCCCGGCAGTGTAAGTGTTGAATAATAAAAGTCTTCTCTTAGACCAAGCAGTAACCTAATACCTGTATTTAAAAAAAAAAAAAGCCAAACCACACAGAAACAGTGGATTCATTTGTCATGTACAAGTAGAGAAAACAGGGCACTCAGCTGGAACCCAGAAGATATGAATTACAGTAATATTTTCAAAATTGTCTAAGGTCTAGATAATTAAATTAACTCAGGCATAGCTCACTCAACATTGTGGTGCCTGGATTTCTTTTAAATATGGGTTCAAGGTCAATGGTGAACAATACCTGAAAATCCTTTAAAATCCTGTCTTTTAAGAAGCAAAATCCTATTTGGGGGTGACAGTGAACACCTGAACACTGACAAGCCACAGTTAGGTATATTTGCTCTCTAGCCTGTACTATTGGTGATGGAAGAAGCGGGCTTCCTGAGGACCATCTGAAGCACACATTGGGCTCGCCTCCAGGAGAGGCCTGTTTCAGTACTTAACCTGCAAGGAGACACTGAAATACTCACCCCACAAAGCCCTGCTTTTCTTTATAACTACACTTCTGAGAGAGCCCAGAGCCAAGCCCTGAAGAGCCAAGTTCCCTGACAGCAGTGGTCTCCATTAAAACATTTTTCTTTAAAGTGCTTTTACTCATTTCACTTGTTTGAACTACATCCCTTCTTCGTACCCAGTGCCTTTGCCTGTTGGTCTCATCTTTTCCTTTTAGACTGCAATTCCTCCTCTAGCCTGGAGACCCTTTGTGTTCACCTCTTCCCATGTAGACCTCAGCATGTGCTTGCCCATCTCAACATTAGCATGTTCAGTGAGTTGTCTTGGGATAAGAATGTGATGGCACGAGCAGGTCTGTCATTGTCACTGTGCCAGCTGAGAGGTTTTTGTTTTGCCCAGTTAAGAAGTGCAGTATTTGTACAGACATAATAACATATAAGAGATCATGTCTATCTTTGGATTCTGCAGAAGTGTTTTTCACTGAGTTCCTAGTAGCCAAGTTAACTCTTTGCCCAGAATGAATACGCAGCATCCCAAATGTCGAGTGAGTGAATGGAAAGCCAGAAATAGAGCCCTGAAGATCAATAGATTTGACTGAGAAAGCGTTTGCATTCTCAGGGGTAGAGATCATTGTGTGTCTAAGTGGATCAGAGATATGATCCTTGGCTGCTGTGAATGGAATGGAAACTGGATGCCATCAGCAGGAGATACGAGTGCTGATGCAGTGAGGTAATGTGGTAAGGAATAGCGGAGTGGAAGGAATGCAGTGCCACTGCCCTGAGGAATCTTAAAATTAGCTCAATCTGGTATTCAAACGCTGGGTGAGCAGAAAAAAAAAAGGCACAGCAATTTTACAAGAGAATCATTTCTGAAAGGAGAACAGTGGCTCACTGCTCTGACAATCAAGACCCATGAGGCAACTCACTACAAACCTGCCACTGATCTCACCAGAGCCACCACAATCCTGGGAGGGAAAGGCAGCATTGAAAAATTATGGGTTAACTCATAGAAATACAAGCTAAAGTCAACCTCAAATGGATCATATTTTTACAAGAAAAATCTCAGAAGGTTAAATTTTTCTCTAGTTTCTCTAAAGATCCTATTAGGAGTCATGTCTGCTTTGAATTATACCAGCAATAGGTTTCACTTTTGTCTCTGATGAGAGTGAGGTTAGCCTGAAAATTAATATAATGACTCCAGCCAAAATGTAGCTGCTTTAGTAGGGTTCTTAGGGCACTGATTGTCTCCTCTCTAAAGTCAAGATGCTACTGCTTGGTTTATTCTGAGAAGGTAGCAGTCGCCTCTTCTTTCTACCACCTTCTTCCACAGCGCCGATGCACAATGGTTACTAGCCTTTCACAATAATTTCTATTATTGTCAGAAATGCAGAGGATAAAGCATAACTCCAAGCCTACCTCAGGGTTATGTTTCAGGGGCTAGAGGCAGGAACTGTGAATAAAATATTCGCATTGATGGCTTTATTTTGAAACTGTGTACTGTAACGCTTGTAATTATGACTACCCTAATTTTCTTCTATTCAAAATTACAGGGTATTCCTTACCCCTTCTGCACATTAAATACCACAGCCACAGGACAGTCAGAACCTGCTGGCAGGCAATCAAACTCCCAAGAGAAGGAAACACACACACCACAGCTGCTTTTCTGCCACATGCTGTCCCAGCAAAGAAGGACTGAAAGCCCAAGTGAAGATGGGAGCTGACTGCAAAGACAACATGCAGATTTTACTATTGAAGGTTACTTGGTACCTATTCCAAGGTCTAACCATGGACACTGAATTGTGTTTTACATATTTAAAAAGCATTATATTAACATTTCCATCAAAAGAGAAAAAAAAGAAAAGGAGAAATAAAACCTTATTAGGCACAATTCTCAGTGAGTGATATCTGCTTGGCACAGAGCAGACTGGGTCGTGTCAAGGAGATGGTGATACACACCATCCATACGCCAACCCCAAATTCCCTATATCAGCACTTCTAAATTCTGCTGCTATTCTACAACTGCAGGCCTTGGGCAAGCAGAAAAGGCAGAAGTGAAATAAAGCCCTGTCATGTCATCTCCCTGCACCACACACCCCTCAGCAGAAGCACAGAGGCAGAGGTGCAGGTTAAGAATTAAATAAAATAAAAAGGAGGAAAATTCTCATCGCTGGTCCCAAAGGAGCTTCGCTTTTATAGGGGAAGAGCCTTGCCAGGACTTTGCAATCAGATGATAGCACCCCCTGCATTGTTCAAGCACTGTCAAAGGGCATTATACTCAGAAGATAATCCAGCCCTTGAACTCCCTAGGTACTGGTTTTAAATACCTCTGATGAGATCCAACTGCAGCCTATCTGGGTATGCCTCAACCATCTAGCATCACATTTGGTTATGTCTACAAAAACACCAGCTAGGAAGAAAGAGATAATGAAGAATGATTTTATAGTCTTTTATTTGAGAAAAAGCTAAACATATGGATCCTGGCACCGAAAGTATGGAATCTCTGATAAAAACATATGGATATCCATATGGGGGAAAAAAAAAAAAGGAAAAAAAAAAAGAAAAAAGCTTCTTGGCCAGAAATTCTGTGCTTGCATTTTTATCCTGTATGCACAGTGCACCCCCTTCCCTCTGCAGCGCAACGCTGCCTGCCGATGGATTAGGATGTTATAAATTCACATGCAAATTTCACAAAATGCTCTACTGTTATCAACTTTATTAGATTTAGGAATACAGTCCCGCTTATATTTTTTTATTCTCTTAATCCCTTTCATCACTTAATAGCTCAGAAAGTAATGGATTTCAGTAAAAAGGAGAGGCTTATTACAATCAATCCTGTTGCTCTATCTCTGCTCGACGCTCGACTAATGAAACTTATTTTTCTTCAGGACCTCTACAGGAAATCCTTTCCTAAGGAAAAAAAAAATGTTTAATATGTTGCTGACTTGTAATACTGCAAGTGTATTATTCCTCTCCTTTGGGTGTCCATCCAGAGGTTTGTAAGAGCTATTAATCGTACTTTATTCACCAAATTCTAGCCTGTAGTGACACAAGAAGCTACTGAATCTTATTTAATACAATACGCCAACTTACAGTTCAAATGACTGGAGGCCCTCACAGTGTCTTTTAACTCTGAAAACTCAGAGATTAATTTTCTTTTTAAACAGTGAGGGTAACAAGTTGCCAGAAAGGGCAACTTTATCATGAGGTTTACATCTTAAATAGTCCCACTGCTGAGGATCACAAAGTCCCTGTCATCCAAGTCAGCCGCCTCTAAGATCTTATTTCAAGCATGCCACTCTCATAAGGGTTTTTAAAACTTAGTTCCCTCCTTCTGCATTCTTTGAATGAGAAGGCAAAGCAGAAAAACAGAAAACACCCAACCTTCATTATTAAATGGTCTGTTAAGAGGTAAGGAATCATCCACAGATTTACTGCTCTAGCTAAACCTGCAATACTCCAGGGCACCCACAGTCTCCAAGCCAGTCCCACCCATGCTGCTTGGCCCATCTACCTGCTCTTCTCTCTTGGAGTCCCCTCCAAGCATGGAAAGGGGTTCCAGAGCTCGTCCTTGTGTCCTGGGGGCTGTGTTACCCCATATGGTGCAGCCAGTGAAGCTGCCCAGAATGTTGTCCTTGACACAGGACCGCAAGCAAACGGCTTAGACACACCTGGCAAAAGAGCTCTGCTTGCTCCTAGTGCATGGATGCAAAAGTAGATGGATAGTCTTACTTCACTACAAAAGTGTGAGAGAAGAAAACAACTTTGGGGTCACTCTTATGCCAGCAATGAATAAGTGTTTTAGCATTTCGCAATATCTCTCCACAGGAGAGCAAAAAATGAGATGCATTGAATGTAAGCAAGAGAATGTAAGTCCCAACCTACAACCTAAAAGGAAGCTACAGACCAAGACACTCCTTCAAACCAGATTCCTTACAGTTAAAAGGAAATATTTTTCTTGGGTTTATTTATTATTAATGTAAATATTTGTTTGCTGGGGGTTTTTTGCATCTGACCAGGACTGGAAATGGAAGTACCGTGAGAAAAGTTAAAAATATCATAGGCATCATTTTAGAAAGAAGAGGTGCAGCATGTATCAGGAACAGGAATCAAAATTCCATTTCCATTTTCCAGCTGAACAAGGTCTGCAGCACAATATGGTTTTAGCAGTATACAGTCAGTTGACAACAACATGGGATTTCCTACACTTCAGCCTCTGCTCTGGCCAATTGCAGAACCATCCACAAAAGTTACGTGATATAACCCATCATGCAACACTTAATCAGAAGGCAGTGCTTCCTGGCCCGAAGGGGTTATGTTCTGAAACACAAGAATGACTTCTTTCTTACCATAATTATTATAGTTACTAATATTTAAAGATTTTTTTTTTTTTACTCATTTGAGTAAAATATGCTTCTTGTTACTACAGATCAACGAAGGGAAGTTAGGAACACAATGGCTTTGTATCTGGATACAAACTTAATGCAAAGCTTGATCCTACAAATATCTCACATGGTTAATTTTACTCACGTGAGCACCTGCTTGTATGAATAAAGTTACTCACGTGCAGAAGCATTTGCAAGACTGAGCCTTAAATCCATTACATTAATGGCAGAAATACATAAAATATATAATTGATGAACAAGTGAATTAGGATTCTGCTCAAAAGTAGGTAGAAAAGGATTATCACTCAGGCAAGCTCTCTCTTCAGTGACTGTTTCTGATTGATAGATTTGTATAAGACTCAGTTTCTGATTAGTTCTGAGATATGAATGCTTCAAAATGTAGGAATAAAAAAAAAAGACTTTCTGAAAATGAAATGCAATATCCAATTCAATTAAAAGAAAATGCTATTATCTGGAATTGAACCAAGAGTTTGGGATAACATTATTTATTCTGTGCCAAGTTTAGTAGATGTTTTCCAAAATGCCAGTTTACTTGGATTTTATGGAAAAATTGACCTTTTCACCCAGAACAGAGGCTGCTAATTTCATTAAAGTTGTTAGATATTTCCTCAGAGGGCATCCATGCCAATTCTAGTATTTCACTCTCCTAGTTTCATCTATATTCCTCCTGCATGGAAGTGGCCTGACAAAGCTATAACCGTGGTGTTGTTTCCTGTTCTTTCTGTACCCACTGCCAATGTATTTCATTACTCAAACCCTGAGAACATTCTGGAGACTGGGAAAAGTAAGTGCTGCCCATCCAGAGCTGCCCTTTTCCCGACGGCCAGCAGCCCTAAGCCCCTGGGTCAGGTAATCTGCACCACGAGCATCCCAGAAGAGCCTGAATCAACTCAACTGACAGGAGATGAGCCAAGCCTGTCAATTCATACAGCAGCTTGAGCTCATCATCTGTATTTACATAGTTCCTCAATCAAACTCCTGCGCTCTGTAAACTACGTTTATTACCCTTCTTACGGGCCGACACGCTTTTACAGTTTGCTCTCCTTACAGTAGAGGCACAGATCTACTCTTGATAGCTATTTTGTACCTTAATTCTCTCTTTTAAAAGGGAGGGAGCAGTTATTACTTGCCAAACCAGCACATGTTCATAGAGAGAGTGCGGTCAAGTGGTCAGGAGCAGAGCTGATGTTAATTAGCAATGAAATGAGGAATGAACCAGCATTAGCCCTGAGACTAATCAATGGGAAAATCACTCCAAGCAGGCAGCTTAATGAAGTACTATACAGCTGTTTATTTTTAGTCTGTTTTAGCCTGACAACAAAATCCCGATTAATTAAGGAAAAAAAAAGTCTTTCCAAAACGTATTTCCTTGTAGAGCCTTGCTATAGCTCTGATTTGTTTGGCTTTTTTATTGCGTTTGTCTACACCTCGCCCCAGCAATTAGAGGCCCAGCCAGAAAAATTAAAGCAGGTCAAAAAAAGCATGTACCCATCAGTGGCACACGTTTGTCACCAGCATAACCTGCCACCTCACAGGTGGCCCATGCAGGGCCCTTTGCAGCACTTAGCTCCTTGCTCCTCTGCAGAGGCAGCCAGAGGGCAGAGCATCCTGGTCCCCAGCCTGCTCCTGCCATCCCTGTGGCAAGGATGGGCTGCCTGAGGGAAGGATGAGTCCTGTGGCCTGATTTGGGCGAAGCAGCCTTGGTCCTTTTGCTGTCACAGAGCTCCATCAGGCCCCTGGATGAGGACAGCAGTGCACAGCGCCTAAGTATGTTTGAAAATCTGGGCTTTGCCCTCACTGTGACGCAATTCCTCACACACAGAAGAGATGCAATAACACTTCTCAAATGTTTGCGCTGGATCACCTCAGGCGAATCACACATTACCTGACAAGTAAGTCCCTAACCAGGACATCCAAGGATGATGTGGCTGCTCTTTTGGGCACCCCCTGTGTCTTGGGAGGTTCCCTCAGCATGTCCTTTTTAACTCAGCCCTGCACTGGGCTCTTCCTTCATGCAAACCTCAGCCTTTTCTAACAAAGCTGGCATAACACACTTTGAATATGGTGACATAGAAGAGGCTGGACAAGGAGGTTGGGATCTAAAGCCTTTCTCCCAGAACACTACAAGGAGACAGCACCACAATATAATCTTGCTTTACCAAGCTGAAAAAATTGTACTCTTTAAAATACGGCAACAGTGAAAAGCAAAAAATTTGAGGCTTTACTTTGTTTCTCTTTCTCTTGAAGACTCCAAATTCACATCTTGGTACATTCCTGCACAACAGCAGAATATAAAATGGCATTTGCATGACAATAAAAGTAGTTATGGATAAGACTTGACATTAAGAGCAGGAATTTTAACACCAACCATAACATGAGTTGGAGACACAGGAGGACAACAACCATCCTCCTGCACAGCCCCCACCCACCAGAGTAGAAATAGGCACAGGTAAAAGGTCGATTGAAATGAGCTCTTATAGGATTGTTTTTTCCTTTTTTTACTGTGTATATTGGACAATTCATTGTTTGTTTGATCAAAGTCCTCTCATATACCAACAGAAGCATGATTGGGGAGAGGAGTTTCTTAATCTTTCCAAATATAATCAATAAACCACCTTTGTCCTATTCGCGCCCCACCCCCGCTCCACTCGGCATTTTTC